>JAUCNH010000226.1:8962830-8976346 GCA_032353275.1 Sardinella hualiensis | reverse complement strand
CTCTAGCATCTGTTTATCTCCTCTAAGACATTAATGGAAACATCCTTGTGGGCGATTGAACATGAAATGTTGAAATACCGCCCCACTATGGTCCCAAAAGGGATTGCAGTCCAAGTGCAATGCAATTATCTGCCATGAATTCAAGTTTTATGAGGCTTTACATGTAAGGTACTGTATAGCTGAAAAATGAAAAATTACTTTCTTTATTTCATTAATTGATTAATTGATTAATTCATTCATTCATTCATTCTTTCTTTCTTAAATTGGTGATCAATGATCTAGTCATGGTGCAGAGGACATTACAACCCTTATCTCCCTCTTGTTTCTTATTTGGAAATTGCACGTACTGCCTGAGACAGGAGTTTTTGTATGAGAGCTCAGTGCGCAGCTGTCACTGTGGGCCTCAGAGCACAGTAGTACACAGCAGAGTCAGACACTTGCAGATTCTGGATGGTCAAAGGAACTGAGTTTGAGGTCAGATTAGCATCAAATCTCTGTTTAAATCTTTCATCATTATCCCCTGTTGTGGAATATCGCCACAGCATGTGTGCAGGGAGTCCATGAGGTTTCTGCTGGTACCAGAACAGATAAGCTTGTGTTGAGCTGGTGGTGTAGGCACAGGGCAGAGTTACTGAATCTCCCTCAGTAGCAGTGAGAAATCCTCCTGGCTGATCAACAGTGTCTGCAGCTCTGCATTCTGAAAAACATAACCAATCACAACCAATATAGGCCTATTATAATGTCTTTCTGCTGTACATTTAATGAAAAATGGTTTCAGAGGCACCTACCAAATGGATATAAGAAGAAGATAAGTAATACAGTTTTTAGGCTGCATCCCATAGTTGAGCTGTTTCTTTCAAGATTTGAAAGTAATGACATGAGACTATTTTATGCAGAGGTTTAAGTGAGCTGGGAAGTCTAAGGTTGCCACCCTGTGGCTGTTTCAAGCATTGAAGCCTTAAATCACATTTGCTCTTCATTTATTCGTTTTCCTTTTCACAGTCTTTTAAAATGACATTATGAGCAGAAGTCCAGAAGACAACACTGAAATAGTCAACAACTATAGAAGCAACCAACCATTCTCCATTATTGTTAAATCAGAATGATTTTGTGTAGGTGGTGACAATACATTATTTAGAGAAGAAAATGGGTCATTATTCTTTTTTTTTCAAGTAAGTTGAAGAGCAGGTACTTCACCAGTTTCATGTTTTTTGCTACTGAATATTAACCTGCGGCCATAATGAACATGGGTATCAGTTGTGTCTCCATGTGTGATGTACACATATGCAGTGGGGCTGCTCTGTCATGTCAGTCCAGTTCATGCAGAATACTTTTGGCACTATAATACTGCCCCCTTGTGGTTGATCTAGCAGCAATGCAGTGCATTACAGTATGTCTCAGGGACAGCATAGTTTCAGGTTTTAAGTAGGCCTATGAATAGTCCCAACATTCAGATTGAACCAATTATTTCCTTTAGTGCACAGTTTCTGTTAACAACTTGCAAAAATTAACAAAATTGTTTCTAAAAAAAGCTATTTACAATCATACCAAAACCATTAACCATTGAATCATGAAATCATGATGGCAGTTGGAAGTGAGACGAGAGATGGCCATGAGAGAGAGAGATAGGCTAATGTAATGAAAAGCTCTCTCTCCCTCCCTCCCTCCCTCTCTCTCTCTCTCTCATACACACACACACACACACACATACACACCATTTCTCTCTTTCCTTCTCTTTCTATATATTTTATATGTTGTGAGTTTTGATGTGTCGGCCTGTAGGCATATGTTAGGTGAAATCAGTTTTGCTCAGGCTGTAGGAATGTTGAAATGTATTTACTGCAATGGTACCACCTTGTGGTGGAAACTTGTTTAGCATTCCTTATTTTTATTGCTGAGTGAAAAGGCAGGGAGATGCAGTTTATTTGTTTTGTTTTTCTTTTTCTCTGTCAGACCTTATCTTAAAAGTATGAGGTCACTTTTAAAGTTAAGTAAAAAACATAATGCTTGCAAATTTATTTATTTTCTATTTTCACTTTTATTCTCAAGTGGTATCATTTCATACTAATAATGTTATTCAGTAAGTGGGCTACATTTCATCACTTGGACTTTCATTAGAATTGTGCAGTAACAGTGATAGTTTTGTGCTTTTCCAATTCAGTTTAGTTGTTTGAGTTTTTGTTGCATGCAGCTGGGTTTCCTGTCACTGTGGGCTCCATGGCGCAGTAGTAGACAGCAGAGTCTGACACTTTAGCAGATGAGATCTGCAGAGAAACCTGCTTTGCTGTTTTTTGGTGTTTGATTGATATCCCAGGAACAGGGGGAGATGCTTCAGTGATAGATCCGCTATAGTCCAGAATGAGAAACTGTGGCACAGACTGGGAGAACTGGCGATACCAGTATAGACCATAAGCAGTTCCATTGTAGCTGCAGGTGAGCTCAACATTCTCTCCTTTTATGGCATTCTTCACCAAATTGTCTGGAGCAATGGGGTTTCCAGCAATATTACCTAGAAATGAAAGGAAATAATTTTAACTAGCCAATTAATAGAAAGCTAGTGCTAATTAAAAAACTAACAAATTTGTCATCAGCTGATAATACTTTAACAGGAGTTTAACAGGATATCTCAGGCAGTGTAATATGTGGAAATGTCTGTTAAATACTGAACAGATTACATCTTACCCAACAAGACTGAAGAGAGGAGCAGTGTTAGAGGCATCATGGTTGAGCCCATGTGTGAATGAATGTGTGAGGCTGGTCTGGAGATCTGCTTGGATTCAGTTCTTCAATCTCAGGAATATGATGTCATTATGATGCTGCTGAGGGTTGGACATGAGCTGTACTTTGTTGATCTCTATGATGACATTTACTACAGTGAAGACATCAGAAACGTTTTTACAAAAACTATTTGAATAGGGCCTACATTTTTCTGTAGATGCAGTTGGAGGAGTTTGTTTTTGTACAGTGTTGTGGGCTTTCCTGTCACTGTGGGCTGCAGGGCGCAGTAGTAGACAGCAGAGTCTGAGACTTCAGCAGATGAGATCTTCAGATCAACATGTTTGGGTGTAGAGTCTTTATGCGCTTTACCAGAGGCACGGGGATGAACAGTTGAGTTTGTGATTTGCTCTGTATATTCAGACAACAAAACGATGAATTCTGGTTTAGATCCTGGATTCTGGCGATACCACTGCAGATTGTTTACATCAACACTGTATGTACAGGACAGAGAAGCTGTTTCTCCCTCTGAGACAAGGACTTCTGTAGATGTTGGAGACATGCTGTCATCTTGTAAACTGGGACCTGAAAAGGAAAATATTCAGTGGAAATTTAACACAGCAAATGTGTATTGTAGTAAAGCATGTATTTATTTCATGCTTTGATAGACTATCTGAAGCTAACCTGCTTGTGATAAAAATATACAGATAAACAGCAGGCAGAGGTCAGTCATGGTTTGATGTTGTAGAATAAAAATGTCAACTGAAATCTGAGTTCTCACTGGCTGCACTATTAGAAATGTGCTGCACATCTAACTACAACACATGCAGCAGTTAGACTCCTCATAAGTATCAGTCCCCTGCTGTAAGACTCCTCCTGTAATAATATCTCCAAGATTTCCTGCTGTATCAAGAGAGTGTGAATCTATACAGCACGTTTATTTAAGCATTTAGAGCACCTTGGCTTTCAGGTTAAATGAATAGAAGGGATTTTACATGTATGTCTATGCTTGATCCATTTTTAATACTGGATCTTGTTTGGCATTTAGGCCTATTTACATTTCTCCACTTGATTGCGCCCTGTACAAGTAAAAGTCTTGTGATGCATATTACTGTACAAAGTAAATGAATAGAATGAATAGACAGAATCAGAATACTTTAATCAACCAGAAACAATTCTGACACATAAATAAGTCAGACACTTGCGGATTCTGGATACAGTTGAGTTTCACCATTCCTCCGTCTTGTCCAGTCTCAGACTCTGGATGGCATCTTTGCCTTTGCACACTGCTCTATCTTCAAATGCTTCAAGCTTTTGCACACGTTTTACAAACAGGTGCATTAGACACAATCATAGTGTAGAGTAAAGATTTAGAGATTTATCACAGATTGTGAGCTTTGTCGTGTACACAGAGGGTGAAGTATGGAGTCACCGTTTGGCCCATGCCTCTGGAATGTTATTTAGTGTATGATTCCCCCTTGGGGTGGAAACTTTTATAGCATTTATTATTGCGATAGTGATGGATATTGATGCAGTTCAAGTTATTATGTGCAAGTTATTATGATCTGAGCAGAACACCACTGATGTTTTCATGTTGATTAAGACAGACCTTCCCTGTCAAACCACTCACATTAAGTCAGTTTAAGTCAGAGTTAAGTAAAATGTAAGGCTTGAACTTTTATTTTTTATTTTCATTTCTCGTCTGATTTATTTATTTATAGGAGGAATGCCTCTTGAGATGCAGCATCTCATTTACAAGAGGGTCCCCTTTAGAAGTGGACAATACAATTACAAACAAAACAATGACAATACATTACAATACAACTTACAACACACACATTCTCTCACACATACAGCATACCCACAGCCCCGCTCCCCCAAGACCCCCCCGCCCCTCTGCCAAAGCCAGTGCCATTGGAATTAGAGTTCGTGACATCCAGGTAGCGGTTAACACACACAACAATGTAGAAGCATAACAAACATGGCAGACACAATTTAAACACAGACAAACCACAACTACAGCAACAATAACAACACAGCTGACAAGAGGACAGACTTTTAGACAAAGACCTACAGTAGTCAAATTTAGTGGAAACATTTACAGCTGTTGGTTGTTTTTAAATGGTTAAACAAAGAAGTTTTGTAAATGGTTAAACAAAGAAGTTTGATTTATAAGTTGAAACATTGAAATTTTGGTGGCAATGAGTTTCCACTAAAATATTCTGTTCACTAAACGTATTGGGGTTTACAGTGTGGTCGTTCATGGTAAAATACAAGAAAACCCACTTTGTCCCTGATTTTTGAAGCTTTTTACTTACTTGATATTGACTGTCAAAATAGGAATGTCTCCGGTTCCCAAGGAAAATTCAGGGAAATGTCCCCAATTTTTATCTCAGAGTTCTGGTCACCTTAATACAGAGTCGATTCAAATTTGCTAGCTCTGTGTCTGGATTTCCAGGCTAGGGCTCCACTGCCCCTGAGAGGGTTCTCTCTGTTATCTTACCCCAATTAGAGTATGAGAAAGCAGCGTGTGTGAGAGAAGCAGCCTCAAGTGTCCCAAATTTAGAGTTATTTGTTGGAGTTTAATTTGGACATCTAGGACAGTATCTGCAAGTTTAGCATGAAAAAAAGTGTTTTGCCAAATTCTGTTATTAATTGTTGTAGCCTAGAGTAAATGCAAATGATGCTTGGATAAAGAGAAAAAGTTATTCTTAGTTTGCACCATTACAAAAACATTTTCTTTACCATATTTGTTTTTTGTTTTTGCTTCGAATGACTGATACCCTGTTTGGTTTTCAGTGGTATGTGGACACTCAGGTGGTATGATTGAAGATGTTTACAGTTATGATCATGATACCTGCAGCATAACATAATAAAACATATCACCCATGGTTATTGTTGGGAAAGGGAGCAGCAGACATTTTAAATATGTAATGCTTTGGGATGTAGGGGGTGGGTTTGACAATCCTCATGCATTCTAGAACAAAGTCTGATCCCTGAAAGCTCAATCCAATCTGACCTGGATGATTTATCTCATGATTCATCACTTTAACCTTTGAGAAAGGAGTGATAACCTGATGAAAGGCTGCTCTCAGACTGTTTGACATTGACATTTAGATTGTTTGAAGAACGGCTTGACTGTTACTTCAACAATTCCTCTGCTACTTTAGTAATTTAGTCACTAAAATATACAACCGATGATGCTTTGACATTGTTTGATTACTTGACATTGGCTGGCAGGCTAAATGGTATAATATGGCAAATATAATTCGGCCCCATAGTCCATTTATAGCAAGTCCAAAAGTGTGAATGTAAATGAGGCTAATGCATTTTTATGATTTCTTTTTATCACAACTCTGTCTTGGGTTTATTGCTGACCGAGCTGCCATCTCACCAGCTGTTGTTTAGACAACCAAAGGATGAAAAAAAATGAAGGAACAGTCCCCATAGGTATATATTTTCACTAATTTTAAAAGCATTCACAATGTCATTTGCAGTAAACACTTTGCTGAAGGAAAGAGGGTCACAAAATACAGCTATAACCACTCCCCAGATGTGAATCCTCAAAGACATCAACTAGACTGAAATGTGTTTCAGGCACTCTGACTGTGGATACTTTAGGCGATAAGGCTTTATTCCTCCTTCAGCTGTCAAGAACCCTTCAGAGCTACCACAACCCCCTTTTTTGCAATAAAAGGTTCTTCGAGTAAGATCTGTCCATCAAGAAACTTCATTTCCCAGATTCTCCCAAACCACTGGATGTTATATACTGTAGAGCTACATGCAAATTTACAGACCACATATAGCAGAAGACAAAGACATTGGTGTCATGTGTATTCTCTTATGGGGGGGACTCTTGACTGTGAGTGAAGATGTGCTGAATTAACACACAACTCTTGCCAAAGGCACACCTGATCTAATTGGACTCTGAATGCCATATTTAACAGACTGTGCCACTGGGGGAACTCAAACCCTGTCGTGACTTTACACGCACAAATGGTGAAGTGGCATAATCACATTTTTGCATTTTCATAGGAAATGATCCGACCGTAAACTCAATAAAGTAAAACAGCTCACAGCCATGCACACGCACAGAATGCGCTCTGTGTAGCCGCAGGCTCATTCAACTCCATCATGTAACTCTTTTAAGGCTCTATATTTAGGAACAAGTGCAGAAACAAACATATTTAGATGGGAAATATTAAAATTATATATGAGAAGCAATTTTCCCCTCAACCGCCTTGCTTCCACAGACTCTCTGTTCATATCAGGCGAATTGACGTGGGGCTGTCCTCAAGATGAGCGCTTGAATTTAATATCAAACTAATCAGATTTTGACCCCTGGGCTTTCCCTCTTCTCTTTATATCCAGGGAGCTCATATTCAAGAGTGGTCGTCTTGAAAGATATTCTCTGCACTGATTTGCATAAAGTCATGTCATGCGGAAAAAGAAAGATTTTCTGAGGATGACATTTTATTCAGGGTAAAAAAAAAAAAGTTATTAAAATACTTGTGCAGTGAAATGGAGTTGTCTGATAACACAGTCTTTGTGTATTGGTTGTTAGTGAACGCATCAAGCTTTACTAGTTGTTATGGGGTAAAGAGTTCACTCTAAAACAAAGATCAGAGCACTGAGATAATTATTGCAATTGAACTACATGAGGGTTAAAGCTGTTTATTTCTGCAGTGAGAGACACCTCTTCCGTCTAATGAAGAAGACAAACTGTACTTGCTGCCTCACATTCTCCCACAGCAGCCTGTGGAAACACAGGAAGTGATTCCTGATGACAGCTTTCTGTTCACGGCACTCAGTGTGTCTCTTTGTGTGGGATCTCCCTGGCGTAAAGTCCTACTGTGCTTGCGTTCCCCACAAGGGCTGGCAACCCCTTGGGTGAGCGCCTTGGCAGAGTTCTGAGGGAAGTTTCGGCAAAGTACCGGTGCTATCACATCCTTCTCTTTCTCCCTCTCTCTCTCCCACTCGCATAAATACAACTTAGGCTACACAAAATAAATTGCAAACAGAATGAAATGAAACTTTGCAGGAGGGGGCTGGTAAGGGATCTCTGCACTGATGTTCACACTGGGAATTCTGGAAAATTGAAACAGAGGGAAATCATTATATGCAAGGTAGCATATGAATAGCATATGAACCATCAGAACTGATTCATTCCAGACTCATGAAGGCCCATTAGCTTTGTCTGAGTGGGCATGGATCTCCAGTGCCAACTCATTGAACAACTGGCTCTGAGAGAGCTCTTGCCCTGTTTGTGTGATTTGGGCCCAATCTATCATGGATAAAGGGAGTTTCACAGGAAATCCAGGGCACATCTGTTTTCAAGTCAAGAGTTACTTTCTGTCTCTGTCTCTTCCAACACTCTGTTTATTTCTATACTATGAGACCAGCTAAGGGGAGAGAAAGAACACTGTCTTGCCGTTGTTTACACGGCACAGAT
The DNA here is from genome assembly GCA_032353275.1 of Sardinella hualiensis. Classification (NCBI taxonomy): domain Eukaryota; kingdom Metazoa; phylum Chordata; class Actinopteri; order Clupeiformes; family Clupeidae; genus Sardinella; species Sardinella hualiensis. Next base: position 8,968,179 of record JAUCNH010000226.1, on the reverse strand, counting down.
AAAACTGAACTGGAATGATGTGTGTGTGAGAGAGATCGCAGTGGATAAAAATAAGCATGTTAGAAAGCAAACGCTCACTGCCAAAGCTTAATAGGATTCACCCAACATGGAGGCTAAATAGGAGGTGTTGATGAGACGGATATGGAACTACAAAGGCAAATGCACCTTAAACATACATACACACACACACACACACACACACAGAGAAAACAAAAGCATATAGCCTACTGTATGACTCTACCTTCTCCCAAAGATAGAGGTAGTGAATTAAACTGAAATGAAGTGTAGTGGTACTGACAGGTTCAAAGAAAGCAAAGAGACGACCTTTTAGAGCCCAAAATGTATACTGTTTCATCTTCACAGCCCTGGCTTGACCAGTGCTTAATAATTCATCCGTTGGTGTGGTAACAGTTGGATATTAATTATGTCTGAGAGGAGACTGTGCTTTCATACTAATTCATGCAAAGCTGGCAGGGGAGAGAAAGAGAGAAAGAGAGAATGAACGAACATAAAAAAAGAAGAAGAAGGGAAAAGAGAAAGAAAGGGCGCTTTGAGCCGAGCGCCCCAGGGGTGTTCCACGTTTCATCACAATGTATGGAACCGACACAGGCCGTCTCCTGAGGATACGCTGGGCCCAGAACAAAACAACAACTAGAGAAACAATCCAGGCTGAGAGGGAGGCAGAGGACTCTGAACATACTGTCATGTTAAAGGTCCCGTGTGAACAACTGCAAACGTTCAAGGGCGCTTTGTGTGCTTATCTAGCATAACACTGCTAATATAATTCAACATAAAAGGCTGAGTGGTAATTTTAAAGGCTGCATTTTAGGCAGGCCTAATGTACGGTTGCCAGGGCACTGACGGTTGAGAGTGACTGTGCTTGCTTACAAGGACTGAATTTCCATGTAAAGATCCTCCAGAGGAGTTGAGATACAATGGAACCAATGCATTTCTATGCCATCTTTGATGCCATATTTGCACTCATCGAATTACAAAGACCTTATGACACACAGTATGTATAGATCAACATTTATGAACAGATTCTTGCAAAAAACGAATAACACTGATTTTAGATGTCAGAACAAGCACATGTCCATTATGGTACACATCTTCTACAATGCAATACTTAACATGGCATTTGGTGCCAAATACTCTGCAAGCTACAGTTAGGTTTAACATCAGAAATTATTCTAAATTCTATCATGAATAATGTAGAATGTGTTCTATGTGTGAAAGTACAAGACAAATGGTATTTATCAAATATGCTCAAGCTGGTCATATGCACACCAGTAAGACAATAATACTGTAAATCCTAAACCCTCTAAGTCACCATGCTCATGCATGCACACTCAGGTTTATTTGCATACTGAAACACCCTTTATCAACCACATATGGTATGAATTACCTGTCTGAAAGCAGGTGGATTTAAAACATGTGGAAAAAAATCGGCACGCTTACTGAGAATGCATTCCCAACAGATTGGACAGTGTTACAAATCTTCAAGTACTACATGCTACATTTTTAAATGGCTTTCCCTTGTGTGTTTTAAAGCTTTTTGCTCCCATTAATCCATGTCTTACTCGAATTACATACTGTAGATTAGTTAGTTTGGTTATTATTATCAATCAACTGAAACATGAGACAGGTGTAAAACATTGTCTAGGAGACACACTAGCTTGCTAGGAGATTCACAATGGCTTTTGCTTTTGCTTTAGCAGTTTTGCAATTCTACCACTGGGTCTTGTGCATACAGTAAGCATGGTTAGAGATGTGCATTCTGTAAATGTAAGCGTGTTTCCAAACACAAGTATACCTAAGTTACATTCCATCCCTTATACATTACATTCTTTCTGCAGGAATGATCAAATGCACAGCTAGGGCCCTGAAAGTACACTGATGTGCAGAATGGGCCCATGTCTTTTAAGAGGAGACGCTAATAGCTTGTAGCAGGCAGCTTGTTAGTGCTTGACTGGTAGTTGATGTTTGTGTCACTGGTAGTTGATGTTTGTCTTTTCACTATCATTTTTTTTTTTTTTGCAGCATTGCAATGTTGTTTTTTATTAATCCACACAAGTATGAATGGCAGATAGACATTATTGATTGAAACTATTCAACTCAGGTTAGTATGGCATATAGCACTCTACGGTCTTGACATGCTTGTAATGAAAGTTTTACAACAAAACCAAGACTTCAGGGAGAAGAAGGAAAATTCAAAAGGGAAACTCAGCAGAAGAAAAAGAAGACCATTCTCAAATGCACAGACTCAGGACGAGAGAACAGAAGGAAGTTATGAGTCTATCAAAACCAAATGGACTTGACTCGTGGTATAAAACTATGTGCTGCTTTACTTCAGACCTACAGTAATAATGAAAATTCAGGTTAAAACAGTAATGTTTAACAAGCGGGACAGCCAGTCCCTAACCTCTGCAAAGGGTCCTGCGAAGCATGCAGAAAAGACTGTTTCTCTCAGCAGTTTGGTCGTATCTGCTTCAGTGAAAACTCATATTTAAGATAGACTGCTTCGAGTTGGCCAAGCAAGGCCAGTGTAAAATATGTCATCTATAAACCAGGCTGGAATGGGAAAGGGACATCTTCACACACTGCTGAATTATAGATGGTCTCCGTGAGAATGGTGATACACTGCATTTGTCTGCGTTCTACACAGGCCGTGTGCGTTGGGGCAATTTACTCTCTCCATATGTCGACCAGTTCAAAGGTCCCCTCTTATATAGGGGTGTAATGTGGAAATGTCTCCTTATGTCTTAATGGCAGCCTACCCCTCGCACCCCCCCCCTCCCTGCCTCCACCCCTACCCCCTGACACAAACACACACATGCATGCACATAATCACACACACATACACACACACGCACGCACATGTTCACACATACAGCTACTGTTTTGAGGGAAAAGTGATGCCTTGGAAAAGGCAGAGTCAAAAAAACAAAACCAAATGTGCTCTGCAGATGTGTTTGGCTATGAGCCCATAGCAGACCATTACTAAACCACCAAAGCCACCAAACCACCCTGGAATCAATCACAAGTGCTTATCCAGCATGGCTCAGGCTTTATATGACTAACCAATAAAGGCACCTGTGTTTATCGTTACACTGTGGATTTGTGTTTTCCTTCAAACTCAGTAAACAACTGCAATGACAATTTATTTACATGAAAGATGTGTAGGTTTACAGCTGCACTTCCCAAGACTTCACAGTAAAGGAGAAATCTGGTGTGAATAACCAGCAATCAAGAGTCCTGTTGTTTGACATTGCTGAGAGCTGTTGGCAAGGATGAGAACAGGAGAATTACGTGCAGGCTAAACCAAATCTGCAAAACGCAGCCGATGTTATTGTAACTACTGTAACCCTAATGGGCCACAAGGAAGCTTTCTTTGTTTTCCAAATTCTAACGTTCACATACCATACGACAATACTTGGCAACGTCAAACAACAGACTATTAATTGATTCAGGCCAGATTTCTCCTCTTCTTTAATGAAGAGACTAAGACTTCAGTTTGCCTTCAGATCTCAAGTTGATTACGCACGTGCTCATGGGGATTAGTGATTCGCCATCTTGGTTAATGTGGGCCTGTGTTTACCACAGTGCCAAGTGATGCCCAGGTGGTGCCCCATCCCGTATGCATGTGAATGAGGAAGTGCCCTTATGGTGCCCGCCTGTATTCACGTGTATGAGGATGTGCCCAGGTGATGCCCTGCCCTGAGCTCATCTGGATGGGACGGTGCCCAGGTGGTGCCCGCCCCGTAGGCCTACTCACGTGTATGGGGAAGTAGTCCCGGAAGTGTCTCCATACCGGCCAGCTGCGCACCCACTGCGAGCGCCGTCCCCCCGCCTGGGGCGTCTCCCAGTCCAGGTAGAGCCAGATGGCATAGAGCACTGCCACCTGCCAGCTCCGCAGTGCCAACCACACATACAGCGCCAAGCAGCACTGGGCTGGGGAGGGGAGGGGAAATGAGACAGTTAGGTGCCCCGTCTCTCCATCTCCAGTGCGCCATGCGGGGGAAATGAGACAGTTAGGTGCCCCGTCTCTCCATCTCCAGTGCGCCATGCGGGGGAAATGAGACAGTTAGATGCCCTGTCTCTCCATCTCCAGTGCGCCATGCGGCTCACTGGCTGCCACTTTAGTCAAACAGCCACTCAAACATGTGGTGAAGATGGGGATCCTCAGTCCCTCGAGGGAAGGGGGATAGGGACTGGATTTGGGATCGGTTTGTGTGTGTGTGTGTGTGTGTGTGTGTGGGGGGGGTGCAGTGGGGATAGGGGCGGGGGGTTGGTGGTGGTGAGTGAAGTCACACAGGCGCGACTCCCATGTCGACAGTTAGAAGTACCTCTTCTTCTCTCTCTATTCTGAACATTAATGCAAGACAGCGCAACAGCTAGGCCTATAAATAGGCTACTTTTATTGAGTAAGAGGCTACTACTCAGCAGGGGTAGAAAGTACCGTGGCAGCTATTAGTTGACACACACTAGTGCAGACAGGTTCTTCTCATACAGACGCACCGCAGCGACAATCGCAGCCACACATGCACGGAGACACGGGGACGGTGCAGGTTAGATTAGGGTTAGTTTTGGGTTAGCTAGGTGAGTCGAGGTTAGGGCTTGCAAACTGCGACCGCACTCAAACTACCCAGAAAGAGGAAGGAGAAGACCCACTGGACCACCGCGGCCGTCTGTAAGCGTCGGCTGAGAGGGATATTTAGCGGAGCGAACTCGATCCAGACCATCGCTGGGGGCGAGAAGTGTTGTCTGATAGGGCTGCGCGTTTGCCGCACATAAGCAAGCTCACCCCTGCTCGTGGCCGGTTATGTCCAGCGCCGAGGTCAGCCAAGCAAACTTCATTCTGGCAGCGAATGGCAAATGTCAATCGGTCGCGCAGGACGCACAGTAAACTTTACCCTTAATAACGTGGGCACGACATATCAGGTTAGGCTCACCCATGCAAACTTCATCAAGTGCCATCGAGATGACCTTATCTCAGGCCATCACATCTACAACCAGTTTGTCAGGCTCAGTAAGATTCATATTCAGATTTAGCCTATTATTCAGGAAATATTAATTTACAACTGTGGCTGTAAATGCCTGCTTCGGCTGTCCCACAAATTCAATTTAATTATGTAGCCTATCATTCTGTTCAGTTAAGCAAATTTGACTAGGCCCGGCTGTGTTTTAAGTGTGTATAGGCCAGTAGCCTAAATTCCCTGAATTTCTCCATGTGAGTGTAGCAGGAAACAGAGGTGACATAGACTGGAGATCGATGAGGACTTTGGAGAGACAATGATAAATCACAGGCACAAGAGTTGGTCATGAAACAGTCTGATTTTCACAATATGC
>JAUCNH010000226.1:7805188-7816285 GCA_032353275.1 Sardinella hualiensis | reverse complement strand
ATCAAACTACCGGTAGCGATTATCTAACCATGGGGCAGTGGTAGCGGTATCGGTTTGAATCCCAACTTCCACCAGTGTGCCCTTGAGCAAGGCCCTTGCTGTTCCCATAAGTTGCTCTAGGGGAGACTGGCCCTGAAGTAAATGATTTACAAATCGGTTCCTTCCTCTCTTCCATGTGCAACCATTCAGAGTGAGAAAATGTACACTACATGTCACTGTATGTCAGATAGATAGAGGCACCTTTGAGTGATTAAACATAAGAAACGCTCTATTATAGTTTTTGGTGATGTTTAGTAGGTTTTGTAGCATTTAAAACCTTGAAACAAAGGTTTTCTTATTAGGTAGGACCCACACTGTACTAGTAAGAATGTAGAGAAATGTAAAAGATACAATATATTTCTGTTCACTGACACATTGTTGTCTTACAGGATAACAACATCTCCTGTATACAAGTCTGTCCAACAGCGATTAACTTGACTGACCTTGGCGCTCAAAACCCAACCAAACCCAACTGAACTGCCTTTGTGCGGATCTCGAGAGAGCGAGAGCAAATGAGAGAGAGAGACAGAAGCCAGATGCACTTTACTTTGAAGAGTGCATCTCCTCGAAGCCGCTCGGTGATTACTGCCGCGACTGTCAGGCTGCCTCGGATAGACAGGTCCTGTCGGGGATAATGACCTTTATTGACAAGCTCTTCCACAGGCTCAGCGGAAGCACAGAGAGCCCTGTCAGCCCTGCCAGATTAGAGACAAAACTGCAGCTCCCAGATGCACAGAAAACGTAAGCGATGATCTTCTGTGATAAGGTCGGGATTGGCTACCCAAAGGATTGCCTGCTGCCTATGGGAGATTGGGGGAGGAAGAGAGGGAGAAGGGGAGAGAGAGAGAGAGAGAGAGAGAGAGAGAGAGGGAAAGAGACAGCGAGGAGGAGGGGGTTGGGGGGTGGGGGGAGAACCGCAGGGTGTGATGAAGTGTGTTTGGATTTGTTCTCAGGTGTACTGGACCCTAGCTAAGCCTCTGCTGAGCACAGTCCAATGATAAGGGCTCTCCAGGGTGCTGCTAGCGCCTGTGGGAAGTGTGTGTGTGGAGAGGGGGCAAGTGAGACAGAGAGAGAGAAAGAGAGAGAGAGAGAGAGAGAGAGGCAGAAGGAGAAAGAGACAATCTGTGCGCTGGGTGTAATACGAATGTAATGAACATTGCATCAGAGAGGGAGAGAGGGAGAGAAAATCTGCCCATCGGGTGTAATATCAATGTAATGAACATGCGCGTTGGAGAGAGAGAGAGAGAGAGAGAGAGAGAGAGGCAGAAGGACAGAGCGGAAATCTGCCCATTGGGTGTTATATCAATGTACTGTAATGAACGTGTGCATCAATGTACTGAACGTGTGGGTGTACTGTACGCCAATGTTGTGGTATATACACACAAATGTGTTTTGTGAGTGTTTGTTTGCATTTCGTCTGTGCGTCTATGTGTGTATGCGTGCCGTGTAGGGCACGTAGGGCAGCCACTCGATGTTAGCCGCGTGTGTAAGCATCTGTGTCCACCCAGTTGATCTGTTGAAACAGATCTCTCCGATGTGCCAGATTAACCCCGTGCCCAGTGAGACCTGTGCAGACTCCATGTACTGTACCTCGCCGCTCGATGAAGGCCACCCCCCTCCATTAGAGCCCTGCGCCATTGAGTGCCACGGATCATCCACACACATAGACACAGACACACACACACACACAAGCGCACAGTGGCACAAGCTCACACAAGCACTTAATTCCCCTATTACATGAGCCCATGCATCACTGGGCCCTCCAACCCTCTGTACTTCCACCTCTCTGTTCTCACTCTGTGTCCAGGCAAGGTGTGTGTATGTGTGTGTGTGTGTGTGTGTGTGTGTGTGTGTGTGTGCGCGCCTGTGTGTGGGTGGGTATGTACTGTATGTGGGGTGCAGATACTGTACAGTACGTACGTGTCAGACACCTTCCTGTAGTTGGACGGGCATGCGAAGGACAAACAGCGGAAGCCTCCCTGGATGTTGAAGCAGCTCTCTGACAGGGAGCAGTTGTGGGATCCAATGGCGCATTCATCAATATCTGTGGAAAGACGCACAACACCTCAGCTAGGGACCACAGTCATATTCTTCACCGAATCACCATAATCAGAAACCCTGAGCCTTACTGTATCTCTGCAGGGCTTTTACTGACTCAACAATGACAATTAGGCTCCTGGAGGAAGTCTAAAGTGAACCTTTACAGTGACTTACAGACATTCATGGCTCTGTACTGTAAGTCTCGAAATTCTCTCTCTCTGTAGTTTTTTTTCCCCTGTATGAATGGTCAGCACAGTGTGAGAAAAAAAACACAATAAAAGGGAAAAAAATCAAGTAAACATGAGAAGGTTCTTGTAGCCCTTGTCAATGGTGGAGAAGCTAGAGAAAAAAAGGGTGGATTTGCTTCACTAGATATTTTGAGGACTAGATGCTAAGGCATTTCGACGTCAGTTTTTCTTATTACTTACAGATTTCCAAGTGAACAGAGGCAGTAGCCTTAAACGTTTCATTCTGTAGTAATGAGGCAAAAATAGCGCTATTTATTTCTGTTACTGCTCAAGAGCACTCACATGCCTTTAGAGATAAAAACACACAGAGCACAGATGCAGAGGAATAAGCTTTCACCCCCCTCCCCCATCCCTAACACACACACACACACACACCCATCCACACTAAATGCCCAAATCACGCTGTTCAAAAATCAGAGCTACCGAGGTCCCCGTTGTTAGGGACAACTCCAATCAGTGGCGAGCGAGTGAGCGAACAAGTGAGCGAGTGTGAGTGAGTGAGCGAACGGGGCCGAACCTCATCCAGCCAGGAGTCAATAGAGCAGCGGCCGCAGCAGCCCGCATTAATTATGCATCTCATCTTACAGATGCACGGCCCGTTCCAGCTCGCCGGCTCCAATCCCCACTCTAATTCATTCACTACTTGCAAATTTTAACCTTTTGGGAATCGGCAGGCATGCAAGCAGGCAGGCAGTTAGGCTGGCCTGCCTCGACACCTCAGGGGCTGGGTAGTGAAAGTGGTGCAACGGCTCATCTGGAACATGTTACCGAAGTGCTTGTGTCGAGAATAGGGATGGAGAGGGTATCTTGTGTGCCTAACGGAGACTTGAGTTTCTTGTGTGCTAAAGAAGTGGTTAGCTCAATTAGTTCCCACCCTGAAGCTCCGTGAAATGTAATTTTAAAGAACCGTGGCATTCCATATTGATGCATGTGCTGACGTTCACACCCTGAAGGGCAAAACCGGTCCGTTTTGAAAATGAATCCCTTCTCATTTATTCTAGGCTCACTCCACTTATATTTTATATCCTCACCTGAACCGACTTAATGCAGGAACTCAATGGTGTGAGAACGTGCATTTGTGAGTACCGTTAGGCCTACAGTATGCATGAATGCATGAAGGAGTACCAGTGTACCATGTGTTCACATGAAAATGTGTATTTGTGCTTGGGTGAGTTCATGCTCATGTTCTAAATGTTTCTTATTATTTAATGGGTCTTGACTGTTGTACTATTCAGTGCTACATTTACAGCACAGTAATAATACTGTAAGAGCCGCAACACTTGAATCACTCCTCAAGAAGCTTTATTGCTTAACGAACACAGAACGAGCTGTTGTTTGAGCCACAACTCACGCTCCTAGCACACCAGCTAATAACAGTGTAGTAGTCATAGACAGACAAGTAGTAGTAGATCACTTTTAAGAACAACACAGAACAGAACAGCATCAACAGAGCACAACTAACAGGTTATCACAATACTATGCATGTGAGATAAAGACATTAGTGTGTGTGTGTGTGTGCGTGTGTGTGTGTGCCACTATACCTCTGCATGTGCGGCCGTTGGGTGACATGGAATAGCCAGTTGGTGGACAGGCACACTGATAGCTGCCAGGGATGTTGACACACTGGAAGGCACACAGATGGCCAATGCTTTGCGAGCACTCGTCAATATCTGAAAGTCAAAACAAAACAAACACACACACACAGGATTACTTTCTTCACAGTAATTTGTTTGTTTATACAGTACATCTATATGTTTGTATGAGTGAGTATCCATCCTTAAGTGAATGTACCTGTGTACACTAGAAAAAAAAAACATTGGAAAAGGATGGAGGACTCTCTCTCTCTATCTCTCTCTCTCTCTCTCTATCTATCCATCTCTGTGTTTCACTCTCTATGTATGGGTATCTCTCTCTCTTTCTCTCTCTTTCTCGCTCTAGGTGGCCCTCTGAAAAGGGTGACATAAGCTATCTCTTGGCTCTGTCACTAAGGAGACTGTCTTTGAAAAAACTAAATCGATCCCTCTTGACCAGAAACCTGATGTCACTGCTCCAAAGCTTCACTCAAGGAAACATTGTCTCATCCTTTAATCAATAGTCTCAGGGCATCTCCTCTCTTTTCTCCTCTGCTGTTAGCCCTATGTGAAATTAACTTTAAGTCCTGCTCAGAGATCATTACAGCAAGTGTATCAGACCGATACATCTGCCACAGAGAATCAATGGAGAAATGAAAACCTGCAGAGGGGAGGGTGGCTAATCCAGAGATAAAGGAATGCTACATAGAGCCATAATTAATAAAGGACACCAATATTAATGATCCTTTCCTAGATCGTTTAAAACATTTTTAAAGGAGAAATCCAGAGTGAATCAGTCAATAGCTCTGTTGTTCAAGGCCACTGTATGCTGTCTGCAGGAAAAAGAACCTGAAAATTTGATGTAACAGAATAATGAACCAATAACTATATATTGTTAACTGAATGAGGCATAGCAAAATGAAGCAGAAAGTCAGTTACTGTGCCCCATTCACTTAATATTAGTTGCTGATTCACTATTCAGTTTTACGATGCATCACATTTTGCATTCTTTTTCCTAGAGACAGCACTTGTTGACCTTGAACAACAGGGCTATGGATTGCTTCACCCGAAAGTTCTCCTTTAATATGACTTTGTGTTTAGATGATCATGTTTGGTTTGTTGTAGGCTGGATTCTCGGTCACATACTGTATGAATGATATAGCCTACCATCCTTGTTCTATAGAAAAATGTGTAGACTGATAGACTCAGTCAGTTCTGTCAACTGATTATATTGTGAAACTCCCGGAGTCCTAGGGGAAGAATTTGCAAAAGGGCAGGGCAATTAATTCTGTGATTGTGACTGTGTGTGACTTTTGATGTAATCTATTGAATACTGTTGCATCAGCCTACTTTGATTCCATTACAGTGCATGCATACAGTATAACGTTTTAGATGGAAGTGAAAATAACAAAGTCAACAAACTAAGCCACTGCTTTTTTATTTCTTTTACTCCGAAAGAGTCAGAAAGGGAACTTCTGTACGTGTATATAATGCAAATACTGAATTTATTCTGAAACATTCTACCCACCCTCACACGTGTGTCCATCCTCCTTCAGGTAGAAACCCTGTCTGCAGTAGCACTGGTAGGAGCCATAGATGTTGGCACATTCTTGACTGCATGGGTTTCTGTCACACTCATTCACATCTGTGTGAAAGCATAAGATGGTACGGGGACAAAGTTATAGAAAAACTCAAGCTGGGGGCAGAGAGGAGAACAGCTCATTGTTCAGTGCTCTGAGTATGATCAACAGTTTCACTGCCAATAGCCATAACCTTACCCACAGCATGATACTTGCTAAATAAGCAGTTCTGTATTTTTTCATCACTTCAACATGTTATACGAGACTTTTAATTAGACAACTAACACCTTTGACTCTGTATGCCTTATCCCATTGACATGTTTATGACCTTCAATATTATTACAATCAAATGTCAGAAGATATTAAGTGTTAATAACATTCCAGCGAGTGAATCACTGAGTAATTGTTGTAGTCATCACAGCCAATGCCATGGAGCCATGGAGGGTTTGTCTTCACTTCTTCACTGTTGTCTATTTTTACACAAATATTCAGACGACCTGCGCCTCGGTCACGGTCGTCTCCCTACACCACATCTCCCTGGCAATACTTCCCACAATAGTCCTTGAAACAGCCTGCACCTCATCACACTTAGATAAATTACTACACCACCATAATATGAGAGGAGAAGAGAGGAGAGTTAAAAAAAACAAAACAAAAAAACAACACACACCACACAGCCCAAACACCCTTGATGAAGTTCCTTAAATAACTTGCTTGACAGCGTTTGGGGGACAGAGTGAAGCATGTTAAAGGGCATCCCGTCTCTCGGTGGCGCAGACGCCCGGCAGAGATCGGCCTCTGTGGACGGGCTGTCTTGCGACTGACAGCCTGCACCTGTGAGCCAAGTCATTAGGCTGCATTAGATGGCGTCAGTGCCAGGGGGACCTGCCACTGGGACTCGACAGACTCTTTAAGGACTAGTGGAGGCAGCAAGGGACCACAAGAGAAGAATCTGAGCCAGGCAGAAGGAGGTAGTTTGAGAAACCAGTAACACTATACTGTACAGTGCCTTGGAACAGTTGACCCACATTATGAACTGCAGTGTAACCAAATTCATACATATCCCTGTTTTTTGAGGCTGCCGAGTACTGTTGGTAGGTATAAGAATGACAACATTTGGTACAATCATAGACTGAATTTGAAAACTGGCAGCTAATACTAATTAATGGGGCACAGGAAAATGAAACATCACTACCCTCATCAGTTAAAGCTGACTGTCAAGCTGTTTTTCTATTTGGTCTATTGTACTCAATTCAATGTCATTGTCATACCTAATCTGGTAATAAAACCAGCGCCTCCTTCTCCACTTCATTTCATAAAGAGGGTCTGGACATTCGGCAGTCAGATTTGATTGCTTGCCGGAGGTGTTTAAAGGTGCCGTTTTCATGATTTGAGACTTATTTCAGGGACAAAATAATGTTACTTACTCAGCCGTTACACTTTCTAGTGCAGTCACGTTGTTACAAAGTTCAAAACTTTGGATCAGCCCTTGAGGGATAGCCTACTTTTACTGATAGCATTTTAGCCCTGCATTCATAACCCCATGCCTCCAACATGCTCAATGAGATCAAATCCAGACTAGCACTGTAATCCCTATGATATGCTATCACACTTTGGTACACAGATTATAACAAATGATGAAGATACACTGTAACAAGGGCGCTGTCATTTAAAGCGTTACTGACAAGTCTGACAACATGAGATCTCATGACAGCATAGCAAATGTGGTTATTACATGAGAGAAATGAGTTATGCATGTGTACTAACCATGGTATAAGCACAAGGCATTCTCTGCCACTCAAGAACACAGCATCATCTATTATCTTAAGCCACATCAGGCATTGTGGCTGAAAGAGGAAATTGCATTCACACCCAGAAGCAGGGCAAGCCTCAAGATGAGGCCTGTTCTGGGAACTCTTGTGTTTCTCCAGTAGGACTTTGCAATTACATTGTCCTCAATTGACTCCAAGGGAATAAACAAGTACTGTGTTGAGAAACAGAAAATAAGATTGTTCTTTGATCATACTTCACTGAGCCAACTGCCTTGGAACCTCTACAAACGCGGTGACTTCTTAAAAATAAACATAGCTTCTTGTTTGGGGGGAAAACTTTCTCTTTCAGTCCTCTCCTTTCTCTAGTTAATTACCACAGCTCCGACTATGGCTGTCGGATGTAAAGCCTTGAGACAGCTGATGGACAAGGCTGCTTGTCAAGAGCACAAACAGAAGGAAGCAACAACGTGCAGGCTTATTCTAGAAGAGGACGCAGATGTCTCCAGTGTGTGTGTGTGTGTGTGTGGGGGGGGGGGGGTGTATGCATGTGCGTGTATATGTGTGTGTGTACGTGTGTGTGCGTGTGCATGTGTGTGTCTATGTGTGTGTGTGTGTGTGGGGGGGTGTGTTTGTTTGTGTGTCTTTCCTCCTTACCTTCACAGTTCTTGCCGTCAAAAGCCAGAGAGAAGCCAGCAGTGCAGGAACACTGGTAGGAGCCCGGCGTGTTCTCGCATGTCTGAGCGCACAGGCGACCTGGGTAACGCCAGCACTCGTTCACATCTACACACACACACACACACACACACACACACACATGGACAGTGACACAAACAAGCAGAGACACAGAGGGTGAGACTTTTTTTTGGTATGGCTGGTGGTTCCATACAGATGTTTGACTCTGATTGGCAAATTTTCCACCTGTAATTCTGCATGAACACATTTTGTGCATGCCTGTTATATTTTGGCAAATGTGCATAATATAATAGGGGGTGGGTTGGGGGGGATTGGGGGGACTGCGCTGAAACAGCGCCACACTGAAAGTACTCTCTCAGTATGCACCCTGTCACTTGCCGTAAAGTGCATGGCACTGACTTCTTTTGCAATTCAATAACCCACTGTAATGTATTTTTGTATGGGGAAAGCAGTGAGCCTTGACCTGGCCTCGACTATGCTGGCAATTGGAGAGGAGGCAGACAAAGCCGCAGGATCATAGCCCATCATGGCATAGCAGCACTACATATGTATGTATGGAAAGCGGAGATATCGGAATGGAGAAGACCACCAGGAGACAATTTAAGCGCTCGTGTCGTCTTCATTGGCTAGCACAAAGGCATGCACATGAGCCACACACACCTGCCTTTCGTCTTCGTCTTCGTACTCAATGCACCTCTCCATTCCTACAGTAGGAATCTGGAGAATCCCCTGGCCAATATAAATAATTAAACTGCATTCGTTTTATCAGGGTACTGTATCAGTTTGTGGCAAAATGTAAGGTTTGATGACTATAATGTATTGCTGTATATAAAAAATACAGAGTGTAAAACATATAATTGAACTATTTTGGTGAAATCATTTTATTCTCAGGTGGAATGGGTCAATGGGTCCTCTATTCAGGACAGTATAAAGAGTGCCAGCACGTACGCCCAAGTAAGGGGCCAGGTATCTTTGTGAGTCGGCTGCTTCTTGGGTATCCACTTAACTAAATGAAGACATTAGCTCTCTCTAAACACAGTGAAGTGCCCATGAGTTATTCATTTAGCTAGTTCATTACACCGAGCTCAGCCTGCATAACACGGCCGACACAATGACAACTAAGTACATGAGCTGGAGCGGAGCCAGGGGGCTCCTTTCCCGTTAGCGCTAGCTGCTTGCCTGCGCTAACTCCCCCGCAGCATTACCTCCAGCACACACACACACACTCACACACACACTCACCCACGCAGGTCTGGCGGATGGCGTCGTACTGGTAGCCAGTCTGGCAGTTGCAGCGGTAGCTGCCAGGGACGTTCTGACATATCTGCCCCTCTCCGCAGCGGTGGATGCCCGTCTGACATTCATCAACGTCTGGAAACAGAAGAAAGGAAAGGACCATCTTTGCCTGGCAGGAGATCAACCGAAACGCCTCCCACTTGCTGCGTGCATACCAGCCCAGACAGAGGCCTCTCTGGAGGGTATGGGTACAGTGTAAGCTCGGGTTGTTCAGTAATTAGATGGCATATCAGTCTGTTTTGACATAAGCTTCATCCACTCCTAATGACAAGCTAGCTTAATTACTAGGTCCATGCTGCAGTGTGGAGACTATGGAGGACATTTATCTTGTACCACAACACTACAGCTTAATCTCAGGCTTAGGGGCTTCCTCATTAGCAAAACCTTAGTGTTGTCAAGCTTCCTTTGTTAGAACTCGTTGTTAGGAAGTGTCGGTACCTAACTTCCCTTAAAGTACCCATTAGGTACACACCAAAACTAAAATACCTATTTCAGTATTAGCTATGACTACTGAAAGCATCCCATTTCAGAATAACAATCCATAAGCAGACAAACCTAAACCTAAACATGAACCTCGATTACAACCAGCACTCATGATAGTGCTATAGAAACACCTGCAGTGGTAATCGATACCCCAAGCAAAAAGTAATGGTAACTAACTTGTACAGTACATGCAGTTTACACACCTTTAATCATGTCCTTGTTTGAGAACTACCAAACTTGAATGAAAAAAGACAGCCCAAAACTCCAACCAAAACTTTTTCTATTTGTGTCTAATATTTGGAGCTGAATAGGGATGGGGGGAATATTATATGATGAGGAGGAAAAGGTGGAGGAAAAAGGAGGAGGAGGAGGAAGAGGAGGAAGAAGAGAAGGATGGGCCTCTATGGCCCTCTCTGGCACTCGCTGTTCTCACCGATGCACCTGGCTCCATCTGGGCTGGCGTGGTAGCCAGTGCTGCACACGATCACCTTGCGCTGGCAGGTGTACGAGCCCACCGTGTTGATGCAGTTGAAGCCCGAGCTGCAGGGCTCCGCCAGACTGGTGCACTCGTCAATGTCTGCGGGAGACGAGGGGGAGGAGAGGGAGAAGGAGAAGAGAAGAGAGAGAGAGGCAAAGAACAAGAGAGTTAGTGAGGGAGAGAGAGATGAAGAGAATACAAAAAATAAGCACAGAGAAAGAAATGGGGGGAAATCAGTAGGTTTAAGGCAAGCTAAAAAAAGTAACTTCCAAAATTTTAACATCTTTGAAACTGATTGTTTACACATCAGCAATTTTTTTAGATCGTTTAACACAGTGTTCCTTATGTGCCCAGTGTCTACAGTTCTATCC
This sequence comes from Sardinella hualiensis, assembly GCA_032353275.1. Taxonomy (NCBI): domain Eukaryota; kingdom Metazoa; phylum Chordata; class Actinopteri; order Clupeiformes; family Clupeidae; genus Sardinella; species Sardinella hualiensis. The sequence continues at coordinate 7,805,714 of JAUCNH010000226.1, read as the reverse complement.
ACTTCCACAAGGGGGCCTTAGCGAGCGCTCTGTCTGTGGGCAGCTCAACTCTCACCGATGCAGTTGCCGTGTGTGTCCTGGGTGAAGCCGGTGTAACAGCGCTGCTGCTGCTTGGGAACGCAGCGGAACGATCCCTCTGTGTTTCTGCACTCCATAGTCACGCCACAGTTGTGTGTCCTTGTCACACACTCGTCAATGTCTGCGTGAACAAAAGGTAAAAAAACAAGGGTAGCACAAAGCAGGAATTAGCCTTCTGCCACTTTGCAGGAAAAAAAAAAAAACATCTTCATTATGGGTATTTGAAAGTCAATCATCAGTAAGCTATGTCACATATTCATGAGCAGAACACAAAGGTGCATGTTCCAGTTTTATTAATATAGGTGCAGGAGTCCTGCACCTATATTAATAAAACTATCTGTGTTGCTCCGAGAATTCACGTGTTTAGTTTATTTAAAGTGGAAGTTCGGTATTTTTCACATAAAGCCCTAATTTTAGGTTGTCTGGGATGACTTAGATGTGTTCTGAT
>JAUCNH010000226.1:7593659-7603953 GCA_032353275.1 Sardinella hualiensis | reverse complement strand
ACACACACACACACACACACACACACACACACACACACACACACACACACACACACACACACACATACACTTACATACGCAAGCAAACAAGGAAGGAAACAGAGAAACTTTTTTCACAGAAAGTGGTTGGTGTGTGGTTGTTATGAATTCCAATGAAGAAAGGTGAGAAGGCCATTTCCCTTTAGCCCTGACCATAGAATAAGTTAGTGGGAAAAGCAAAACAATAAATCGGCCTATTTGTTTTCACTGGAAACAAAGCGTCCTATAAGTGCTGTATTCAGTGAATGACAAACTGATAGCCAGCGTTGTATCTTCCTGTAAAAACAAACAAACATTAACAGACTATATTCCATTTCCCTGAAGGCCCTATCTTTATTAACAAACATTGGCAAGGCTCTTATAATGATATGACAGAGGTAAACAAATTGCTGTTAGAGAATAACAGAATAGCAATTTTGTTCTGTGTTTGACAGAATAACTGTTTACTGTAACTCAGAATAACTGTGGTATGATACTACCACCACACTATAAAAAGCAGTAATGAGAAGGCTTAGTTTTGTCCCCTTGAAGCAATTTACTTTTGGGGCTTTATCTGACAGCCTTCCGATTGGACTTGGGTCTGCAGCTGGGCTATACTCAAGAGAAAGCAGCCCCTGTCTCAGACGAAGCACTCTGTTTGTGAGTAAACTCACTCTCACACAGTCGGCTGCTTCCATGTGCAGGATGGAAAACACTGGTCTATGGGTCACTGCGTATTTGCTAAACACTCCTCTGAAGTTCACAAGTCTCAAGAGAATCTGTGTGAGTTATCTCTCTTGCTCTCTCTCTCTCTCTCTCTCTCTCTTTCTCTAACTCTGTCGGTCTTGTTTGTCTGCCTGCTCTCTCGATCAGCACTCCATCTAAATCTTCCATGTGAATGTTTCATGAAATTTTAAATCAACAAAAAAAAAACAGTAACACTGGTAAACTCAAGTCCATTCCTATCCACCTATGGAAAACACACACAGAGACCACACATGAAATCCCGTGTCCAGGTGAGGATAGTGCATTTGGGCCTTGGAGTTTCTACCGCAGCGGCCAGTCACGTCCTCTGATTATTATCTAATGTTGGTCATGGGAGAACGGCAGCCAGACGTGGACTTGTGCAAATACCGCTACTATCTCCATACTCACGTAAACCTTTGTCAGGTCTATTCTTCTGTCAGTGTGACGCAGGTTAAGAAGAAGAGACCCGTATGTGAAACCGTCTTCCAGTGACTATGGCATTTTTGTGAAGATTGAAACGGTCATTGTAGTTCAACCAATAGATGCTTGTCTTTGTAAGCTGTCTGATTTCATCAATTGTGAAATTGAGAATAAGCACAGCAGAAGTCATGTCTTGTGTGTAACCATACATTTATTGGAAAGATGGAAACATTTTTTTTTTCTTAACAAGTAGACTGGATAGTGCAGAGCTTAATGAATGGTTTTGTATTTGATGGTTGATCAAGAAAAGATATGGGTGTCTGGTACAGAGGACAATGACAACACACTCATACCTACACCAAAATCTTTGAGCATTTCCGGGCTATATAGACCTTGTTGCGTTTGAGGAAACTACATAATGTTGTGTCCTCCCATTCAAATGTTCTTTCTTTGTGCCAGGTCTTTTTTTCTCTCTTTCTACCTATGACAGTGAATCACACAGAAATGCTCCAAGTTTCCCAACAACAAACAAAATAATTCCAAAAAAAAAAAAAAAAAATTCCCATAATTCTCCATTCATAAAGTCCACAGTAGTGCATTCTGTTGTTGGAGTAGGAAGTACGACAGTTACAGTGGGTTGCTTACAAATGGATATGTGGACACACAAATGCACACTCAAAGATGAGGTGGGAGGAAGCTTAGGATAGCAGCATACACAATGTCAAAGTATTATTATAAATACAGCATACACCTTCATGCTGAAAGATCAGCACATGACGCACATGATTGAAAGTCTACTTTGTTCATAAATATTGAATTTAGAACACAATAATGAGTGGTGTGTGGCAATTCAAATTCTAGTATAGAGTTTAATAGTAACCACCCTGACGACAGGCCTTGCGCTGAGGCTGTTTCTGATTGTGTCAAAACCTTTCAACATTTCAAAACTCCCAAAAGATGATGGCACCACATGGCAACTTGTGATAATTTTTCACTACTGACAAACCATTTCAAAATTATTTAATGTATCACACTGAGTCATTACATCTAATTTAGATGCTATATAATTTCTGTCAAAGTGGTTCAAGCACCACTTCTAAAGTGCTTTATTTGTAAGTCTTTGGGTGCTGCATTGCCTTTCCAGAATGTCAATGGCACTCCACATGCCGACCAAACGAACACTGGCCTCTCTGGGGGTAATGACCAGTGTACTTTGACAGGGAAACGTTGCTTTTGAAACGCATCATTATGTACGCTTTGGATATTGGTGAATTAACCCACACAACAGGCTGTTTTTAGGGAAAGCTTAGATTTCCTGTTGCATGCTGTGCACAAAAATTAAGTGCCAAATGTGTCTTGTGTTTTAAACTGTTAAATGAGAAATAATTATTTATGAACATTTGTACAAAATCCTGGAAGACAAATTGCTCTCAGTACCGAGATAGCACTTTAAAAAAAGACTCATTAAATAGGAGTCAAAATTCAAAATAAATTACATAAAAAAACTGTAGAGAGTCCATTATACACTTTGTTACAAAAGGTAAACTAGTCCAATATAAAATCCCAGCACTCAGTAGGTGCGTAGTCCAAATGCAGTATACCAGCAGGTTCATCAACCAGTTCGTCTTTCATTCCAACAGTGTTCTCTTGTTCCGCTAAGGCTTCCTTAACCTTGCACTGCCGGAGCACAACACATGGTGAGGTCCCTGTGCCTCGGCAGTGGAGAAGGAACTGCTTTTGTCAGCCAGGGAAATCCCCGTCTTACTGAGAGGCAGAAACAAGTGTGCCGTCAGCTTCACGGCCACCTGACCATGACGGTCTTCAGGTGCTCAAAGGCTTCCTTTGAAGGCCCGAAGACCAAGAGATTTTTATTTTTCCCTTGCGTCTCCTTTTGAAGAAATGAACATTTCGCTTGACTCGATTCAACAAGCCCACTAGCAAGTAGGCGTTTGACAACGGCACTACGTGTCCACGGGCGAAGGCGCTTGAGTGACGATCTCCACGCACGTCGGAGGCGCGTGGCCGGTGAGTTGGCGTTGGTGTAGGCCGTGCTGCTCCGCGTCGTCTCCTCCGTCCCCGTGCAAAGTCAGCTCGAACGTGAACTTGTTCCCCTCCGCGCACATCCCGTCGTCACAGAAGGGCGGAGACGGGCTCTGGGGGATCATGCTATGGTACCAGTTTCGGTTCTCCTCCAGCGTGTCCAGGATGTCCTGAGCGTCTGGGTGCACCAGGTCAGCCCAGGTCTCCCACAGCGGATGCACGATGTAGTCAATGAAACCCACCTACGTCACACGCACAGACATACAGAGAGAGAGCGAGAGAAAGAGAGAGAGAGAGCGCTGTGAGACTGAGAACAAGGCAAGTCAGAACATAACAACCTCGGGTATCACTATCTGACGTTACTCATTACTGTGACGCAAATTTACTGTTTCCACTTTCTTTATAACGTATGTTTTTGTCCCACAACTGAAGCTTTTTCTTGTCATGACTTGTACTGGCTGTGACAAACATACAGCTGTGTCAGGATGTACCGAGCGTTATTCCACTATAGAGCAAATATCGTGGCACCCTTCCGTGCCCCCGAGGACCAATTGCATTGATAAAGCCACACAGGTGATGGCACACACACACACACACTCTCTCTCACACACACACACACCCACACACACACACACATCTCTGTCACTGGCAGGATGAGGGGGTGGAAGGTGGGGAGGGATTTTACCTGGGACTTCTCCACTGAGGCAGTGTGCTTGTCGCACATGGGGCTGATCTCCATGCCCCTCTCGCGCTCGCGATCTCCCTGGTGGAAGAACTCCTCCATGATGCGGTCGGTCCACTGGCGATACACGTCCAGCGGTTTGGTGGGATTACTGAGGTCAGCGCAGTGCACCATGTTACGCAGGACCTGGGGTGGTGGAGACGGACGCGGAGAGAGGAGTGAGCTATGACATAACTGACATGATTTCATTTCATTTCATTGAATTAAAGTTGCTACTAAATGTAAGTGCATACATGAAGTCGAAGAAGAAAAAAAATAAACTTGGCACCAAAATGATACTGTATGCAAAAAGACATAAGTATTTCAATAAATTTACCTGTATCCTGTCTGTGTAGTTGTCAAGGAGCAGCACTCCCGAGCTTGTGACCTTCTTCGTCTCCACCATGGTCTTCAGGTCTGCCAGCAAGCTCATATGCTTTGACATGTCAGTGGCCAGTACCTGCACACACACATACACACAACAGTGCAAGTTCAGTAATGCAATGCAAGTTCAGTACCGCCCCCCCCAGCAACAGCAAACTCCTTACACAGGACACAAATGAACCAACAGAGTGGGGCGGATTGGCCTCTGGTTGCTCACCATGTCAATGACCATTCTCCTGAGACTTTGCCGCTGCTTCTTGGTGAAGTTCTGGAAGATGTCACAGTTCTCGCCCTGCAGCAGTTTGAAGCCCACGGCTAAGTGATGGTTCTCCAGCACGGACTCGTCGTTGTACATGAGAGCCAATTCAGAGTCTATGGAATGGTACATCAAGCAAAACAACAACAACAAAAAATCAGTAAACCTTTAATATTCTATTGAAAATATATACTTCAATATTTGATGTGTTAGGAAAACTACACACGCATCCTTAGTAATGTTATTGCTATATCGACAGCTGAAATGGCTCTCGTATTTGTAGCAGCACAATGGAAAAGCCCAGAATCCAACTCACTAGTATTAATCAAGAACTGGTTAGAGACGCCTGGGTGGTCCACGTCATGGATTGCAGCAGCAAAGATGGCGGCAAGAATCTCCAGATCAGTGAAAACTGCCTGTTGTTGGAAAGAAAGACAAACAGGGGACGGTCAATATAAAAGAATATACTTCTCTGACTTCACATTAGTACATGAAAGGGCAATAAGAAAACAACCACTAGTCCCTCTCTGACAACTCCTAATAGGGTCCTAATGCTCCACTCAGAGAGGTATTGTTTGGTGAAGCCCGACTCGAGTCCAGACACAATAATATGTTTAGGGATTGAGTTTAAGTTCATCTAGAGTGCCACCCTCCTCATCAGACAGAGGATATGCTTCGTCTGCATTACTGCGGGCGCGTGGCAACTCACAGTTTATGGTCTATTTCCAATAAAACCAAGTGAGTCATCCCCAACTGTTTGGCTTTATCGGGGAGGGATTATCTGAAGGAGACAGCAGTGACGATAGCAAGCGGGAGTTAAAATAACACCATTGCTTTTTCACACACATCACATTCGGCTCGGAGATTAGCCCGGATCATGTGGAGCATCGCCCTCCCACCCTCTCTTAACGCCACATAAAATGTCATTACATTTACTAATGCATGGCTTATTTTGATTTAAACGACAATTAGCAAAAAACAAACACAAATGAACTCTAGCCAACACTCCATCTTTGACTATCACTTTACTCTAGGACGTGGCGACAAAAGCTTTGTAAACACCAGTCAAGGAGTGAGCCGCGCTGGCTGCGATTTAATGATTGTTTTGACTGTTTGCTGGGTGTGGGCAAGTGTTTGTCCTTACATCCAAAGCCGGAGTGGAGAGAAGGATGTGCGTAGACTGGGCCACGTCGGCGGCATGCAGACTGTTATGGTAAGCCACGTCTGCGTGGTAGTGGTCCTCCAAGGTCATCATGTAGGTCACAAAGGTGTCCATGGGGATCTTAAATGTCTTCATCAGGTCTCGCTCCTTAAGGACATAGAAACAAAGGAAGGAATTAAAGCAGATTCAGGCGCTGTGACAGCAGTCTTATATCACTAAGGTAATGTGTGTGGTCTTTTTGTTTGCCAGATTTTACTCTATTGTGTGAAAAAGCAATTGGCGACTCACCTGAAAAATGGCGTACATGACACAGGTGAGCGGCCGCCGATGAGAATGTTCTGCTATCCTGAAAATGTTCAGACCCCACTTGTTGATGTCCTAGAGGTGTCATGGACTTGTGCTTGTTTGTGCCTGCAGTCTGTGAACTACTTAAGTTTTGTGCAAGATTCTGTTGCAGACATTTAGTTGTGGAAAGTGGAAGCGGAAGTGAAAGAGGAAACGTTTTTTCAACCTAAACCAAACCCTGTCTGACTCTGTCAGGGTCTACATTGCCCTTGGTCTATCCTTTCACTAATCACTGTGTGTTTCTGTGTGCTCTGGAGTGTCTTGATGAAGCTGAGCTGTTTTGTGACCCGCTGTCTCGTCTTTCTCTGCAGCGTTGAAGCCGACGGCCAGGGGAGTGAGCTGGGACCGTCTCTGGAGAGCAGCGGCGCCAGTTACGCCCGCGGACCCGTGACGCACAGCGCGCTGGTCAGCAGTGCCAGCAGCGAGCGCTTCGAGCCGCCCATCTACGCCCACATTTTGCCCGGGCAGCGCCCGCGCCGGCCCAAGCTCCAGCACTCGCAGTCCATCCTTCGGAAGCAGGCAGAGGAGGAGGCCATCAAACGCTCGCGCTCGCTCTCTGAGAGCTATGAGCTCTCCACCGACCTCCAGGACAAACAGGTAAAGGCCTTCGCAACACCAGACCTCTCCGCCATTCTTTGTTTCTCTGAAGTCCTCTGTTTTTCAAGCCCAAGCTGCAGGCCACAGCATCCATATACATTTGAGAGTTTATCACTACTGTCTGCCTTTGCTTCGCTTGTTGTTGTTGCTGGCTCCGATTCCAGCTCAGGGGCAAAAGTATTGATCCAACCATGGCACTTCCTGACAATAAGGACAATAAGGGAACGGGAAAGATATGTCATTCAATAGAGACACATTCCTTATCAAATCCAGAGCAAAGTGAATAATCTCAGATTGCAAAAAGTCCCGATAGGTCGGGAAGGAAAGACTGACTTTACAGTAAAAAGGAAATGGACTGGATGAGCTGCTTTGACACGTTCCCCTCGTTAGTGTCACCTCCCCTCTGTCAACACGGACAGGTGACAAGTAAAAGCGATAGAACATTGAAAGACATTGACTGATGGCGAGAAGCGAACGACAGGGAAGAAGATCTATTGCCTATGTTGGCTCAGCTGTCTGCCATATCTCCTCGTACCCCAGACAGGCCTACTGTATATTCACTCATTGGTTCCACAGTAAGAGATTATCACGCCGTTTTAAAACATTAAAAGGTAGAATGAAGTGTGGATCAATCAGGGGTTTAAGAATATGCTGACAGTGATTATGCATGAAAGGGTCTGGCAAGTGATACCCTGGCATGCTAATGATATAATGAACTGGTTTATACTATATCATGGAGGTTAAACTCCTACCTCACTACATCAGTTCCTTTAGAACTGAGAGAATACTACACACACTCACTCACACTCACACGCACACTCTTCTTCAACAGACAAAAACCTAGACCAGTGTGACAAACCCTCCGGGTGGCCTTGGAGCTGATTTCGGAACAGGCTTTTGCCCACCTCTAACCAAGAGCTCATTTGTAATCGCCATAGACACACCACTGATCCAAGATCAGTTGGTCTGGCCCCTCTCTCTCTCTCTATCTCTCTCTCTGGCCAAGGCTTTGTCAGTGACTGCTCCTATAACTCGGCAAAGCCAGAAGGTGCCACAGGGCTAACTGGGACCCAAAAGCTCAGGCTTGTCTAATTGGGCTCCTCCTAGCTGTGAGGGGCTGTGGGTTGGAGCGAGGCTGGTGTCAGACCCCCCCCCTGCTGCCTTCGTACCTGCAGGGGACGTTTATTTTCCTGGAGACCGCCGGGTAGAGCCACCCCACCAGGCGGGCAAATGTGATTAGCGCTGCCTGGTGTTGGGCTGAACGTGGAGGAGCGGCTTAGGCTGGCAGGAGTGGGGAGCGAGAGGGGGAGGGAGGGAACGGGCGGGCGGGCGATGAGCGATCCAGCGCTGGTTGGCTCCTGGAGCGCAAGATTTCTAATGATGATTCCACTGAAGGAGAAAAGTAAACAACACTCTCAAAGGCAGACAGTCCGGCTCGCACACAGAGACACACACACATACACACACACTCACACGCACGCACGCACATACACACAGCCATGTACCACAGCCTCTCACAACACTCACAAGGCTATTTATAGCAATGTTAGAATGACTTCATATCTTTTCCACTAATGAGTGGCTAAATTTAGGATTATTATTAGGCCTTGGCTGCAAGCCTCATGTGTCTAACATTATTTTTTCTGCTTTTTTTCTGCTTTTCCCCACCTCTATTTCTCCTCCTCCTCTCTGCCCCCGCCCCCTTCAATCTCTCTCTCTCTCTCAATCTCTCCCGTTCATCTCCCTCAATCTCTCCGAAGGTGGAGATGCTCGAGCGGAAGTATGGGGGGCGTTTCATAACCCGTCATGCAGCACGCACCATCCAGACGGCCTTCCGCCAGTATCAGATGAACAAGAATTTCGAGCGTCTGCGGAGCTCGATGTCAGAGAACCGTATGTCCCGACGTATCGTCCTGTCCAACATGAGGATGCAGTTTTCCTTCGAGGGGCCCGAGAAAGTGCACAGCTCCTACTTCGAGGGCAAACAGGTGTCGCTGACCGATGACGGGAGCGGGAGCGGTAAGCTGGGCGCCTTGGTCCAGTCCGAGTGCCGCGACATGGTGCCGGCCAACATGAAGTCGTCCTCATCGTCCGCCGCGCAGGCCGACTTCAACGACGCCATCACCGAGCTGGAAGATGCCTTCTCGCGGCAGGTCAAGTCGCTTGCCGAGTCCATCGATGACGCGCTGAACTGCCGCAGTCTCCATGGCGACGACGCGCCATCCGAGTCCGGGCGGAGTCACTCGGACTTAGAGCGAGGTCACTCGGACGTGGTGGCCTATCAGAGCAAGCCTCTGACGCGCAGCACCAGCTCGGACCACAAGCTGGACGAGATGACGGCGTCCTACAGCGACGTGACTCTCTACATCGACGAAGAGGAACTGTCTCCGCCGCTGCCGCTCTCGCACTCGCCGCACGGCCCAGCCATCGAGCGGCCGTCCAGCACCGAGTCGGACTTGCGCCTGCGCTCGTACAACTCCTCCTCGCAGGAGTACTGGTCGCTGGTGCACAAGGAGGACAAAGGCGGCGGCGGCGGGGAGACGGACACAAGCTGCCGCAGCACGCCTTCGCTGGAGTGCCAGGAGCAGCGGCTGCGCGTGGACCACCTGCCGCTGCTCACCATCGAGCCGCCCAGCGACAGCTCGGTGGAGCTGAGCGACCGCTCCGACCGCAGTTCGCTCAAACGGCAGAACGCGTACGAGCGCGGCGGACCGAGCCAGCAGAGCAGCCCCAAACACATCTCGCACCCGTCACACCACCGCGACCTGCCCCCTAGGGGCCCGTCGCGTGACGACGACCTCATCATCGGTGGACCCCAGCCGCCCATGCCGCGGCATCGCCCGCGCCAGCTGGAGAGCCACCTGGCCATCAACGGCACGGCCCACCGGCAGAGCAAGTCCGAGTCGGACTTCTCGGACGGCGACAACGACAGCATCAACAGCACGTCCAACTCCAACGACACCATCAACTGCAGCTCGGAGTCGTCGTCGCGCGATAGCCTGCGCGAGCAGACGCTCAGCAAGCAGACGTACCACAAGGAGACGCGCAACAGCTGGGACTCGCCCGCCTTCAGCAACGACATCATCCGAAAGCGCCACTACCGCATCGGCCTCAACCTCTTCAACAAGTACGTGGGTTCTATGGGCTGCCCGTTCTGCTCTAGCTAGGGGTGACTGCAGGGGGAACGTTGGTGTGAAGGAACGTCTCCCACTGGCACTGAGTAGTTTATAGTAGGGTCATTTTGAAGCCATAACATTGATGGAGTGCAATCAGTGGTGGTTGAGTTACAAAGAGGGCGCAAGTGTTGAACATGTATACACAATTCGTTTCCAGTCCCTCAGAACCACTGGGAATTTGCAGACATCTACTGTACATGTTTGGTGTGTGATCTGGCAAGAGTGCTGTTTAATGTTCAGTGTAAGGAGGATTATCAAGTACTTGTATGATTATGTATGTGTGTCTTCATAGTCTTAGTCTGTGTGTAAGAGAGGCTGCGTGTGTATGTGTGTTTGTATTGGAGACTTATGAAGACTTTGTGTGTGTGTGTGTGTGTGTGTGTGTGTGTGTGTGTGTGTGTGTGTGTGTGTGTGTGTGTGTGTGTGTG
>JAUCNH010000226.1:6824328-6838485 GCA_032353275.1 Sardinella hualiensis | reverse complement strand
ATAGAAATGACAGCCAGTGATCCCCCCCCCCCCCCCCCCAAAAAAAAGAGAAATCCATCTGTGCAGCTCTGCCTCCAAACAGTCCCATTTCATGCCGGCATGCCACTCTGAGCTGAGCCCACAAGGCGCTTTGTTGGCCAGGGATACGGCCCAGAAACGGTCCTCATGCGCCCATCGCCATGACAACCTGAAAGTCACACACACACACACACACACACACACACACAAACACACACACACACACAGAGACACACATACATACAGACACATACAGTACACACCCCCAAAAAGCTCTTTCTTCTTGTAACTAACTGAGCTCATCTTCCTTCAAACCACTCGCTTACAAGAGGCTGGACTGTGAACAATGAGTACATTTTATCCCCTTACGAGGTCAGAGGGTATTATTCCCGTCGAGTCCTGTTCTCTCTCTGTTGTCTGTGACCTGACATGCTTGAGCCAAATTAGAACAATGACTGTACACGGCACTTTTTTTGGTTCATACAGGCATGTAAAATAGACACTTTACAGGTAATAAAAGTATGGAGATGATGTTAAAATAGGTGAAAATAGACAGCAGTCTGCCCACAAGTTACAATATATTAAAGTTATCACTTATGCCAGTAAATGACATTTGTTCTGATTTGAAGCCTTTTAAAGATCTTTATTAGGTTTAGGAGTGCCTAAGGCATGTATGTACTAACACATTTTTGGAAGCTGAATCAGTAAATGTCAGGATATCATTAGCCTAGTTGTCAGCGCACAAACAGCTGTCGCTGTCCCTCTGTGTCGATTTTAAGAGCACAAGCAGAGAAAGCGTGGCTAAATTATAACTGGTTCTCAGTGTGGAAGGGTGGGGAGGAGTTATCTCCTCACCGTGGAGACATGAGAAACAGATGTTCTCTTCGCCTTATTTATCGTAGCTTCCACAATGCTCCAAGCACATCACAGCAACACACTAATCGCTCACTGATTCTACGGCTGCTTAGGGACCACACTGCTCGTTTAAAGGCATTGTAAGAAGGGGGCCTGTATTGCAGTTGAAGTGTCTTGTAAACTGCTAACACTAATTAGATTTATTACAGGAAAAACTGTTGAGGATTGAGTGGAGGGTTCTTTTAATATGTTAATAACTTTGTTCATTTATATCTCTCAGTTATAAATTTGTCAGAGCTATTGTTAGGGAGGGAACAAATCATTTAATGAATAAGGAATCAGGAGGAATCAGTAATGCAACATATGGTGGATTTGAAATTAGAATTCCTGGTGTGCAAAGCAAATAGGTCAACACAAGGAATACTGTGTGTCTTTATAGACCGTTTCAATAAAGTCAATCAAACCTTTCTCCACAGTTTTCATTTTATGTAACATTCCCATTAGTCCATATGGCTGTCCGATGTCATATACTGAAAATGTGGCAGTTAAAGCTTGGGAACAATATTTAATGTTCAGGCATTTCCTTTGTTTAATTATCGTTGCAATGGCCTTTAGTATTTGAGTGGTTTGGAATTATTTTCAGTTGTCATATTTCAATTCAGACTCAAGTTATTTACTTCTGATGTCTGTGACCATCCTGTATGGAGCTTTGCAGACCTCTCACCTGTGAGATAGGGGGTAGTAAGGAGTCTAATCTTCTGCACCCAAAATAGCTACACAGGGGTTATCAATATAGCTGCCGAGTGGGATGAGTCACTCTTGTAATGTATGTGGACTAAACTTGGATACTTACATTTTTAAAGGATTACAGACTTAGTTACTATAAAAGAGGTGTTTTGGCAGTCATACATTAACATTATAGCTTGAAAAACCTGTTTAAATATGATAGCACAAACACTATGCTCAGTTGTGTTGTAAGTGAAATCGTTTAACATGTAGAGGAGGAGGATTTTTTCATTGTCAGAACCTTGCTCTCTGTCTCACTTTCTCTCTCTCTCTCTCTCTCTGTATTCCTTTGTAAAGTGAAACATTTTTCTCTGTGCTTGTTTTCAGTGTGTTCAGGTCTGACGATGGACTTTTGTGTTTCCGTAGTTGTTTTTCCTCAAGTTGGTTCTATGAACCATCCTCTGATGTGGGAGGAATTAGCCAAAAAAAGATAACATTCCGTCTGTAGACACCATCAAACCTCCTGCAAGTGTACTTGTCTGCAGATGCTTCACTCTCAAGCTATTGCTGTCGATTCTCATTTGGCGCTCTCATATCCATGTCTGGCCCTGAATTACATTGCATTTGAACATTCTCAGGGCTACATTTCTACTGACACTTAACATAGCAATTTTAGAACAAAGGAGCACAGATTCACCCCCTCAAGACATCTTAAATTTGTCCTCTTTAACAGAGCCCTTCAAGGCCTCTAATGATATAATGTGTTTAAGGATTTTTTTTGTCCAGACGACAATCTTTGTTAAAGATTTTTTTCTGCTGTGAAGAAAAAGTTTGCCTTCTAAAGAATCAATTATGTTTCATATGCAAGGGAATATCAGTAGGCATGGCAGATTCATCAGTTTGCATCATTTCCACACAACACAATTGAGTGGTTCAATGATAAGGGTGGAGTGGGGAGAAGTCATTTATTTAGAGTCTTTGATGTGTGACCTGACTGCTCAGAACAAGCAAGCAGAACATAATTTGACCTTTACTCTGGGGGCCCCCCCATCCGGTAGCAGCGAGGCACGCAACCACAGGCCTGTGGCAGGAAATCAATTCTAATCAATTTGTGAGTCTGTTAGGTAATAACAAGCTAAGACACTGCTCGGGAAATATGGCCACCAGACCTCTTTAGTTTGTCATAATACAAGGCAGGGGAAAAAACCAAACAAGATTAGGCCGGCCTCAAGGTATTAATTCCTCATCCCCAGCTGACAGCGCAGGCAGGAAGTCGTGGTAATCTAAAGAAGGAGAGCGCTCTCCTTTGCTTGATGTCCAGTCAGGTGAAACCAATTTGGAAATTGCAGAGCTGGATGGAAGATTTGTTACTTGCCCATCTTGGATGCGTTTGCCTTCGTATCCATCTGTGAAGAGAGAGTGATCCTGAAACATGAGAGGTTTGATTGGTGCAGGTCTTTTTTTTTCCAAGATCTTTCGAAAAAGTCTGGATTTCATTTTCTATTCCATCTTATTATTTTATTTATTTATTTTGCTTTTAAAATGGTTACAAAGAACAAGCTATTTTCACAACTACTCTAACTACTCTATTGGATGGACTGGCTGTACAATTTTTACAATGGACATGAAAATAAAGTCTATTGTGTTCTATTCTTTGCTAAATAAGTGATGCAATCAAAGACTTCTTGAACAAACACTTGAACCTCATGTCCGCCTCTCTGCATAAAATGCAGTCATCTGTCCATCACACACTCTTATACCATCAAAGTGAATTTGCATATCATGCCAAAATCCATTACTGGATAAATGCACATACCTCAAAATGCAGCCAAATACACTTGATTTATAACTACACGAGTCAAGCTGCAGCACGTTATTCTGTGTCCTCCTGATTTTCATATCTGTTCAAATGTATTTCTCAAGCCAAGACTAACAAAAGCCTTTCAAGTATCATTAACTTCCCTAAGGTTATCCGCGGGGAAAATGCACAAACACATGTTGAAACCTGAATATCTTTATTGCAGATCTGTGGCAGAGTGAGCTCTCTGTCTGACACAGGGCAGATTCATGAAGACTCATGTTCAACCAGGGGTGGAATATGATAGCACAGCCCACATTAATCAAAGCGCTGGCGCGGGAACGAAATCATATTTACCAGAGTGCCCTCTGTGTCCCACCCCACACACAGAGAATAAATCTCCCCCGCCACAAGCCCAAAGCACAGAGACGGCAGGAAGTGAGGGGGATCTCAATAAAAATGTCAATATAGAATCCTTGTTCAGCTCAGGCATAGAAGCTCAGTGTGTGTCTGGGCTTTTGTCATTTGTTTTCAATAGAGTGTTGTGAGGCATTTCTGTTCTGTTTCAGAGTTGGAGAGTTATCTAGCCCGGTAAGATATTCTGTGCCTGTGCTTTAACAATAAGTACAGAAGGATAAGTGCTACGATATTGATATTCATTAACAGTATTCATAAAACATTCATAAATGTTTATACTGCATTCATAACACTTTATAGCTAAAGACATTAGCTTTCATGACTGTTAATACATTCACATAAGGCATTATAATGTTATCATAAAAACCTTTATAACTTGAAGTGTTACAGTATATACCCTGATATTAAGGAAACATACCACTATACTTATTATCTGCAATGGTGTCTTAGTATTTATGTGTTCATCGAGCCTGGCCATAGCCTTCCTACGCAATTCCGCTCGATTCTCATCTCTCCTCGTAGCTCCGTCTGGGTTTTCTTTCCTTGAGGTGGATTCCTCCAGGAGAATTCATCTCCTGGCCAATTAGCTATCAGGGTGAGGCAGCGCAAGAATACTACAGACTATCAGTCAAGGGCTGATCCAATCTTTTTGAACCTACACACCTCCAGCAAGAAATCGCTCTCAATATGTGAAAGACCCTCTGTACGAAACGATAGTATAGAGGGCTGGTCAAGACTAGGCTAGTGCTCATCTTACTTCACCTAGAGTGTGCATTCAGAGCCTCTTTTCATTATTTGGCATGATAAATTGTGGATATAAAAGTACAATTAATAAATTTTAACTTTATAATGCTTTGTGACACTTCAGGATCTAAATGCTTATAGCATTAATACCTTATAATAAGCAGTCATGAGGATGTATAAACCGTTGTGCATTAACCATTAATGACATTAGTTATAAAACTTTATGAATGCATTATAACCCTTTATGAATGTGTTTATGATGCTTTATGAATATTGGGTTCATAGAAAGTGTTACCAAGGGGGTTTGAGTGTCCTCTATGTCAAGTATGAAGATTGCTAAGTTGCTATGTCGTGGCTGGAGGACGATCAGGTAAAGGATGCACTGTCACCTCTGTGTGCTTCCAAGGAGTGCAACAAATCAGATCACTATCTCCTCATTTATAATTGAGAGGCTGAGGTGAGAGCCGGGAGAACTGCTATGAATTAGCTCAAGGTATTTTTGGCGCGCTAAAAATAAAACTTGCGGTCTATTCTTAGGGAAGGAAGAGGTGGGCTGGAGAGTGCTGGAATACTGTTAAGAAAGGTGGTTCTGTGGGCATAATTTCAAAAGGCTTTCTTCTAATGTGAGTCATTCGGCTTTAATGTATGTTTCCACTTAAAGCAATGAATTGGTGTGAAATTGCTGCAGCGTGTTTTGAAGCAAATTATGTGTGTGCTGGAAAAAAAACTGCACACTGGGCCCATTGTCATTAACAACTATGAAAAGAATAATTGGAGCTGGTTATAAAATAGAGTTGTTTTCTCCTCTAATAGGGAAATGCAGCTCTCAGTTGAGGCTGTGTGTGTCAACAAAGGTTAATAATTGATTGCGATGCATTACATTTAAAAAGAAATAAAAAATTCAGTCACATAGAGACGAATTTTTAAATGACAGGATGACAGTGATGTCTAAATCTGTGAGATTTTTTTTTCAGCCTCCATGTGCCCAAGGACACCGATCTCCCTTCACTAGACTGGGCCTGGTACAATGGCAAACGTGTGCGGGCTTGACCGTATTTTATCAAGTCAGATGTAATTGCTCCCTTCTAAATGAAGTTCCCCATGAAGCATGGCCTGAGCTCACCTCCATGTCTGAAAGACAAGTAAGAGCAGTAATCCGGATGACCTGCTCCCAAACGAGGAAGACATGCTTCTGTATTATCAGCTAAATGAGCCCATCATCCCCCCCATTCAGTGTCTCTCTGCCTTTACTCGTCCAACATAATTGAGACTTTTATTAGCAATTAGGGAGAGGCAGACTCTGATGGGCCCCATACTGAGGGCGCAGATAAAGGCAGTGGTGCTGGGAGACTCACGTACATTTAGCCAATTAACGGCCCTCTGGCAATGCTGGGGAATATAAATGTGATCCCCCCCCCCCCCAGACAGTTTGATAAGGGGCTGGGGTGGGGGCTGCCGGATAAGGGGGGTGAGGACATGCACAATGTTCATTACCGGTGAGAGTGAAACAAAGCCCAGGTATTCTGGACGAGAGAGCGCAAAGTCTGTGAAAGCATCGTTGAGGTGATGAGTGGCATTTTACCTCCCGTGCTGCAAAGAAGACATGCATAATTTATGTCTCTGCAGGGGTTGGTGGCATGCAGGCAGGGGCATACACTTAGGAATCGACGTCAAAGAGGACTACACTAATGAAAAACAGACGGTAGACCATCTAATATCACTTAAAGTAAGGTTTCAAGATACGGTTTAAGTGGAATGTAAACACAAGTGCAGATATAACTTGATGTAGATATGGTTAAGTTTAGTATACTGTAGTAATTTTCAGATTAGAGAAAATGCTTTGGAGAGCTATGGTGACAAAGTACTGTAGCTAGCCAAAGCTGCAGTCAATCACTAAACTGCACTGTAGATCACGCAGAGGAAAAAATTATCTCATAAAACATTAGGAATTAGGCCTACCTAAAGAGTCATTACATAACTTTATTATTATCTTTGCCCTCAGTGCTATTTAGGCTATATATCACACATATACATTTTCCAGTAATGTAATGTTATGTGATCTTTACTGCAGTGACATGAATAATCTGTAGATAGCCGCAAGCAGATTTATTTTCATGATGAAAAACTACTCAAGCACCGCTAAAACGGGGAATACGAAAGGAAGCATCCATATGAAATTAGCATCTGAATTGGCCAATGAATAATCATCTCTTATTAAAAGCAATTTACAATAGCACACTTCCGAGTCTCTGCCAAGGTCAGCCCAATGAATGGCAATGACCCCTGAGAAAAGATGGAGATTAATATTGATTTCCCTCAGATGTATGACTCAGACAACACTACTCTTTGTCCTTTGTTTTTTTTCTTTTTATAAATAAAAGAATTACTGAAGAATTAGTTAGGCACATATTTTTTATACTATAAACAAGTAACTGAGTAGAGGGAGAGCCAGTTCAGATGTGTGGCTCCTGTTCAGACAACAAAATAAGCATTGCCCCTCTTACCAGTTGTAAAGTGACCCACTACACTGAACTCTTAGCCCTAGAAAGACATAATCACAAAATATTCGCAAGAAGCTATTAGTTTAGTTGGAGGTGTAAAAAGGGTGATCTGGAGCAGAGGGGTGCCCTCAAGCAATCTGATTAAAATGATCTAGGCTTATAGGGTTCACATGACACACACACACACACACACACACACACACACACACACACACACACACACACACACACACACACACACACACACAGTTCCAGTCAACCCACCACTACAACAAACCATTCCCCTTTCCTCTAATCCACCAATCAGATGCCCCCTCCCTGTTCCCAGCAAGTGTGTAAACTGCTGACTCACAACATGGCAGCTTTCCATCCTGGTTTCCATAGAGACCTCCCAGCTGATGCTTCCTCTGATCACACACACACACACACACACACACACACACACAAACACACACACAAACTCCTCTCCATCTGGAGAGAGCAGATCAGAGAGCAACAGCTATAATTGGTTCTTCCATCATTATCATCACCCTTATCTTCATCGTCTCCATCACTGGTATACAGACAGTAAACACACACACCTCATAAGCACAGCCCAAACAAACACACAGAGGCACACAGAGAAGCGCTCCCTTGGCGCACACACACACACTCAGAAGCACTCCCCTGGTGTGCACACATACACAGAACCACTTCTTGGGGTGTGCACACAGACACACACACACAGACACATACAATGACTGCTCAGATACAGGCTGACACACACACACACACACACACACAGTCTGTCAACCAGACAAACACACTTCATTCATCTAGAGCTCCATTCATCAAGCTGAAGCACTAGACGTTAACAGAGCTCAGCCATCCTTCTCCTCTTTCACACACAGACACACACACACACACACACAAACACACACACACACACACACATACACATACACAGTCCTAGCCAACCCCATGCAGCTCTACACTCACAGAGCATACAATTAATTTCAGCTCATTTCTTTTTTTCTTCTGTAAGTTGTATGTTGCATCCTCTGAGTTCTGTTTGGTGTACCTGTAGGCGACAACAGCTGCTACAGTATTACATAAAATATATGTTTGTGCTAAACTGTATAGACATGCATATATGCATGCATGGATATATGCACCCGTGCAAGGTGCTGGCAGGGTTAGACGACGTTCTATGGAGGAACCGACTGGCGGGGGGTAACACAAACTATAGGGCTTTAAGAGGTAGATGGGAGCAGCTCCATCAATCACCCTGTAGTAGGACAACACCAGTGCTTTGAATTTGATGTGAGCAGCTACAGTAAGGGTAGCCAGTGGAACTGAATGATCAGAGACAAGCTCTTTTTGGCGGGTTGAAAACCAGACGTGCAGCTGTATTCTGGATCATCTGTAGTGGTGTCACAGCATAGGCTGGAAGACTTGTTAGGAGGGCATTACATTAATTAATGTTGAAAGATGAGCACTGAGCAATGAGCATGCGCGAAACAAGTTTGATCCGATCGAGTGTGTACATGTTTGTTTATTCAGAATAGGAACGGAATAAACCACCTCTTACATCAGAAATTCTATTCTGATCAGAGTGTTTATATACAGTACGAGGAATTTCTGTTCTGATTAAGCACTTATTCGGTTTCTATTCTGATTGGAAGTGTCCATGTACTGTAAATCCTGCTAATGGTCGTTTACCGTATCAAATGCTGCTGATAGGTCAAGCTTGATGAGTGCTGAGGAGTGACCCGTCATTGTTCATATGTTTCTTCATATATTCATGGGGGTTATATACATGTAAGCTAATTTTCACATAGTCATTCAATGCTGTAGGCAGGGATGTTTTTTGGGGTGTCTCAGATGGAAGCTCTTTTACAGCTGTGCAATGATGCTAAGCAGTCTGAAGCATATATAATAGTAATAGTAAACAATAGTTAAGTACTAGTGGCACAGTGGACAAGGAGTAGGCTACTAGAAAAGCTTTAGCAACTGCATTGTACAGTACCTTGTTGATAATCTCTCCCTCTCTCTCTCTGTCTCTCTATCTATATCTCTCTCCCCTCTTCCTCTCTTTTTCTCATTTCCTCTGTTCTTTTCTTTCTGTCTCTGTGTCTTTCTCTCTCCCCCTGGCACAGAACGACACGTGGGGGGTGCAGTACTCTTATGCCCTCTTTAAGGCCATGAGTCACATGTTGTGTATTGGCTACGGTGCCCAGGCACCGGAGGGCATGACGGACGTGTGGCTTACCATGCTCAGTATGATAGTGGGTGCCACCTGCTACGCAATGTTCATAGGCCACGCCACTGCCCTCATCCAGTCACTGGACTCCTCGCGGAGACAGTACCAAGAGAAGGTAAAAGTGTGTGTGTGTGTGTGTGTGTGAGTGTTTGTGTGTGTCTGTCTGTATGTGCAGAATGTAGCTGGGTGAGTGTGTCTATATCTGTGGTTATGTGTACTTGTGTGGCTGAATGTGTGTGTGTGTGTTTGTTTGTTTTTGTGTTTGTTTGACTTGGTTGGTTAGTTTATTGGTTGTTTGATTGAGTCAAAGGCTTATTGGTTTGTAGAGTTGGACGTGCATCATGCTAATCCATTACTGACTAGGAGCGGCTCTTGCTAAAATGAAGATCATGAGCCTTAAACATCTCTCATGTATCCCCATCAGTCTGACTAATATTGACACTTTTAGATCCATAGAGTCCATTAAAGCTTGTAAACATATTAGCATTCAGTCAGTCAGTCAGTTGCCTGTGTTTGTACACATCACTAAGCATTTAAAGACAAATTGTTCTGATTATTGGATGTGTCATGTTAATTGCCATTAGTAGTTTTTCACTGCATCTAGTGCTGTGTTAGCGGCATGCAGTGTATGTGTGTGTGGGTGTGTGCGGTGTGTGCGTGTATGTGTGTGCGTGCGTGCGTGCAGAGTGTGTGTGTGTGTGCGTGTGTCTATGTGTGGGTGGTATGTGTGTTGTCGCTATCTGGTTCACTCACGGGACAAAGTCCATGCCCGTAGCGGAGCCCGTGCCCCGTGTGTATACTCCACGCCGCGCTGTCTGATGCTCTCACTCACTCTAATGGCACAACCACTCAGCACACAGAACAATGGGAGCAGCTGAACTTAGAGCTTAATATAGGGCCTCACTGCCTGTATTGTTAATCTCATTAGACAGCCTGTGCGCCACTTGTCTCCCCTGATAGACTAGTGTGGGCTGCGGGTGTCACCGCACAATGGCCTGATACATTTCCTTTGTGGCCTTTTTTGATGGCAGCATATATTCAGTGGTATGCTCTTAAAATGCCCCCCGCCCGCTACATTGTGCAAAGTGCATAGACAGTGCATTACACAGCATGCTTATGTTTATACTCCGGGAATATGTTGCTTTATAATACACAAATAATGATTAAAAAAACAATAACAGTAATAATATAGTAATTATGTAGTTCAGTCAGAAGACAGGTGTGTCTTGCAAGAAGTTGTTTCATGAGTTTCTCTTTTTTATCACTGCAATCAAGTATATATTTGACCATAATTATGCATAGATATATGCAGGTCTATGCATAGATATGCAGATGCAGGTCTATGCATAATGGCTATGCAAAATCATGGACACCATGTAAGCCAAAGATTTAACATATTCTATCCTCCTGACATTATCTACTGTGTATGCCTCCACATATTTTATCGCCACTTACAGCGGACTCCCTGAAGGTGACCTCCACACCCCTGGGCGAGGTGAGCCTGCAGGTGGGCTCCCCTCTCAGCCTGACCTGTGAGGTGACGGGGGTGGGCTCTTGGACGCGCTCCTCCCTGCTGGTGCAGTGGTTGCGGCGGGGCGCGGGCGGAGGGGTGGAGGTGGAGGTGGCTCGCATCGGTCCGGATGGCGTGGTCGGTTGGGGCGATGACTCCACCCGTCAGGGCGCCGCGTCCATGGAGAAGGAAGGGGAGGGGAAGTACACCCTCCGCCGTTTTGCGGCGTACCCGTCTGACGCCGGGGTGTACCGCTGCGCCGTGAGTGTGTATGCTGGAAAGCTGAACCCGGGACCCTCTACCCCAGCCACCGTCACCCAGAGATCTGAGGGAGTGACTGTCAACGTCAAGACTAAAGGTATAGAAAGACAGAAAATGGTGGCACAAGGCAGGAGCAAAAGACAGTGGAAACCGTATAACTTGATTAAGTTCATAAATCTCACACAAATTGCTTTAGTCCGTTGAGTGGACATGAATGTAATATTAAACCCCTGTCTCTCGTCTCTCTGTCTCTCCCTGGCTGTCTCCCTCTTCGTCTCTGTGTCCCTCTGCCTGTGCTTCCTCGTCTCCCTGCCCAGACGTGAGTGTGGCGGCGGTGGCCGAGGTGCCTCGCGGCCCGCTGCTGCGGCGAGGAAACACGGTGGCCGTGCTCTGCAACGTGTCCGTGACCACGACAGGGGCCTCGCAGGTGGAAATCCAGTGGCTGTGGAAGCCGGCGTCTCCCGAGGGCCTGGGCGAGAAACCCGTGGCCGACGACCCCGGCCGTCTCCTGGCCTCGCTGACCTATGACGGCATGTCCCGCATCTACGCCAACGGAAGCGAGCTGAGCGTGGACCGCCTGGCCCCCGAATGCTACCGCCTGAGGATCCACTCGGCCAGGGTGGAGGACCAGGGGCACTACCTGTGCCAGGTGGCAGTGTGGGGACAGGACCCCAACGGAGCTTGGTACAATACAGGAGCCAAAGCAGAGTCGCCCACAGTCCGGGTCTACCTGTATGCCAGAGGTAAGACTGCTCAGACTGCTGTTTGTAAGCTTGTACAGTTTGCACTGTAGTATCTGAAAGAATAACAAAGATGTTTTAGTTTTCATAAGACCATGAAATTGTGCTGTTTATGTATTTTCTTCTAATCATCTATTTTTTTTTTCTCCAGTCATGGATCTTCTTCTCATTCCTCTAGTCGTTGGAGTGTCGTCTGCTCTGTTTGTGGGTGTCGTCATTATTGCCACGGTGACGTGTTGCTTCATGAGGAGGCTGGCAAGGCAACGCTCACAGAAGTAGGTGCCAGGGGGCACAGCGTTGTGTTGGCACAGCAGTGTCCAGACTGCTGATAAAACTCACGTGGTACGATGACGGTGGAAAGCTTATTTGTTTTTGTTTAGATAATGCACTTTTGTTAGCTGTACGATGTGCAAATATTGAACGGGGATTGTTGTCACACATGACATGTGCCAGTTGACAAAACCATGAAGAGGCAAGCTGAGATCTAAAAGAAGACCAGTTGAAGGTTAACGCATGACTGATCCATACAAAACTGAAACAAACCAACAAACAACCCAAAGGACCTCAAAACATTTCACATGTACTGCTGCCAGCTTCCTCTCACGCCATTCTTCATGCATGAATGAGTAATATATTTACTGACTCTCTGAGGAACATGACCATGGACAGAGAAGTTCTGGTGGAAAAGGTGATGTACAGTACAGGCACTGCGTGTGAGTGCATTCAAGCTCCTTCCTGGTTTTCGACTCTTGTTGCAAAGGATTGGGGACTTCCCCAGATTATCAGGGCTTTACAGATGATATTAAAATTAGTAAAATAACCTGATGCTTTTTGAAACAAAGCCGGTAACTTAAAATTGTGCTTAACTTGAATCTGAGCGTGTCCCAGTCCTTTACAAAACAATGCAAATCCACCATCATATCAAAGGGCAACTTTGTTCTCAATTACATTATATATTTATAATTGAAATGGATTTACAGGAAAAGTACAGTAAGTTTTAGGATGTTTGCACGGATATGTTTGTCTTTGCAAATGCTTCCTTGTAGTAGAATCGCTGAGTGAAATGGACGCACGTGGTGAGAAGGGGCCAAAGGGGTCCTCATATTCAGATAACCTGCAGGACCAAACATGCCTACAGTTAGAAACTGCTTGTTTTTGTCACCGGTGCTGGGATTATATGGTCTGTTACAGTGTGTGATAGGATTGAACAAACCCAGCTGCAGTACTGTCAAAGGATCTGGGCCTGTTGGCCTGAACACAGTGGCAAAACATTGGAGGCTAAAGAGCAATCTTGGCATTGCCAGTGGTCTTGGTCAACATGTCTTTATGTATACAGATGTGGTTAATAGAAGCATTGTTTCACAGTTGTACACAATGGTGTATGTTCTGTTTGACGTTTACAAAATGTATAACTGTCCTTTTGTGTACCATGTCAGTTCTGGAGAACTACTTAATAAGCTATCGCTGTTCTGCCGTAGCTTTCACACAGTCACTGCCTGTTTTGCCCAAGCTCTTACATGACTAAATTTGGAAGTCACATTAGATTTAAATCATCTTTTTATTTCTAGATGCAGCTAGTTTTTAGTCCTTTTATTTGAAGTGTTCTGGAAGGATTTCTGTGTACAGTAACTGTTCCACTTGAAGGCATTCATTTTTCATGACTTTTTGTTTGTTCACTGTAGATTTTTAAGCATTGTGTTAAAAAGCTCATAAAAGCCACTGCCTTGTGCTTTGTCACCCAGTGTTGTTTTCCTCACAGTGGAGTATAGTCAGAATTATTCGCCATTTTTTTTTCTATCAGTCGCAGTGCATTGTGGGTTATTGCTCTTTTCACGGGATGCAATAAGCCATCTGAAGTCCCCGACCCTTGTGTGCATGCACGACAAGCGTCGCTGAGCCTCTCCCAAATCCCAGCGTGCTAACTCGCAGTGCAATCTATTTGATGGCACTGAGTCAATGCCACCGCGATCAGAATGCCATTGGCTCCTGCTGCCCGCCCCATCCCGGTGGGCCGAGCCCTTTTCCTGCCCCGTCTCGAACCATTCATTGTTAATGTCGACTGTGCATTAGCAACTAAAAAAAAAACAAAAAACAGGAAAAACAGAACAGGGGGGAGACAGAGCATCTCTGAGAAACCACTTAGTTACAGAGCTGTGGTGCTGAAAGCTGATTTACCCCGCGCTGCTCAACGGCACCCCCCCCCCCCCTCCTTCACACACAGACACACACACACACACACATACACACACACACACACACACACTCTCTCACACACACACACACACACACACACAGACACACACACACACACACACACACACACACACACACACACACACACACAC
>JAUCNH010000226.1:6813533-6824228 GCA_032353275.1 Sardinella hualiensis | reverse complement strand
GCAGAAAGTAAATTTCGCAGTAAGACTTATCTTTCTCCATGTGAGCTGCCAGTATTACGCTTTGATAAGAGGTCAGTGCCCTCAGCTTATTTCTAAGCTCAAGTCCAGAGCAACACCCTCCACAGCTGCAGTAAACCACTTACACCATTGGAGGGCATGTGGTTACAGTTTTAAAATAAAGCTTCCTATTGGAGCAGCTAATTTCAGCTCTTGCTTTATTCAGTGTAGCCATTTTCACAAAGACTGCAGATACAGACACGACAAACCTCGACAAACAAAAAGACAGCAAAAAGCTATTTATTGTGTTAAAATACTTTGATATTGCCTAAGAAGAATGTAATTTCATGGCAAATTACCTTCATTAAATTGAATCCGATGTAGTTCCACCTAATGTAGGGGTTTCTGGAATGAGAAACAGTGGCTTTGGTGTCATTGTGTCTATGCCATTAGTGTTGACATTGAAGAGATCATTGTGAATCCTTAGCCATTGCATCTAATGTGACATGCAGCCGTGAAGGGCTCACCTGGGATACGATTCCCTGTAGATCAGTGTAGGGGCGAATAGGAAATAGAGGTAACTGGAAAGTGT
This sequence comes from Sardinella hualiensis, assembly GCA_032353275.1. Lineage (NCBI taxonomy): Eukaryota > Metazoa > Chordata > Actinopteri > Clupeiformes > Clupeidae > Sardinella > Sardinella hualiensis. The sequence goes on along the minus strand of JAUCNH010000226.1, from coordinate 6,823,639 downwards.
GGGTGTTTTTGGAGGACAGCCTTTAAAAAGAAAATATTTTATTTTGTAAACATACATAAGTGTTTGAAATGTTTCTAATGTAAGGTTTCATTCATTTTGTTATAAATGATATGCTGTCAAGGATGCTTTGAAACCATCAGCAGTGATGTTACCTCACTTGCTGTGACAGCTAAACCCTCACGTAATATTTCTGTCATAGAGGCACGTTGGTATTGATGGACCAGAATTACCTTCCTTGGGCTTGGTCTGCATGACAACTGGAACCGACTCCCGGATGAAAGAGTAGCTTTTCATAAAGAATCTGATCTGAGGGGAACAGAAAGATTCACTCTTGTCAGCAACACGCATTACCACAAAGACACACCAGATACCTGCTTTGGGGTCAAACAGAGAACTGGCTTTGATCTGACTGCTACAAATTAACCAAGGACAAAGATATAACTGGAAGTGAAAAGCTGGCATCTATCCGCAGATGAAATCTAGTCTAAAATGTACATAACACCTTATGCCCATGAAATTGCCTTTGAAAAGGATGTCCAAGTGATGGATGGCAGTACTTAATGGCTACACTTTTTTAACATCTCAGCCACTTGCAGTCTACTCAACATTATTTGGGGCTCTCAGATAGCAAGTTACATTCCCCTTATCTCTGTCATCCCACTATATTACATCAGAGATATTTCTGCTGCAATCAGGCGTCCCGTTGTTATCAATGTTGTTTTACCCTTTTTACTTACTTACTCAGAACATTGTGTGTGTTTTTGGTTTGGCAACATGATTGCTTATGGTTCTCATAAGTATCACCAGGAAGCACAAAGCCTTCATTATTTAAGGAATTTGCGAAGATGCATAAAACACATTTTGTGTACAGTTTCAGGGATAATTAACGACTTGGCAACGACAAGCCATTAGACAGACAAAGGTCATTTGTTCATAAATGATGGACCCCTTAATGTACATTAATGAGTATTGCTTCGGTTTCTGAGGAATTTGATATTAATATTCAAATATTTAAAGGGATCTGAAGGACTTTGTGCTTCCTACTGTGCACCATTGGGAACCACAGCATGAATACTTTTAACGGCTGCCCAAGGGACACTGGCTGGTGAGTTGCCAGACTGGAAGCAGCGCGTGAGAGCGCTGTCGTTCGTGCCCATTGTGCATGTGCTATGGCCTGATTAGTAACTCATTGACTACACTGAGGCTTTACCAGCTCTGCTTTTAAAGGAGCAGCATTATTTTGACATACAGTATATCTAAAGGAAGAACTTGTATTTCATCTGCGAAATAACATTTGTTGAATCAACAGAGGCAATACAAAGTGACTCGTGACAATAACAGGCTGGTATGAAAAAGGCTGCACATCTCCATGGTATTATCACAATACTACTGAGATGAGTTGAGGTGACAGCCTGTAAAGGCACTTCTTATAGGCACTGATAAGTCCCTGCTGCAAGTTGTTTTAAAAAACTAAATTATGATTTTTTTTAACAGGAATTGTGCAGACTTTTTATATTCACTGTACATGGTCACTGAGCCAGGTGACGATATGTGGGACAAGAGCATCGTCCCTACCTGCTCGACGGCAATGATGAATCGCGAGGCTGGAGGTAGTTGATGGTGCAGGATCACATAGACGGGGAAGATGAGCAGCACTGCAGTCTCTGCGGCTGCCAGCAGCAGCCCTGCTGTGACGGACACCAGCACCTTCCAGCCACTGCTGTGGTACAGCTCTCCCCACACACTCAGAGCAAAATATGGCCCCAGCAAGGCGTAGCTGAACATGAAGAGCCAGGACCATGCCACAGTGGACAGCTTCCCAAAGGCATAGGAGAAGAGCTCGAATTCAGGCACCAGTCTGGGGAAAATAAACAATTACTAGTATTGTGGTGAGGAATTATTCATAATGATTTCATAAACTGCACAGGCCGATGGATTAAACATTGAAAATGAAACGTACGTTGATTCTCGTTTGTTTTAATAAACAAATTCTCTACGGCCACAAGTTGAAAATTACAAGGGCCTTTTATACCTTTTCGTGTCTTTAAAACACCCCAAACGGATTGTGTTACTTTAAGGCTTCTTTTAAAGTGTAATCTACTTCTGTCATTGTTTAGACCTTTTGCGCTCTGAAATTACAGCGTTGTGGACATTTTAATTTTATTAGTTTCTTTTCAACACCAAAGCTAGAAAACCTGTCCCCTGATCATTTCCTGATGACTGACAGAACCTATTACAGCTTGGGTTCTTCTCTCAGAGGGCAAAACTGTGAGTGATTAAAATCGACGAGCTGAGTGTTAGTCCCAGGCTGCAGATACAGGTGCATAGAACAATAACACAGATCAATGCTCTCTCTGAGCCACTGTCAGCAACACACACATACACACTCATTCACTCTGTCATACACACACACACACACTCACTCCAACTCACACACTTACACAAATCTTCTTTACCTGCCCTGGTCAATGTAGTCCACAGCTATGGTGCTAATGATGAAGAGGAAGAGGGCAGCGATGAACATGTGGAAGATGGTTCTGATGTGACTAATCTCGAAGAGCTCACTGAAAAAAATAGGCCAGAGCAAATGAGTAAAACAATGAGATAGGCCTATTTTCACTTAACTCTCAATAGCAAGTTGCTGGTATCATTTATATCTTGTACACTTCTAAGTACTTACTCAAGTAAGGATTGTCTGGCAATGAAAACTTTTCCCTCGTCTGGCTTGTGCATTCTGCAGTGAACAAGTGTCATATTTACAAAGATTACAACACTGTCATCTAGTGAGATGGTCTTGAATACTTGTGATCTATCAACATCTGTCATCTACAGTATCAGGCTGTCATAGACCCACCGAGAGGCGTTCTTAGGCCCTTTGTCGTTCACAGATGAGCTGGCCCGCTGGGAGTAGGACTCTACCGATTCTTTTATGGCCTTGTCCAGCAGGCCACTGAGCTGATCATGGACCTCCTCGAGAACACCAGCCTTGACATGCTGGGGATGAACACCACCACAACAACACCATCAGAAACATGTATTTACTGTAAAAGGAACGTGGAATGGTCATCTGTGCAGGACTGTGTAATAGTAACACATGGACAAATCCAGCTTTGGCCCAGTCCCTGAACTAAGGTGGTCAAGCTGGTGACAGAGCTGCTTTGGAGGGTTTTCCAACTGCTCTAATCTGGCGAAAATCAATCAGGGATTAATGGGGGCCGTAAAGATATCCCTAGCAAGTCTGGCTCGCGGAAACCCGAGAAGTTGAGGGGAGGGAGTTTGATCTGGTGGATCTGCTCGGGATCATGGCTGGCTCCGCACCGGAGGAGGAAACAGGCTGGGAATTCTGACTTTAAGTGCAAAAGAAGGTTTTCATACCTCTACATGCTTCCTCCAGAGTCTTAAATCATCTTGCTGGAGATCTGCAGGTTTATCTCCTGATCAAATGAAAACATTGATTAGATTATGTCAAGATTTGTTTTAGATTATGCCTTTGGATTTGCCTTAGAAAATCTGAATATGCATGCACTGTTACATAAGCACAGAAAATAAGCAATCTTTATGCAATGAGGGTTAATTTGCAATTCATGGTTCATTATTTACTTTTAAAATGAATGTGATGTGGATAGGTCTAAAGAAAAAAAATATGTAGGCTAAAGAAAAAAAAGGTGCATATTTTATATGTGTGGTTCATGTTTTCACAGCAAGTTTAAAGCTCGTGTTTTTTTGCAAGGTGAAATGGTGATATGGGACAGTCAGCCTAACTATCTGCCAATGCAGCTATTGCCAGTCAGGATGGTTTCATGGGATGCAACTATTGATTTTTACAGCTGTAGATTTTTTTGATGATTTTGCAGGACATTTTTATATTGTGAGGAGCATTTCTTCTTTTTCATGACTAGGCTGAGCTTATGCCACCCTAATTTGAAAAGGTGTTGAAAATTTGTGTCACAAATCCACTGAATCAAATTTCACATTTGGCGACATTTCATAACTAGATCAAATAGGTGGTTACATAATCATTGGAAATGACTTTACAGTATATTCAAACTGCTGGGGCAGGATCATAACCAGATTAATGCTATAGCCTAGGCCTACTTAAAATAGTGCAATACTGTCTTCGCAAATGTCTGGAGAAGAGTATGACTTGTGCTGATGGTGGTCAAAACAGAAAGACATCAGCAGGCTCACCAGGTCTTGATGATCCGTTTTCTGTGGGTTGGTCTTTGTGAGATGCTGATGTTTTGCGATGGCACACATTGTTGCTTGTGTCAGTGGTTGCCATCATGGCCTGTGCCAGGTCCCTGGAGGTTCCAACTGAGGGACAAATAATGAGGGATTATACATTATACTGTATGGGCACAGCAGAATCCAAACACAGAGAAGAAGTTCACCGACATAAGATGTCATTTGTGAAAACAGACCATCTTGCATTTATTCTCTGCCTTACATCATCCTTCTCAGAGGCAGATATCTGCCTTCTGTCCTGTGCACATATACACAGAGTCTTAACACATTTCTTTTTTCACAATCAAAACATGATTGTCTAAGAACTCGCAATTTTCTTTATCAGCCTCGTCTGAGAAATTATCATCATCTGGCAGCAACCAGGGGAAAAACTACTCAACTGTGTTGGTTAATATGAATATACTGTATGAGCATATGTTTAAAAGAGTTTAAAATGACAACAGTGTTCATCCCTAATAGCCAATAGTATTATGGGGGATGGTAGCCAGGGAAGACATCTTCTTCAAACACTGTATACTGTATGTGACCTGTTTGACCGAGACTAACCCAGACTGTGTCAATGAATGTATGCTATCCTATGGCTAACTCCTGAACTGTGGTTACCTGCAGTGCTTTTATCGGTCACCAGTACCACCCCCAGTCACTAGTAGAATGTTACACATACATATGTAAACAATGATAAGGGCAGGCTGGTCCCGCCGTCTCCGCTCCCTTCATGAGATAACGTATAGATGAGAGAGAGACAGAGAGAGAGAGAGGGGACATCAGGGTAACGCTATCAGCGGACAGATAGAGAGGTGTCTTTGACCGCCAATGGCCCCTTTCTGTGTCTCTTCCCTGCTGGGTTGGGTCAAATTGCTACCAGTTTACCAAGAACTTGGCAATTACAGTAGGACACTTGAGGATAATTTCTCCCTCTGACTGACATTTGATAAGATAAATAATGAGAACTACTATCATTGGTATTATTTGATCAATTCTTATAGCTTTCCTTGCTGTGAGAATAGGCTGTGGGTTAGGCCTTGTGTAAAAGAGTTAAGGAGGTGACCAATAAGAGTATTGTTTAGTTTGATGTAATCATTCTTGTGTTACAGATGCTCTGTTTTAATAATATGCTCTGTTGAAGAACTGTGATCTAGGATATTGTTGATTTGATGTGTAAAATGATATTACACATAGGCCTATGTATAAACATAATGTTAATGTGTCATTGAAATATTAAACATAATAGAAATTGATGATGAAAAAGACACTTGTGAAAGCTGTGTAATCTGAAGGATGATGACCATGATCTTACAATAGAATTTTTAAAAAGACTAGCTTCACTTCTACAATTTGAAAAAAAAAATGTCCACAACAGTCATAAAGATGATGGATGACCTTAAAGGAAAAGATAACATCTCTCTGTCTTACAGTCACACTCTGAAACTCAGTCACATTCCCATAACATATAAGAACAACATTTGATACTCTATCTCCAGAGATAAACATCACAGCATCTGACTCCAGGGAGACTCTCAAGTGCTATCAAAAGAGCACGGATCAATGCGTTGAGGGTCACTGAGGTACAACGAGACTTCCACTTGCTATCCGACTCTAGTGACAAAGTCATTGACTAGCAGTCCGGATAGACCCAGGGTTAACCCACACTCTCATAGTCTATGCGGCTCTCAATGCTTTTTGCCATAGGGTCAGAGTGACCTGCAGAGGCTAATCAGAACTGATCCCAACACTGTAGAATTACCTGCCATTGATTTCTCTCCTATCTTTATGCCATCATTTATGTCATGCGCCTTAGGAGTACAATCCATGTTATCTATCTTTTTTTATAATGACTAAATAAGAGTCAAAGGGAAAGCTAGTGTGCCTAGCAGGCAGTAAATACAGTATGCCAGTAAAGATGGTCACAGCGCAGACATGATTTAATGGAAATGATGCAGAGTTCCTAGATCTCCCACACCATTACTAGTTAATGTTTTGGTCATGGGAGCTGGATATCCCCTCTGAACAACAGCATTTCTCACATTAGTCAGCAGTCTAAGTAACGGCCATTGCAGATGACACTTTGAAAGCACAAAGCACGCTGTAATACTTAGAAAGGGGATTAATAACCCAGATTAGAATTCAGGTTTGGGATTAAAGTGCTTTTCTGAATGTGGTTCATGATAAAAACTCAAACTCTAAAACTAAGCAGAGCATTCCCTGGGATTACCACATCATAAGCGATGAATGTATTGGGTATTAAGTATTAGATATTATGTGTATTTTGAATAAAATGTAGCATTGCAGACCACAATACACTATGCTGAGGAGATCATGTAGAGTTCAGGTCAACATCCTATTGCAATATTATTTTATGACATCTATAAATGTTCACACACCTGTCATGCCTTGGGGGAGGCTTTGTTTAAACCAACACAAAGTGTAAGGGAAGATACTAAAGGTTTAATAATATTATTAGAAATATAAAATTGGATTTTATCATTATTAATTAACATTATTATTATTAATAATAATAACAACAATAACAACAATAATAATAATGACAATAATAATTTCAGTTTACCTTCACTCTCAAAGATATTTTTTCTCTTGCTTCAATCTGCTGAGTGATGCTTTATGCTTGGTCAAGCCTCCGCTGTTCTGCCCTCTATATGGTAAGGCCTTAAAAAGGAATGGCACAAAACACTGCTTGTGATACTGACCCTCTGCAAAACTGTATGAGATCTGAGATCACCAAAACAAAACAAAATGTTCCTTGTCTTCGTGCCTTGGCCTTAGATATGCTATCTTGCTAATATCTTAAAACACATGAAGAAGCAGGATCCTTTAAACTATACTCTTGCGTAAAACAAAGACATCTAACCTATTCTCTACTTTATAAAGATTTTGATTCAGAAGTATTTTAGCTTTCAAAAAAAGGTGTACTAGAAAGTACTACTGCTTTGTTATGACAAAGGATAGCTATTGCCAATCATTTCAGTCATGTCATTTCAATGAGCGTGTTGTGGGTAATATTTCCTATGGTTGTACTTACAGTACTTTGTTTCTTGACCAATGGACAGCTGCTCAGGGTTGCCTGCTGGAGTGTCTGACAGCTCCCAGATACGTGAGGAGATGAGGCATTTTGAATTGTGTGAGACTGCAGTTATACTGTGTGGGCTTTGACCTGTGCCCCCTCCTTACCTGTGCGTAAGTGTGAGTGTGAGTGTGTTGTGTTGTGTTGTGCTTGATCTTTGCCCTGTTTGATTCATGGCTATAGCCCTAATTCATGGCTGCGCTCCAGCGATGAGGTAGCCCTGAGGTCATGGTCCAGTTCCCTCTGTCTGCCCCCTATCTGTATTCAGTAGGCTATAGCACACACACACACACACACAAACCATTGATCTGCTCTGATCACAACACAACATATCAGTAGTCCTCATACTCAGAGGTATTCTATAGCACTGCTTGGAAGTGAAATAAATGATCCACTGTTATGTTGATTGGTTTAATCTGTTTGACAAACTGTAGAATGTGACAATGTGAGCTTAATCAATACTTTGAGACAATATGATGTAGGCTATCGACCTGTGTTGGGGAAGTGGTAAACATTGTGTAGTACTCGGTGTCATTGACCTTGTTTGTTATGATAGCTGGGTAAATGACAGCCTTATCTGTCTCTCTTTCTATAGGAATCATTTGCCTCAGCTGTAGGCTACTGTAACAATGCAGTGTTTTTGTTCATCTTGGCAAAAAGAGTGATGATCACATCACATAACCATGAAATAGCATGAATCGTTAAGTAACACATTGAAGTGCATGTGATGTAATTTCTTTAAGTCTTCTTTTTTCCCCAATGACAGAACCTAAAGAGGATTACAACTGTAAGATGAAAAATTTGACGTCCAATTCCCAAGAGTCTTTTCTTAGCACAGCATCTTTATTGAAATTTGTTTCTTTTAGATAATGTGATTTCTCGTCAGCTACAGAGGCATGTTGTACACAGCATGCACTATTCACACACGATAAACAAACAAACATTCAAACAAACAAACAATCAATCAATCAACCAAACAATGACATGTCCACCGGCCCATGAAAACATAGTTGTTTACTATACTGTATTCACCATTCAGTTTTGCCTCCATTTGAAGAGTTCTGAGTTGGATATATGCACCTATATGAATCAGCAGAATGCATTCAGTACCAGAAGCGCAGCTTTTGCTGTAGGACACTGTGCCTGAGGCATATGACGGACATGAAGAGATCTAAACTGGACTATCATCAAGACAAACTTTACACACCTTCTGGCCCCCCCTGTATCTATAGCATTGGTCAAAGGGTAGCAGAAATAACCTACAGTTACCTCTTCACATGGGGTGGGAGCAGCGTTGTGGGTTCAAAAGAGAATTTCACTCTGTGTAGCTGTGTTTATTGTATGTTGTTTAAACACAAGCTTTTTTTTTCTCTCTCACATTCAAACTGACTTTTTTTCCCCCTCTCCAGCTCGCACTGTCCAATGCACCCCACTCTACAAGCAATAGAAATACAGAGTGAGGTCTACAATATATAGGCTACTTACTATCCGCCTAACACTCTGCTGAACACCGTCCAAAGACTGTATTCATGTACTGTACTACACACCACACAGTGTTCAAGTCCCCCACGGACTGTAACTAGCTGAGGTCTTTAGTGCAACGCCATGGGTTTGCTGAGTTACTTGCAGAGGTGGAGAGATTCCAGATTCAAAGAGTAGGCCTGCTACAATCTGACAAGTGTTTGCCCCTTACATACACTGAACATGCCGACTTCCCCGTCTCCTTACACCCGTGCTGATGAACTAATGTGGGTTAGGGTCACCGACAAAAAATAAGAGCACACCTTTGCTCCCTAGCAAATTTCTACTTCTTTCTATACCCTCGGTATTAGTGGGTATTTACCAGTATGAAGTGAAGGGATACCTGATCTAACATGGAGCAGGGGAACTTGATGGTGGGAACTTTTTAAAAAGGAGTTTATTTCTGCTAACTGCTAATAACTGGGCCTCCCACCTTTGGGTCTCTCCAACATCTACAGACAAAACATATTTCCTCAGCCCCCTCCCTCACAGTCTACCTGAGCCCCTCTATCCTGATTGGCAGATCAGGAGTGCCGTAGAGAAGGATGTAGTCAGGAGGCAGCTGAGCTGAGAAAAGGTGTTTATGCGTGTAGGAGAAGGACAGACCAGCGATCAACCACAAAAAGGTTGAGCTGTCAGCGCATTTTATGCGGGACAGGTAGGACAGACCCACAGATCTGAGATCAGAGGCTGGCTACACTGGCTGATGTAGCCACAGCTCTGTTTCTGAGGCAGCTGCCAGCCAGGCTGTGCTGTCAGATGCTGCAGTGCTCCTGTCTATATCATAAGACCTCGCTGAGTTTCCTGTTCCTGTGATTTGAAGCTTGTTTAGCTTGCTTCATGCTGCTGCTGCTCCATGCTTGAGGAAACGGAAATTTACCAGTAATAAAGTGATGCGTGGGGCTTTGGATGTGTAGGAGATTGGTATCCAATGGTAGTTAGCTTTACGTCAGACATTCACCTCTCTCTCTCTCTCTCTCTCTCTCACACACACACACACACATGCACTCTCTCTCCTTTTGTCTGTAACATACCTTTGTTCTCTCCTTTACTTTCTGCACTTTCATTCTCTCGTTCTTTCCTGGCCTCTTTCTATAGTTGGATTTTAGGTATATATATAAGTATTCAGTATAATAAACAATCTGTAATAAATATAACGCTTAAACACTCAAGATAGCAAGCAAATACATGTCAATAAGTAGATATGCAAATAAATAAATAAATAGATTGATCAATAAATAAATAAATAAATAAATAGGTA
>JAUCNH010000226.1:6641166-6655913 GCA_032353275.1 Sardinella hualiensis | reverse complement strand
ACTGTTCAAAGAGAGGAATAAGACAGTTATAAGTAGGTCAACCTGGCCTATAGGGATACACAGAGACAACCTGCTTTAAATATTGCATTGCTTCACAGTAGCAGTGCAAACAGCAGACACTCGGAGAGACACTGATATACGACAACACATCCACCATGACACTGGTTATACTAACAGTGGTATGCAGTGTTTTCACATTGTTTTCACTGATATGAATATCAGCACACATTTGAACATCAGCATCACATTTGAATCAATTTAAATTGGCAATTTTATGAAATACTGTAGGGAAAACTGTAAGGCAGCTCCCTGGACTTGATTCTTGTTTCTTGACATGGAACAAATTTGTATGTGCATCAGCACCAAGGAAAAGATCAAAGGGGCATGAAGAGATTGAATCTCCCCTCGGTTAAGTGCTGTTTTTGGTTTGTTGTGTCACTGTGAGTTTTTTGGTTTTTGGTTTTTGGTTTATTGCATATTGTTTTGTTTCCTTTGTTAATTTTGCTTACCCAGAGTCCATGCCTTAGTAGAAGAACCACGCCTTTTGTCCCTAGGGTCCAGGTAACTGTCTGCCTGACAGACCTTTCTCCACTGTCCCTCTTTTTCTCTTTCTGACTTTCTTTTCGATCTCACTCTCTCTTTACCTCTCTCACTCATTATTTTCCTCTGAGCTATTTGGAAAATGCATAGAAGGAAAATGACTCCATTTCAGTCTGACGCCCTGCCGTTGTGTTTTGTTTTGTTTTGTTTTTTTTTTCTTAATTTTTTTCTCCTCCCTCTTCATTTTGTCAGACTCCCACTATCATTCATGTTATTTCCAATCGCCATGCTGGCATTCCGTTTGATATTGTTTTTCTATTTCCAACGCGTTTGATGCCATCTTGCCGCGGCCTGACTTGCTGACTGCATGACTAACTGACTTGAATGGGAGTGTTTAAAGAGACTATCTGCTTGTGACACTGCTGAAAGCTCTCAGTGCCATTTCTTTTTTTCTTTTGTCTGATTTTTTTCCCCCTAAACAAGATACTCATTCAATGCTCCGTCTCTTTAAATGTTATTTTTTTAATACTTATTTGGGACACGAGAATTTGAATCTTCACCAGGTGACATGGACTTGAGTCACAAACATGATTTTTATCTCATGAATCTACAGATACGTATAAATAAATCTACAGATTTATGTGACCCATCATCTTCTTGGGCTTTGGTTCATTAATTGATTAAGGACAATAAAATAAATAGGTAACCACGTACAAAAAAGGGTCCATGTTTCCCTGGAAAGATGTGAAAACTTTGATGTCCCAACTTGAGAAAAAAAAACAAGCAAAAACAAACAAACAAACAAACAAAAAAAAAACACTTAAAATTGCATTTTCCAACAAAGGGCAGCATACTGACTGTAGTGAATGCAACAAATTGTACCAATGTGGTGGAGTTTGTACACACTGTTTGTCAACAGGCATTGGACCGGGGACAGAGTCTCAATAAATCAAACATTGAAAAACATTTGCATTCACTGAAAAAGTGTTTCCCCGTTATCCTCAGTAAGGTGTATTCCTTGGTGAAGATCATTCTGGAAAGCACCATTAAAAGTCAAAAGCTTAACAACATAGTGTGTGTAACTTATACTGTATGCATCCAGCTCTTTAGAGGGAAAAGAAACTCCACCAAAAATTTCAACTTTTGAAACAGTGTGGTACAATTTGTTTGGATTTATTTCTTAGCCCACATCTGATGGGAATTGATCTGCATTGTTCTAGTTTGTAATGAATGCCTTCTTTTGCACTGCTGCATGTAACTCCTGTTGCCTTTAGGCTAAATCTGTAGAAAAGCGATTCCTGTGGCGTTAGCCTCCCTCGCCTAGCCTAGCAACTTTCTTCTCTGCCAAGGGTGGGCAAGAGCTTGGATGTCACCACCATTAGTGAAATACAGAAGTAGTGTCAAGACATCTTACAGTAGATTGCTCAGTTTTCTCAGTGTCATCTCACTGCTGGCTTCAAGCTTTTGCCCATCCTTCCTGTTTTGATTAGATCTACGTACTGTAGGTGTGACACTTACTGTGGTAGTCCAATGAATCAAGCATGACAGAGATGCACCAAGTGGCCTTTGGCCTACACAAATGGTGAAGCCAACCCAGCTGCAACTTCTGAGACTTTCAAAGCTATATTATTTGCTTATTGTTTCTTTTTCTTTTTCATATATTCATTTGCTGCTGTGTGAAAACTTTTAAAAGCTCCTTTCAAACTTTTTATTATTTTTTTTAACTCTGCTTCCAGTGATGTTGTTTTACTTTAAACCATCTCTCCTTTTCCAAACAATATTGATTGCTTTTAGCCATTTTACTTTTCTTTTCCCATTTTGGGCTGTTGGGCTTTGAAAGTATCCCATCTCTGTTTGGGTCGATCTGGATTAGATAGAAGCTTCTAGTTGGTTGACTGGTCTGTGAGTCCGGTCTCCTGTGCACCTGTTGGGGGAAGAGATGGATGTCCTGATGAGACTCACAGACTGGTCAGGCTAAGCTCGAAATAACTACCCTCTCTGTAGACTACAGGACTTATGGTAGATTGCACTAAAATGTCTGGTTGAATTAGTCGCTACTGCATATTGTGTTGTTTAAGTATTAGACTCCCTTACACAGTAGTTTCAGTAGAATAGGAAGAATAGAAAGTTACTTTTGTTTTGAGTTATGGTGTAGTTTAGTAGTCTATTTGTTGTGGTACTTTTTCCTAATCATAGGAGTACTGTAGTTTTACTATGCTTGTATCTATGAGGACCAGTCAAAACATAAATAAAACATAAACAATTCAATGTAGACAATATTTTGAATTGATAGACATAAAATGAGTTTTAAAGATCTTTTTGAGACATGCGAGAGGCATGTAGCAGAGTTTAAGACTGGGACTCATATCAGGCCGTGCAGCGGATCTTAGTTCAGCTCAGCTTCATCTGCTGTTTCCTGTACTTCAGAAATTCACCATTGATGTCTGCTTTCAGGTGAAGCTCTGGTACGACAAGGTGGGCCACCAGCTCATCCTCACCATCCTAGGGGCAAAAGACCTGCCTTCAAGGGAAGACGGGCGACCCAGGAATCCCTACGTGAAAATCTACTTCCTCCCTGACAGAAGGTAAGCAAAAAGTTAGCAATCATGGCCTGCCACAAGAGTAGATGATGGTGCCAGTGCTTGAATCCTTTGAAACCACACGCACTGCATCCATGTGTTTGCCATAGGGTGCCTACAGTATATGTACAGTATACCCATGGTGATACTGCACTTTAAATATCAATAAACTTCAAACTTGAAACTAGATGAAAATCATGCCTTTGTCATGAGTGATGATGACCTCATATGGCCAATAATACCAAATAAAGTAGACTGTGAGAACATTCTGAAATTTTGAATGGTTGCTCCTACTAGTGTTGAATAGCATCCAGTGAACACTTGCTGTGAATTCAGTTGTAGATCATGGAGGAGTGCCTTTCTGCTAGGCTTAAAGTTATATGCCACCATTTGTGGAAATATGTTCATTTTCCATCTCCCCTTGAGTTAATTAATTGAGGCATACCTTTCTTCTGTTCATCCAGTCCTTCTCTGAGTCTGGTGATACAACTTTTAGATTCAAATTAGCTTTTATCATTGATTCGGATTGGACCGTTAGCATCTCGCCTGGTCTAATCCGATTCAATGATACTTGCTAGCTTGGAGCTAAAAATGATATCGCCAGACTCAGAGAAGGACTGGATGAACAGGAGAAAGTTATGGCTCAATTAATTAACTCGAGGGGAGATGGAAAATGAACATATTAATTCCACAAATAGTGGCATGTTGCTTTAAAGTTACATGCAGAAGATCATTCATATTATTCCACAGTTTATATCCTGTATTATTTTACAGTTCTCACTTTTTTCCTTCTTTTTTTCTCTTCCTCCTCCATTTCCCCTTTTTTCCCTGTTTTTCATCCATTTTAGTGACAAGAGCAAGAGGAGGACGAAAACGGTGAAGAAGTCTTTGGAACCCAAGTGGAACCAGACGTTCATGTACTCACCTGTACATCGGCGGGAGTTCCGCGAGCGCATGCTGGAGATCACGCTATGGGACCAGGCGCGGGTCCGGGAGGAGGAGAGCGAGTTCCTGGGCGAGGCACGACACATTCCCACTCAGCGCTTTTCCTTGGAATTAGGGAGATGTCTTCCAGGATATGGATTATGCTTTATTTTGTCCCTTTATTTACAGCACTTTTTTTTCTTTACTGGAATTTTCTTTTAAGGCTTAATCTCCCAAGTTTAGGATTAGTAGGATTTCAGTTCAATTTAGTTGATTGTTGTTAATTCATTGAAAGTTAATTCACAGTAATCAAAGCTTAGCTTTCCAAAGACAATTCCTCAGCGTATAATATTATAAAACGTGACTTTATTCCAGTCCAGTCTGTAGTATATTAAAGCGGCATTGTCTAGGCCTTTGTTAGATGAGTGGCTATTATGAGACTGTGTTGAGAGCCTATCTGTGTTGTGTCCCTCAGATTCTGATTGAGCTGGAGACGGCTCTGTTGGATGACCAGCCCCACTGGTACAAGCTGCAGACGCACGACCTGTCCTCCATGCCCCTGCCCAACCCCTCGCCCTACATGCAGAGGAGGCTCCTGCAGGGGGAGAGCCCCACACGCCGCTTACAGAGTACGTCCCTCTCACACACATGCACCTACACACACACACACACACACACACACACACACACACACACACACACACACACACACACACACACATTGTGTTCTCTTCAAGCTCTACAAGTGGATAACTGTCAGTTGAAGTAGTGGTCTCTGACAAAACTAAGACAAACAAAAAAAGATCCTGGTCTGAAATGGACAGCATGAACTTCTTGTATTGTGAATGGAACACGTCTGCCTTTTTGTCATGTTCTCTTGATTATTTTACAGTATCACCTACACATTTTCATACTTTTTACTACTTTTATACTACTAAGTTTGATCTTTTATCTTTTTTTACATACTACATATTTTCTGAAGTTCTTTTCACTGTGAATTAAGTTGACCCATTTACTTCACAGTTTAATTCTCTTCTAAAACAACTGGCCATTTGTTTTATCTGTTGATGGTATTGTAAAGTCGGATGTAAATAAACAGTGTATGTTCCTATTAGTGAGAGAGAGTGGCAAAACTGAATATGTTCATTATTCTATATTTCATATTTCTTCACAAGTAGGCCAACTAGGGCATGGTGACCCTGTACTTTTCCATATCTGTGTCTGCATGATATAATTGCCATGTGCGTAATACTGTATGTGGGGTATGGCGCCATAGGCTTTCCTATGGAACTTACTACTGGTCATTACTGATTGAATGTACTTAATTCTGATCTGATGTTCTATTCTGAAGGCTTTGCCTTCTGGTAAGTGGGGCGCCAAGGGGTCATGCCGACCCAGTAGCTGGGTTAGGCAAAGATCGTACGACTATGACATGATCAATCCTTATCTTTGATTACTTAAACTTGGGTTCTTCCTGCGCCTCCTCAGAGACGCCTTGATCACGAATGCTTTATGCCACTCTGTATCTTGCCTCTCTTCTGTTGTGCACAACAGAATAAATCTACTCCTCGATTCTACATCTCAGTGTGCTATCCCTTTGATGTTAGAGGAGTAACCACAATCCTTTGCATAGATACACAAGTTGGGCAATTTTAAAACGGCAACAGCATAGCAGCAGAACAAATTTATCTCAAATGCTAGAAAGGTCCCTAGGGGTCTGGGGTCTTGCCCCTGTAGCAATTGACTTGCAAGGAAGCGTTCTATCAGGGAAGGATTCTCCACATTGAGAAACAGCCTGGCTGTGAAACATAACAGAACAGAAATGCCAACAATAAAGACAAAACAGACTTTTTGTCCAATTTAATTAAATCTATTCCATTACCTATAGGCTGAATCTCAATACTCCTCCTATTCCCTGCACCCTGCACCCTGTACCCTAAGTTTCCAGGGCTGAAGATTAAAAAGGAAATTGGGATTCAGCCATACAGTAGAATTAAAAAAGACATCGTCTGTCAATCAACCACACTGCACCACCAGCAGCTCCATCAGGTTTCATACAACACCGCCCCCACTCCACACCACAGTGTGTTGGTGAAAAGGCTGCTATTGGTTAGGTCCAAGAAAAGGGGTGGTCTGTCTTACCTTGGCTTTCTCCTGCTGTAGCTCATTCTGAATGTCACTCAGCTTGCTCTTCAGCTCCTCATTGGCTGCCTGGAGAGACTCAACCTCCGGCTTGCTGCGGCTCTTCTTCGAGGGCACAGCATTGGTTGGCGTGGTGGCAGCCATTGCCACACCCTTTTTCCTGAGACTCCGCCTACACCAATGCTAAATGCCTCACCCAGAACTTTCTGTTTCCATGGAAACCAAACTTGGCATCATCAACTTCATTAACATCAACTTCAGCATAGTCAGTGGCCTATCGTTTCACCTGTAAACACACACACACACACACTACAGTTAGCAGACCTAACAGAGTGAAATAACACATAATGTTCAGAAACAGGAGATGCAGGTTAGCTCTACAAGCAATACAGATTTTAAAGGTAGGCTATAGTTCGGTATTTTACACTTTAAGCCCGTTTTCTGTATTGCCCAGGATGCAAACGAGTGGTTGACACCGAAATCTCAACGATTGGTCCTGTCGCGTCTATTTGGCTGCTTTAATCTTTTCTGTAGGGCTTCAGCATTGCTTGCTATGTGCTAGGCTAATCCTGTCCTTAAAACACCCCTAAACATTCGTTTTAAAAGATGTACAACTCAAGGAGTGGTTACTGGCCTTCCATAGCAAGTTTTGTAGAGAAATACAACTTCTGTCGTCTTTTACCATATTTCCTAAATCCTGGAAGTACTTTTTCCAGATTCCTCACAACCGTCTATAAACTTCCGCTCTGTATTTGAATTACAGATAGAAGTTGTATTTCTCTACGAAATGCATTCAAGAATGCAGAATGCATTCTCTATCTTCCTATCAAAAAATTTAAACGGGATGCCATAGCAGACCCAAAGGAGCCTCTGGACCCTGATGCCCTGAACGCCATATTTGGTAAGTTGATACTTCAGAGCATTTTCTCAGCCAGATAGAAGCATAATAATTTAAACACAATGTAATGTCAAACTACAGTTGTACTAACTCAGAAAATAATTGTGTACATTTTCTTGAATTAGACCGCTGCAAATAACTTACAGTATTTAGCCCTTATACTTAAACAAGGTCTCTCATCTTCTCCATCCTCAGAGACAACAAAGAAAAGATTCCCAGGCTTCACAGGGGCAGCTGGGTGCAGCTGGGTGAACGGAAAAAGGCCGAACTCTGCTTCAAAAGTAGAGTAAATCATTTTGAATATCAAATCTTAAGCAAGTCTTAAAATGCTTTATGATATGGATGGCTTACATATGTTTAACACATTAGCTGTGTGTTTTTGTGTCTGCTTGTAATTTCTTTTTTTATGGTAGCATTTTTCTGTGTGTGTGTGTGTGCACATGTCTATTGATATTTATTAGTTGGCAATGCATACATGTTGGTATGTGTATGCTTGTTATTTATTTATTCTTATGGAATTTTCTTTGTATGCAGTATTGCAACTGCAACATAGTCCAAGACATAGTTCCTCTTTGGACAATAAAGTGTATTTCATATCATTTCATTTCAAATCATATCATGGTAAAATTATTAATCACAGACTATATGAACTTTGCTACAATCTTTCATACAACAACTTTTTATAGAAAACAGTCTACAACTATAATGCAACTACAATTCGGCCAAACAACGAAGTCTACATAGGTCTACAAGTTTTAGGCTATTATTATCATTATTTTAATCCCTCGGGCAAAACCGCATTTTCGTCCCCCACTGTGTAAACTTCCTCTAGCACACACTCACGAGAATCAGCGGTTCTCGTGGGACACATTCACGGTTACTGTGTCATTCTGTGTCACTCGCCGCGCGCTTTAGAAATTTCCGTTTTTCTTTGTGCGCACTCTGCGGAATACTGTGCACACACTGTTGGCGCACGTGCGAGTGCAGGGGTCACGGCGGGTACTCCACCCCTTCCACAGGGGCTGGGAATGTTGCTGTTTAAATCATTTTATTTGACTAACCTTCAAACTTTCTACATTTCACATCACTTTGGTGTCTACCTGATGCGTGCGTGTATGCAAGCTTGGTTAGCTGTGTTTAGAAGAAATCGATGCTTTTATATTAACTTGAGTATATTGCGAGGTCCACAATTTAAAATCCAATGTCATTCTACAACTTAATCTCTTAAAAGAAAGCTCCGTTTTTGCAATGCAGTTTAAACCGTAGCTATTAGCTGCGTCTCTGAGTGCAAGAGGAAAGTAGTCTACGTTTGTATAAAAAATGTAGAAAATGGTACGCAAAAATATATCAATTGGCTTTCCTGTATAGGCGTAGTAAACGCTACTATTATATCTTTTGTTACTAAATTAATGTTCTTTTGCCAGCAAAAATGGATCATACTGTGACAGATATAAAACACACACACAGACAAATGCAAATCCATAAGGGTAATTGTTATTTTTGTTGACACAAACAAAAGGAAATGTTATTTTGTCCGTACACAAAACATTACATTCTATGTGACAGCACTATCAACCCATGAACATGAATAGTCTATGTATTGCCGTGTCTTGAGACGACTCTTTTCAAGGCAGAAACCGGTGCACACAGTTTTGTTCAAATATAATCCACGCAAAAAAAAAAAAAAAAAAAATCTTTGGTATGCCAAACACAGTGAGAAGGAGAGACTGCTCAGTGCTCTTATGTTCTTTGCCAGGTCAGATGACATGGCCTGCTACAGTACGTACAGTATTGGGCTGGATTTACTCACAAAGCTGAGATGCAGCCACCTAGAACCCATCCCCCTAAACAGCATTTTCAGCTTGTGATTTCAGCCCAAATCATGCTCTGGAACATCAGCGTTGTCAGAATGGTGTAGCTCTTAACAGTGTAGAGGTGATGATACACCTACATGTTTGTATATGTTCCGATGTTCTGAAGCAGAAGTTCTTATCATTTCTATCAGTGCTGTGCTGCGGTCAGTGCAATAGCATGATGTAAGCTTTGCTGGTGTGAGAGCCTTGGTCAGGAGACTGAACCACCTGACTGAATTTGGCTAGAAATCTACAGCGGCTTAACAATAGTACCATAATGTGACTTTTTTTGTGGTAATAAAAGAAACTGCATGACTAGGCCTGCAAAATAAGCGTTTCTGTTTCATATCAAGAAAAGACCTCTCCAAAAAAAAAAAAGAAAAGAAAATGCCCAGAGACTGAAGGTCCGCTTAGCAGATCATTTCAGCCTGAAATACTGTGCTAGATTGCTCCAAGAGCAGCTCGTGGTTCACGCACATCCTCTCCTCCTCTACGTCCACCACTCTGTTTTACTGACCCTCCCTTTCTGCCCATAGCTCTAAAGCAGAACCCTAAAGCTGATGATACACATGGGAACTTTTTGAGCAATGTTGCTACTAAATGCTCTTTAGTAGGCCTAGGCTATTGTTGTTTAGGCACATTTCCATTGATATTGATTCACCATTGTTTTCCTGGTGAACTTCAATCACCAGTTTTAATGATCAACCAATCAGGGCACATGGAACAAGTAATGTTGTTGCCAGGCAACATTGCCCAAAAAGTTGCCCCATTTATCATCACCAGACGGGTTTCCATCCAACTTGTAAATGCACTTTTAAGTTAGGCGAATAAGAAATCCTTGATGGAAATACCTGCAAAGTTGCATCAGTCCCTTAATGCGAATATAAATTCGAATTGCACCAGGAAGGTGGTTTAATTTTTGATGCGATTAAGGTAAATGCAAATAAAGTCGATGGAAAGAGTTAAATTCGTGAATATTTGCACCCGCATTTCTGTCCAAAGACGTTAATTCCACAGCTGGTCAGAACACATCACTTGATTAGTTCATTTGACGTTCCTTTCTTATTCGCATTACAGTTGATGGAAACACATGCAGAGATGGATAGTTGCGAGCCGAATTAATGTTATACGAATATGAAATGTGAATAACGTCGGATGGAAACCCAGTCAGTGACTAGAATAAAGCAACGACACTTGGCAAGTCATGAGGCATCTAATATCTGTGTCTGAGTCTGATGAATCTTGCCTTTACATTTCTGTCTTTTCTGTGGAGAGTGTAGTTGGCGTGTGTAGGCCTATCTTGCGTAACAGGAATACTGTGATGATATACTCATGTTCTACAATACTGCTACTAGTGTGACTGTTTCGCAAAATGTTTCCCTGGGATTGTACAGTTTTCAGTCAATAAAGACATTCCTAAGGCAGAGTAAGATAGAGTTTGCACTCTTTCAAGGTCAAGGTTGCCTCCATGTTCGGAGAGGCATTTGCTGAAGCGGTTGAGTTCTTCTCAAGTTCTTCAACGTCGTCATATAAAATGCATATATAAATGTTTAGGCTATTTACATTGCTCACATTGTTGTCAGCATCTCTCTTGCTTTTCCTGCTAAATGTCTCTGGAATGCCCCAGGTTTTGGGCAACACCCAATGGAAAAGTTCTGGAATTCACTTTCAAACAAAACAAAACAAAACAAAACACAACAAACAAACAAACAAACAAACAAACAGAAGAAACAAACAGAAGGTCATCGTCCTGGAGAGCACAAGCAGTGCTGTCTGCTTCTCAGTGATCGAGACAGGCAGACAGACTGATAGATAGGCACCTTTGGTTTCATCTGAAGGCCACTGGCTTTAGTCAGTCCTTGAGTCTGTGAGCTCGCTCTGAGGGCCATGCACAAGAGGGAGATAAAGGAACAGCAAGTCTCTCTCTCTCTCTATCTCTCTCTTTCTTTCTTTCTTTTTTTCTTTCTTTCTTTCACTCTCTCTATGATAGAGTGTTCAGGTATTTGTTTTCCCCTGCAAGGGAAGTCAGCATGGTTGTCATGTCTCCCACGGCCATGTTAGACAAGCCAGAGGGCTGAGGGATTGAGGTCTGGGGGGTGGTCAGACGGGACGAGGCCTGTGACGAGGACTGGTGTCCAAGAGGAGGGTTGATAGGGCTGTAGGATGAAGGGTCCTGGTCATCGATGATGGAGGCAAAGTCAATCTGGGCGTTTTCGAGATCCAGGTTCTCCAGCGTGTTAGAGATAGGCCCTGACTCGGTGTAGCCCAGAGGCTTCGAACCCGTGTCTACAGCCCCCATCTGGTTGAGGCAAGACCCAGGTTGGGCGTTTGGGTGGGACAGCGGCTTCTCCATGTCGTGGTGCATGTGGATTTGGCCAGAATAGTACATGGGGCCATTGTTGTTGTTGTTGTGGCCGGGGAAGTTGTCAGGAAGCTGCTGCTGCTGGTGCTGTTGCTGGACTGGCGGGAGTCGGACTGCTCTCCTGGGGCTGGCCGTGGAGTGGGCAGAGGGACTGAGGTGCGGAGGGCTAGCCAGGAAACCTCCGCCCTGCTGGGAGAGACTGTTCTGCCGGCTCAGCGGCTTGCGGCCCTGCGGTGGCCTGGGCACCATGTCCTGCCCGTAGCACGACCCCGCCACCGAACCGGGGCCTCGGCTGTGTGTGCCGGCGCCGGCAGGGGGGCTCATGAGGTTCTGGTTGGGGTACGCTGGGTAATTATTGGCGGTGGCGGCGGGGTACATATTGTGAGCCTGCTGCTGCTGCTGCTGCTGCTGTTGGGAGGCGTGCTGCATCATGGAGCCGTGCTGCCCGCTCACATCCATGCCGTCAGGGACGCCGCCACCGCCGGTGGCCTTCTGCTGTTGCTGCTGCTGCTCCAACTGCTGCTCCCACATGAGCGCCTGCTGGGACTGCACGTAGTTGCGCACCATCATCTCCTTCACCTGCAGCATGGGCGTCTGGGACCTCCGGCCCTCGGCCAGGGCGGAGCCCGTGCATCCCAAGCTCAGGGCCCCTCTGCCGGGGAAGGATCCCTGCTGTTGTTGCTGCTGCTGCTGCTGGGCTTCCATTTGGCCCTGGTAGTCACAGCTAGCGTTGGAGGGTCTACCCATCACGGCCTGGGCAGCCTGTTGTTGCTGCTGCTGCTGCTGTTGGGCGTAGGCCTGAGGGGAGAGGGGCATGGAGCCGGGCTGGGAGAGCTGCCGCTGGGCCAACAAGGGCTTGGCGTTCTGGCAGGCGCTGTGGGTCGACATGGACGGGTGGAACTGCTGCTCGGGTTTGATGGTGACCTTCTGGTGGCAGCCGTCGGCGTTGTTGTACATGCCCTGCTGAGGGTAGTGGGAGCCCGGCATGCTCTGGTCCTGGAACTGCACGCCTCCTCCTTGCATCTGGGCACCGTCGCCCCCCCACGGCCCACCCATGCCCTCCGCACCGGCCCCTTGGCCCAGGCTGGAGTAAGTGGGCCCCGACGGACTGAGCTGGCAGGTGCTCATGCCGTACTCTGCCTGCTGCAGCAGACTGTTGGACATGTCAGCCTGGCCCATCGGGCCTCCGTAGTGGCCCTGCATGCCAGCCTGGCCAGACTGGTAAGCCTGCTCCGGGCACCCCATGCCATGCTCTGTGCCAGGGGACAGCTGGCTGCTGGGACCGTGGTGATGCTGGTGCTGCTGCTGCTGGTAGCCCATGTGCTGCCCCTGGCCCATGAGCATGCCGTGCTCT
The DNA here is from genome assembly GCA_032353275.1 of Sardinella hualiensis. Lineage (NCBI taxonomy): Eukaryota > Metazoa > Chordata > Actinopteri > Clupeiformes > Clupeidae > Sardinella > Sardinella hualiensis. The sequence goes on along the minus strand of JAUCNH010000226.1, from coordinate 6,643,261 downwards.
CTGGCCTCTCCGGCCGCCCCCCCGTGGGGCTCCATGGCCAGGGCCTCCATCATGACGTTCTCGGTGATGCTGGGCGGCCGCGGCGAGTACATGTGCCGGGCGATGTTGGCGTCGGAGCCGCAGTGCGGCAGGTTCACGCTGGCGTTCCTGCGGCTCATCATGGACACGTTGTTGAGGCTGCTGAAGCGTTGCACCTTGGGAAGGCCCTGAGGGTCCGCAGCGCCAGACCGCACCGGGTCGCTGGCTCGCCTGGTGCCGTTGCCCGGCGCCTGGTGGGGGTACATCACTCCCGTGCCGTACTCGGTGTTGGCGCTGTGCCGGCGCCCGGCCCCTTGCTGGAGGTAAGGGGGCAGGGGCTGGCTGTGGTACTCGCTCATGAAGCCCACTCTCCTGCCTGGGGTGCCCGGCTGCTCCATGTTGGGCAGCGGCGTGGGTGGAGGTCCCCCGGTGGCGGCGGCGTACTTAGCCTTCAGGTTGTACTGCTGGGCCGGGGTGAGGCTGGGCAGCCCTGGCAAACTTCCAGACCCCTGGCACGACGCAGCCCTGCGGTTCATCTCCGGGGACAGTGGGTCGCCCCCTGGCTCCTGACCCCCCATCATGCCTTGGGAGTGGCCAGGCACCCCCCCGCCCATTTGGGACACCTCGCTGGAGCGGCGGCTGGACAGGTACGGAGACACCATGGACGAGCGCCGGCTGACGGTGTAGGCAGAGCTCAGGCTGCTGGTACCGCTGCCGCGCCTGTCGTTGGCCGGGCACGGCATACCGCCCGCTCCACCAGCGCCCCCCTCTGGATTGGACAGCTCCATCACGCGGCGATTAGACAGAACTGGAGAAGCGGCGCACATGCCCATCATATCTCCACCTGATGCTGAGGAGAGGGAGGGATGTAGCCGACAGCACAGTTAGCATTTAGATTAGCACTGGAGGTGTTAGCATAACAATAGAAAACTCAAAAGATGCTCTGATTTAGTAACATTCAAAAATGACCAAAACCTAGCCAGAGAATGCACTGTATGCAGGCCACATAATTTATAGGCATTTTTAAAAAGTGTTGTCACTCAAATGCTGTTGTTACTTAAAAGTGATATACTGTATATGTACTGTACTGTAGTATACTGTAATCTTACATGCAGACATGAAGAATTCATCTTAAACTTACCGTTGAGTGCAGGTAGCTTATTGTTCCCTATGCTTCGTCCTGGCGGCGTGGGTCGACGAATCTGTTTCAGTTTATCAATCTTCAGATTCTCCAGCCTCTTCAGGGCCTGAGCGGACATCCCCATGCCCCCCGAGCCTCCTCCACCACTGGCCTCGCCGGTCCCTGTGGTCCCTGCTCCATCCTCCAGAGCAGTCAGATCCTCCAGGCTGCCAGCCGCATTGAGGTTCATCTCCACCCCGCTGTCATTGTTGTTGGCGCTGCCCAGTGGAGACCGTTCACTGCTGCAAGATGACTGACCTCCTGGACTGGGCTGAGACTTCTGTAGAGCACACATGAAAGTGCAGAAAGTGTGTTAAGTGACATCTTGTTCTAAAGCAGTTGACATGATATAGTATTCATCCATTCTTTTAAACCAGCTTCAATTCTCCTTTACCGATGTAGGTTATTCATCATGAAACCACAACAATGCGTAATTTTTCTGAATGCATGTCATTACAACCTGTTGCTAAATTACCGTATATTACCGTAATTATTTGTTAAAACCTAAATATAACTTGCATGGTCTATTTTGATTTTATGTCAGGCCTCTCTCTCACCAGGGCATTTTCTGGAGCTAAGAGTTTGCAGTCCTCCCTGCGGGTCTCCTCTTTCTCCTGGAGCAACTCAGAGCCTTGGCCACCAGGGGTCATCGCAGATCCTGGAGGTCGAGGGCCTGTGTCTCCGCGGTGCTTCTTGGTGATGTGCGCCTCTGGGCCGTGCACCGTTTTGACATGTTTGCGGAGGGAGCTTGGGTCTGTGTAACGTTTGATACATCCAGGGATCTTACAGACATAAGGTTTCTGTATGGGGAACAAGGAAACAAGGAAGGAAATTCGGTCACTTGAATTTTTTTTTTTAATTATTAGTTTTATAATATGTAATTCATTCTTGGTGTCT
>JAUCNH010000226.1:5286671-5299372 GCA_032353275.1 Sardinella hualiensis | reverse complement strand
CACACACACACACACACACACACACACACACACACACACACACACACACACACACACACACACACACACAAACACATGCACTCCATATTATTCATACACATCCATCAACACAATTGTCCCGACATATACTGTACACACAAACAAACACACACACACACACACACACATACACACTCACACACAAACACCAAATATGCGCACACAAACACACACACATACATACACACATACATACAGACATACACACACACCACTTCAACATTGACTTCCCTTGATACACACTAATAGATCAGCTCTCATAACACCACTTGGATTAAAGCTGAGACATAATCCATACATTAGGTTCCATAATCAATTTCCCCTTCTGTGTTATGATTAATTAAAATCCGCCCATATATTTCCATGACAACTTCTCGATACAGCAATCGACATGGAAACTGAAGTGGTTGAATGTGTGTCGATATCTCTTGAGGCGGCAACGATCGGAGAGCACACAGCTCCATACACATCTTTTCTGCAGTCGATCCCGAGGATGCAGAGGCCATCGGCCGTTTGCTCACAGTGGGCCACTGCTGCTACGGCAACCGGCTGCTTCATTTCACCCCGACTCCCCTCACACAGACGCACACAGTCAAGGACATGAGCAGAGAGCAAACGCATACACTCTGTATTTTGTACTGCTTTCACAGACATTGACCAGTGTGTGTGTGTGTGTGTGTGTGTGTGTGTGTGTGTGTGTGTTAATCTTACTTTAATCAAAGCCCTGCGGGGGAGTACAGTGTCCTAGAAACAGAGCGCTAATAGAACTGCATACATGGCCCTGATTAATGAAAGAAGATATTTGGACTGTATCTACAAAATATATTTATTACTTTAGACAACTTTTGATCGACGTATACTGTACTGTAGGACTATGCTAAGCTATGAGGAATGCTATAGGCTTGGTGTGGTCTTCAAAGCAGCCACACAGTGCTTTTCCATCTAAGCTTATTGGGCCAGGCAGCCTGTTTGAGACAGCAGTGAATCGTGATGTGGTTTAGCATTAGCAGAGATATGGCTAACATCTGTGGGTGTCTGCATGACTATTGCTATTTATAGGTCATTTCTGCTGGTTTAAACTAAATCAATAAAACCACAGATGTATCTTTTTAAAAAGAAAAAAAAAACTCTATACTTTACTAGACACACCACGTTTGGATCACAGATCTCTGCCATCAAACCCTGATCAAATTATTTTGTGGATCCACAGCCAAAATCCATGTAAACCCTAGACTAAAAGTCTGCACAGGTATCTTTTGACCACTGACTTCAGTTTCAGTTTGGCTTTGGCTACCTGGTGGGTTTTTGGATGTGTATAGAGTACCAGACATAGACGTTCCCCATTGCACCTGTGCTGGTACACATGTACAGTAGTATGTGTCTGGAATGCTCTTTCAAACAGATGCCCCATCACACCTGTGCAAGTACACATGTGTTTGTTTCCAGTGTTTGTGGTCCCTGAGCCCTGAGGCCATAGTCTTGTTATGAGTTCCGGTGACCCACAGGTGACCCAGGAGCACAGCGAGGAGGGATTGGCTGTGGCTTTGCCAGGAACTCACCCTCAAAAGACTGGAACATCACTGCCTCCAGGAGTTCCTGGTATTCCTTGACTTGAGCGGAATTCCCACGGAACACACCTGGCAGGGAGAGGAAGAGGAAGAGGAAGAGGAAGGAAGGAAAGAACAGAGAGAGAGAAAAAGGCCCGTCTTATAAGCTGCGCAGAGGAGAGGGCGACACACACACACACACACACACACACACACACACACACACTCGTGCGTGCCTCTACTATATTCTGAGTGCAGGATGCAAAATAAAACAACACAAGCACTCCACCACCCCCGGGCCTCACCATCAATCATCATGTAGATGAAAAACAAGGGGAACTCGCACTCGATGCCATCAAAGTCCTGCCAGAGAGAGCACAACAAACGACACACACAGAGTGTTAGCTTAGATTGGAAACTCTGTTATCCAATATCTCAAGCTAATCCCTTGCCTGTAGATGGAACATTGCTGTCGATGCTAATCTGCTCAAGATCTGCAGAAATCCGGTGAAATCTGACTTCACAAGACCTGTCTGCATTTACTACATCTGCTGGAGTAAGTAGACCCACTCTAGTCCTGGGGTGGAGCCAAACGTCCTCAGGTGACGTGTTTATCACTTGCACTGGAAATTCCTGATTCCCTGAAGGAACAAGAGTTGGCACCACTAACAGCCCTCCTGGTAAGGGGGTACTTACAGGCTCTAGCAAGAGTGATTTCCCTTCAACCCCAACTCTCCGAGCCCCTCTGACCACTATGGTAGCAACTGATAATGCTGGAACATGAGTGAGGTCTCTTCCTGAAACACGAGCAAAGGAGGACTGGTGTACAAGACTCACTGACTGTACTTTCTGAAAAGTTTCCCTCCAGTCAGAGTCCAGGTGACCATTGAGAGTCGTGTCAAACTCTGCATGAACAATCTCTCTGCATCTGCTAATTATATTCATTCCAATCAATCCAGGCACTGTAGTGGAGCTTGGGGAATCTTTAACGATTAAAAATCCACAATCTGGTAACACCATCCCCATAGTTTCTACATCAAGTTCGAGATAACCTAAGTATGGAATGTCCAAACCATTTGCAGCTGTTAGTTTTAACCACCCAGAGGTAGAAAGCATTTCTTGGTTAAGTCCTGACAAACTGTCTCTAAAGAAACTCTCTGTAAGGGTACTAACCTGACTGCCAGTGTCCAGTAGACATGAAGTGTTAACCCCTTTTATTTTTAATTCAACTACAGGACATTTCCCCACTGCTCGCTCTAACAGCCTACTGCGACTGGTCATGTCTGATGAGCCAATAGTCTCCCCTCGCATTGCCTGGCTCATGGCAACCGAGGGAGTCAGTTTCCCTGGTTAGGGACTTGAGGCTGCTCATCAAGTCTCCGGGTGCATGATTTTGCTAGGTGACCTACTCCATTACACTTAAAACAAACAGGTTGTCCATCTTCAGTAAAGCGAGGCTGCATTCTAGGCCTGCGCTCAGTTGTTCGGTACCCTTGTGTAGTCTTGGACATGGTCAGCTCCTTTATAGCCTTAGTAAGCTCAGCTATAGCAGTGTCTTGTTCCACTAAACGTCGTTCTTGTCTAGAGACCACTTCTAAGACCTCATCCAATGTTGTGGATTTGCCCTTAACCATACTAACAGCTGAACACACAGGTTGACTATTTATCTCAGACACTCTTGACTTCACTGTTCGGCTGTCAGTAGTACTTCCCTCCATTGCCCATAATTCTGCTTCCTTTCGAACACCTTTAATGTCCAAATCAGATTTCTCTCTCACTAATTTCCTAAGTTCCCGCTTGAGCAATGCATCTTGCAAACCCTCAATGAACTGGTCTCTTAGCAGGATCTTCTCATTCGGAACGAGACCTGGAGACTGTTTCCCAGCAGAATTCAGTAAATGGGACAGAGCATGAGAGTAATCACTAAGTTTTTCACCTTCTGCTTGTTTGCGGTTATAAAAGGACTGTAGAAGTTGTGTTGCACTACGTTTCTCACCAAAAGCCTCACGAAGACAATCAAACACAACACTTGGTTGCTTAGCCTCATTCCCTACACACATTCGAACTTCTTCAAGTGCGGGGCCCCTTAAGAGGGAAATTACAAAGTCAAATTTCTCTTCCAGTGTCTGTTCTCGGGTTCTTAAGACCCTGTCTACTTCCTCAATAAATTCCTCAACAGCTCTCCCATCTTTACTGTAGTCACCACTGAAATTCTGAATCTGACGCTCTCTTGGTAAGTACACATAGGACCGTGTTGCCCTATTGGCCATGGCTTCAGCCTGCAGTCTGCCAAGCTCTGAAATTTGATTCTGTATCCTATCCAAAGTATTATCCCTCCCACCACTCAAGTTAGGCGCACTAGCCCCTGCATTCAAGTTAGGTGCACTCGCCTCTAATGGTTCAGAGTCACTAGAGGGATCAGACATTTTAAGTATTTAGCAATAGAAAATAAAAAACTCAAATAAATTCTTAGTCCTTTAAACGAAAGTCTTCAATTTATCAAGGATATTTACTGAGGAAAGTCTTTTGAGGTCTTCTGAATCGAGATCCACGTAGTAGTCTAGCAGAGTCTGAAGATTAGCACGTGGCCTGGCACCTCGGTCTTGGATGCCTTCCTAGCGACGCTCCCGTGACGTCCACACCATGGAATCAGCCACCTTTCTTCTGTAGACTAGGCCTACTGCAGTAACGTCGCTCTCAGCTCCGGAACACCGTCTCTCCCGCGCAATCTTCACCACTGCCGTATTGTTTAACTAACTTAGCTATGCTATGCATATGGGAGGATAAAAAGACCCCACTCCTGGTACCAAAATGTGTAGCCTGCGGAATTTGTACCACACAGGACACAAACTTGTTGGGGTTCGGTATTTTATTTTCCAATCCAGTGCAATATGTTCTGTCTCAAAGTTCACACTGGCATAACTCAAGATTTAGTTCAACTTTTACAAGTAACAAAATACGGCAGTGGGCTTACCTACAAAACGGAAAAGTAGACGAGATTTTAGAAATACATCACCCACTTATATCATTTACCAATTCAGAATTAACTTTTACATTCACTTACAGGTTTGTTGTTCCTTCTATCGGTGTACACAGCAAACGTGTTGAATAATCTTCAAACATCAGCTTTCAACGGCCAGCAACACTATGATCACATTACGTACTGAATAAAACATTCCAAAATCTTAAAGCTTCTTAATAAACTGCTCTCTTGTGTAACTTGTTAACAGAAAGATTTCTAAATCAGATGAGCTCGCTCAATACATGTCTCTTCGGTAAAACCATACCAGGCAAAAAGGCAGATCAAACGCAGAGCAGGAAATTGTCACTGTATTGCGCCAATACGTTTGCACCATTCAATATTTTGGGAGTTATCGCCCCCTACTGGACAACAAAGGATGTTTCACAGAGCAGTCATTCTCTTATCTACTTCACATTAATACTTAACCTTTACTCAAATGGTCAACAATAATAGGATTTTTCTCCTTCTAAAGGTATAACTCAGGTCCTCAAAGAAAACAAAATAAAGGCAAAACAAATTTTATCATATTAATGACCCAGTCTATAACCAAAACTAACACATCTATCATTTCTTTTTATCACTTGGTTACATTCTCCCCTGCATACGTCAGCGACCTCGATGACTCAATGCATCTGTGAAGAACCAATTACTCCTTGTAGGGCTGTCTCGAATAAAACTGCACTAATATTTGACAAAACCTGTGACACCATCTCTGTGCTCACTGCTACTGCATTACAGGACGACCGGGGAAGGTTATACGGGTTTGTATGTCTCCCAGCAGTGGTTCTTGCACTCCGCCTAAGGGGAGGTAAGTTGGGTCTCAGATCTGTGACGCTTGGGCCCTCTACCCCTGTATCCACTGATTCCCCCTCCCCCTCATCTGTTAATGGTAAAGACTCAGGGTCCTGTTCTGGCCCCAATACAAGACCATTCTCTGTGGTGTCGGTTTCCGCCCGTGTGCTGGATTCATCATGGCTAGGTGGATCAACTACTTCTTCAAGCACTACAAAGTCAGGTTCATTACAGTCATCAGACCTGTGTGTCTCTGCCACTGCAGGCATGTTTACATTCAAAGGATTCACTCTCTCAGTACCCAAATCAGACCTGTGAAGATTACAAGGCCTCAGTTCAGTTCTGTGTACCCTCTTCAAAGGACCTCCCTCCACAGGCTCAACAGTATGTGTTGTGCCCCTGATGTCTACAACCTTGTACACAACCGGACTCCAGGCGTCCTGAATTTTGTTTCTTCCTAAAGGCCTGTGACGAAGATAGACAGTTTGACCTAGACTGACCTTAGGGCAGAAGACCTTCTCATTAAGTGTGGATATTCTTTCATTAGCTTTTTGCTCTGAATACCCCCTAGCTCGCTCATGAGCTTGTCTCAGCCTCTCCTGATGTACAGACAGCCAGTCCACCCTCTTGTCCCCTGAGACCTTCTCCTGACCTAACAAAGCATCCACTGGTAACCTTGGGTGAACACCAAAGAGTAGAAAGTGAGGTGAATACCCCGTAGTGGCATGAGGGGTAACATTGTAGGCATAGACCAATTCAGGGAGATGTTCAGTCCACCTTCTTTTTTTCTGAGGAGAAAGAGTACGTAAGAGATCATGTAAGGTTCTGTTGTACCTCTCACATTGTGCATTACCCTGAGGTCTATATGGAGTGGTACGGGTCTTTTTCACACCATAGAGTTTACACAATTCAGCAATAACTTCACTTTCAAAGTTCCTGCCTTGATCTGAGTGTAACCTCTCAGGTACACCATATTTCATGAACCATTCTTTCAGCAGAATCTTGGCAGTAGTATCCGCTTTCTGATCTTTAGTTGGATAGGCCTGTGTAAATTTTGTGAAGACATCAGTGACTATTAATACATTCTCACGGCCATCAGATGCTGGTTCTAACACAGTAAAATCAACTGCCACCACCTCGAGAGGTCTGGAAGCAAGAAATGCTTTAACAGGAGCGTGTATTTTTGGCTGAGGCATCTTAGTAAGTATACAGCGTTGACACTTCTTTATCCAGTTGTCTACATCCTCGTACATGCCAACCCAAAAACACCTCTGTTTCAAAAGGTTAACAGTACGCTCGATCCCCTGATGGCCCATGCTGTCATGAACACTCTCTAAAACCAGTTCTCTAAGGCAAAGGGGTAGTAGTAGTTGCCAGCATTGACCATGTCGGGGGTCATCTACCACTCGATACAACAATCCATCTCTCATTTTAATCAGGCTCCACTGCTTCAGGAGACGCTTCACAGGAGTCGTTAAATCCCACCTTTCCCTATAATTGGGTTTCTTCTGCCTATCCCAAAACTGCTTAAACTCTTTGAGTGCTGCATCATTACTCTGGAACTCCACTAGTTGTTGCCTGGTGTATCCTGGCAGTGCAGGAGTGTTGCCTTGTTCATCACTATTTTCAACACCCCCAGATTCAAGAGCACGGATCTGCCGAACCTTACAACAATGTATGCCAGCCACCACAAGGTCAGGGTTCAGCGGTGTCCCTCTATTCACCATGTTACAAACAGCAACACAGTCATCAAACTCTGTATCCCCACCAGGCTCAGGCTCCCCTGCAAACTCCTGCCTAGACAAAGCATCAGCAGCAGCATTACTGGAGCCAGGCCGATATTTCACCTCAAAATCAAAAACAGATAATTGCCCAACCCATCTCTGTTCTATGGCTCCAAGCTTAGCAGATTTCAGATAACACAGTGGGTTATTATCAGTCAGAACCACAAACTTTGATCCCAACAGGTAACTTCTAAATTTTTCCACTACTGCCCACTTTAGAGCAAGTAACTCTAACTTCATGCTACTATAATTGTGGTCATTCTTTTCAGCATTGCGCAGCCTCCTACTGGCATAAGCTATCACACGCTTATGGCCCTCTTGTTGCTGATACAGAACAGCACCCAAGCCATGCTGGCTTGCATCTGTCTCCACTATAAAGGGAAGCGTAAAATCAGCAAAGCCCAATATAGGAGCTATTGTCAGTTTCTCTTTAAGGCTTTCAAAGGCATTCTGGCACTCTTTGGTCCAATGTGAACTAAACTGGCATGATCTTTTTGGCTTCCCATCATACAAGCAACTATTGACAAGGTCATGCAGTGGCCCAGCAATCTTAGAAAACCCCTGAATAAACTTCCTGTAATAACTACAGAATCCTAAGAAGGACCGCAACTGCTTGACTGACGTCGGGACTGACCACTCTGTCACAGCAGCTACTTTACCAGGGTCTGGGCCTATGCCATCAGCTGAGATCTGATGCCCTAAGAACTGAACTTTCTCTTGCAGAAAGTTACACTTCTCAATCTTTACCTTTAACCCCGTCTCTGCTAGGCGTGACAAGACCATCTCCAACCTGCATAGATGATTATCAAAGCTCTCTGAAAAAAGCAAAATATCATCTAAATAAACTAGAATGACCTGGAAAATAAGATCACTCATTGTAGCTTGCATCAAACGTTGAAATGTGGCAGGCCCGTTACAAACCCCAAACGGCATTCGAAGAAATTCAAAAAGACCGAATGGTGTAGTAAATGCCGTCTTTGGCCTGTCTCTTTCACTCATAGCCACCTGGTGGTATCCACTGGCCAAGTCAATTGTTGAGAAGAACTTCGCCCCTCTCAAGGCATCAAAGCTTTCATCAATTCTGGGTAACGGAAATGCATCACGCCTGGTCTTGGCATTAAGCTTCCTATAATCAATGCATAATCTTAAACTACCATCAGGTTTGCGGACTACCACTATTGGAGATGCATATGCACTCGTGCTTTCCTGTATTACACCTTTCTTTAACAGCTTGGCTATGTGTTCTCTCACCTCTCTGTATTGGGTTGGTGGAATTCTACGATACGGTTGTGTCACCGGCACTTCATCAGTCAAGTGAATCTCATGTTGCACTTTTTCTGTATAACCCAACTCCTCATCATCAGATGCAAAGACAGTGGCATACTTCTCTAACAAGCTACCCACCCTAGCCTGTTGTTCTGGGGTGCCTCCAATGTTCAACTGATCTAAAATAGATCCCTTGCCTGTAGATGGAACATTGCTGTCGATGCTAATCTGCTCAAGATCTGCAGAAATCCGGTGAAATCTGACTTCACAAGACCTGTCTGCATTTACTACATCTGCTGGAGTAAGTAGACCCACTCTAGTCCTGGGGTGGAGCCAAACGTCCTCAGGTGACGTGTTTATCACTTGCACTGGAAATTCCTGATTCCCTGAAGGAACAAGAGTTGGCACCACTAACAGCCCTCCTGGTAAGGGGGTACTTACAGGCTCTAGCAAGAGTGATTTCCCTTCAACCCCAACTCTCCGAGCCCCTCTGACCACTATGGTAGCAACTGATAATGCTGGAACATGAGTGAGGTCTCTTCCTGAAACACGAGCAAAGGAGGACTGGTGTACAAGACTCACTGACTGTACTTTCTGAAAAGTTTCCCTCCAGTCAGAGTCCAGGTGACCATTGAGAGTCGTGTCAAACTCTGCATGAACAATCTCTCTGCATCTGCTAATTATATTCATTCCAATCAATCCAGGCACTGTAGTGGAGCTTGGGGAATCTTTAACGATTAAAAATCCACAATCTGGTAACACCATCCCCATAGTTTCTACATCAAGTTCGAGATAACCTAAGTATGGAATGTCCAAACCATTTGCAGCTGTTAGTTTTAACCACCCAGAGGTAGAAAGCATTTCTTGGTTAAGTCCTGACAAACTGTCTCTAAAGAAACTCTCTGTAAGGGTACTAACCTGACTGCCAGTGTCCAGTAGACATGAAGTGTTAACCCCTTTTATTTTTAATTCAACTACAGGACATTTCCCCACTGCTCGCTCTAACAGCCTACTGCGACTGGTCATGTCTGATGAGCCAATAGTCTCCCCTCGCATTGCCTGGCTCATGGCAACCGAGGGAGTCAGTTTCCCTGGTTAGGGACTTGAGGCTGCTCATCAAGTCTCCGGGTGCATGATTTTGCTAGGTGACCTACTCCATTACACTTAAAACAAACAGGTTGTCCATCTTCAGTAAAGCGAGGCTGCATTCTAGGCCTGCGCTCAGTTGTTCGGTACCCTTGTGTAGTCTTGGACATGGTCAGCTCCTTTATAGCCTTAGTAAGCTCAGCTATAGCAGTGTCTTGTTCCACTAAACGTCGTTCTTGTCTAGAGACCACTTCTAAGACCTCATCCAATGTTGTGGATTTGCCCTTAACCATACTAACAGCTGAACACACAGGTTGACTATTTATCTCAGACACTCTTGACTTCACTGTTCGGCTGTCAGTAGTACTTCCCTCCATTGCCCATAATTCTGCTTCCTTTCGAACACCTTTAATGTCCAAATCAGATTTCTCTCTCACTAATTTCCTAAGTTCCCGCTTGAGCAATGCATCTTGCAAACCCTCAATGAACTGGTCTCTTAGCAGGATCTTCTCATTCGGAACGAGACCTGGAGACTGTTTCCCAGCAGAATTCAGTAAATGGGACAGAGCATGAGAGTAATCACTAAGTTTTTCACCTTCTGCTTGTTTGCGGTTATAAAAGGACTGTAGAAGTTGTGTTGCACTACGTTTCTCACCAAAAGCCTCACGAAGACAATCAAACACAACACTTGGTTGCTTAGCCTCATTCCCTACACACATTCGAACTTCTTCAAGTGCGGGGCCCCTTAAGAGGGAAATTACAAAGTCAAATTTCTCTTCCAGTGTCTGTTCTCGGGTTCTTAAGACCCTGTCTACTTCCTCAATAAATTCCTCAACAGCTCTCCCATCTTTACTGTAGTCACCACTGAAATTCTGAATCTGACGCTCTCTTGGTAAGTACACATAGGACCGTGTTGCCCTATTGGCCATGGCTTCAGCCTGCAGTCTGCCAAGCTCTGAAATTTGATTCTGTATCCTATCCAAAGTATTATCCCTCCCACCACTCAAGTTAGGCGCACTAGCCCCTGCATTCAAGTTAGGTGCACTCGCCTCTAATGGTTCAGAGTCACTAGAGGGATCAGACATTTTAAGTATTTAGCAATAGAAAATAAAAAACTCAAATAAATTCTTAGTCCTTTAAACGAAAGTCTTCAATTTATCAAGGATATTTACTGAGGAAAGTCTTTTGAGGTCTTCTGAATCGAGATCCACGTAGTAGTCTAGCAGAGTCTGAAGATTAGCACGTGGCCTGGCACCTCGGTCTTGGATGCCTTCCTAGCGACGCTCCCGTGACGTCCACACCATGGAATCAGCCACCTTTCTTCTGTAGACTAGGCCTACTGCAGTAACGTCGCTCTCAGCTCCGGAACACCGTCTCTCCCGCGCAATCTTCACCACTGCCGTATTGTTTAACTAACTTAGCTATGCTATGCATATGGGAGGATAAAAAGACCCCACTCCTGGTACCAAAATGTGTAGCCTGCGGAATTTGTACCACACAGGACACAAACTTGTTGGGGTTCGGTATTTTATTTTCCAATCCAGTGCAATATGTTCTGTCTCAAAGTTCACACTGGCATAACTCAAGATTTAGTTCAACTTTTACAAGTAACAAAATACGGCAGTGGGCTTACCTACAAAACGGAAAAGTAGACGAGATTTTAGAAATACATCACCCACTTATATCATTTACCAATTCAGAATTAACTTTTACATTCACTTACAGGTTTGTTGTTCCTTCTATCGGTGTACACAGCAAACGTGTTGAATAATCTTCAAACATCAGCTTTCAACGGCCAGCAACACTATGATCACATTACGTACTGAATAAAACATTCCAAAATCTTAAAGCTTCTTAATAAACTGCTCTCTTGTGTAACTTGTTAACAGAAAGATTTCTAAATCAGATGAGCTCGCTCAATACATGTCTCTTCGGTAAAACCATACCAGGCAAAAAGGCAGATCAAACGCAGAGCAGGAAATTGTCACTGTATTGCGCCAATACGTTTGCACCATTCAATATTTTGGGAGTTATCGCCCCCTACTGGACAACAAAGGATGTTTCACAGAGCAGTCATTCTCTTATCTACTTCACATTAATACTTAACCTTTACTCAAATGGTCAACAATAATAGGATTTTTCTCCTTCTAAAGGTATAACTCAGGTCCTCAAAGAAAACAAAATAAAGGCAAAACAAATTTTATCATATTAATGACCCAGTCTATAACCAAAACTAACACATCTATCATTTCTTTTTATCACTTGGTTACATATATGAAGTATGCTGTGACTTGAAAAGCACTCGCTTGTGAGTAAAAAGGGCAGAAAAAAGAAAAGAGAAAAAAAGAGTAGCTATCCTAAGCGCCGTGCAGTGGTCAAAGATTGTCAAGCTCAGAAATTATAACACTGTAACAGAGTTCAATAGAGTCATCTGGACAGTTGCCAGTGACTAACAGTAATCCTTTAGTGGCCACTGCAATAAGCAGAGCATTCCTTGCCTAATCTGTGTTTGCTCAATTGGATATGGTAAAGTGGTCACAAAGAGCTATCTTTTTAGAAACAGATTTTGTGAATTTGATATGGATTGATAATCTTATTAAAGTATTAACTGCGTAGAATGACTGGCACCAAGCGACTCTGTCGAAAGACTGAGAGAGCACAGCAACACATGTCACACTTGCTTATGAGAAGAAACTACAGAGGTCTCAGTTTGACTGTGGATTTCTATTGTAAAATGTTACATGATGGCAATACAGAACTTTTTGTGGTTGCATATACATATTAGAGTGTTATAGATAGGTTATTATGGATGCATTACTTGCATTTATAATGCATGTACAGTGTGTTTCCATTTATGTGACTATGTCTCTCATTGTTGATAGAAAACTGGTTCAGATCTTATGGTGTGCCTCTCAGTAGGCAAAGCAAGACTATACGTACTCTACCCTATGGCTCATATACATGTAGATGATTTGTCATTCTGTGTGTCAGTGAGCTGGTTTGGGAGGATTGGACCTTTATGCAGAGAGTAATAAGATAATCCAATTTCTCATGTTACAAATGTCACACTACTTGCAGGGGGAAACTAAATTGAAACGCTATTGCAAATGGACTTAAAACAAAATGGAGGTAAGCCATTGCGTGCTACACCATGGCCTGCTCTCC
>JAUCNH010000226.1:5006123-5020212 GCA_032353275.1 Sardinella hualiensis | reverse complement strand
CACACACACACACACACACACACACACACACACACACACACACACACACACACACACACACACACACACAAGGCATTATTCTACATGGGTGGGATTGATCAGTTACATCAACTGGTCCCATCAGGCAAGCAGACGGAGGAGAACACGTCTGGCCAGACTTCCATTCAGCTAAACAGCTAAACAGACGTTTGTCACTACCTGATAATTGTCAAATGGAGGACAAGAGCAAAACAAGGAACCGGATAGAGACCACAATAACTTTGTACCTTTAAGAAAGAGTGTGATATAATAGAAAAAAAGGAAGAGAAAAAAAAAAAGTCTTGAACTGCAACCACCCATTATGCTCCAAGCTAGACAGGTAATTGCATTGTGAATGTTAAAAGAGTTTTGAATGCTAGACTAACTTTATTGTGGTTTGAGGGTTCAGTGCAATGCCCAGTGCTCTAGCACCGACAGAGCCATCTGAGCCCCAAACCGCATCTCTTCCAGCATGGCATGGGAGTGCTGGAGACCACAGCCACCGCAGCTGCGCTACGTAAAGCCCCAAACAAACACAGCGTGCTAGCAGCTGCTACAGCTCCAAGTCCCCTGCTTCCTCTCTCTTGCACTGGGAGGCCTAATTGGTGAATTTGCATACTCTTAAGTACATTTACTCACTTGGAAAATCAAAGGCTTTCCAACTGTGTGATTTAAAAAAATAAATAAAATGTAAAAAAAAGAGGACGAACAAACAAAATCTCACCACAAAAGTGCCAAATGATAAAAATAAAAGGAACCATGAGGTGAGCAAATACCTCTGTTAAATCACAGACGGCTAACAAGAGCCCAGGGCAAACAGCTGGAGAGTGCTGTGTAGTCTGGCATGAAACCGCACCAAACACACCAGGCAAGGCAGACTCTTGGTTCATGAGCCGAGATGCTTGGTTCACTGCTGAGCACCAGATAGGCCCCTCACTGCAGGTAGCTGCAGTAGAGCAGCACAAGAACTGGGCTTGGGCAAACAAGTTATACATACATACACACACACACACACACATGCACACACGCACACGCACACACACACACATACAGACACACACACACACACACACACACAAAGTCTGGGCTTGGACAAATGGTTTGAACATGGGCAGATGCCTCTGAGTACACAGAGACAGAGCAAGTGTGGAGGACTGGAGTTTGTGGGTCACAATGATGAGGGAAAGAATGCTTGAGAACATGCTTGACTCACACACACACACACACACACACACACACACATGGTTAGCGAAAGCACATTTTTACATTTGAGGAAAAAAAAACGCATTTAAAAAAGGTAATTAGCCTAGTTAATACAGCATTTGGTATGCTATATGTACAGTGAATTGATTATAGGCCTTGTGTGCTATTGCAAATGTAATGTGGTCACAAAGCATACTGTAGTGTTTTTCTTTTTTTATGAGCCTGACGGAAATGTGAGATTTTAATTACGGATATGGGTAACTCGTCGCTGACCTTTACGGAAATGATGGACAGCAGCCTACTGGGCCATCAGACCAGCTCAGGCTGATCACTGATGGAGGTCATCTGTGGACACTGGGAGATATCAAAGGTCATCATGGAATTAATTTGTGGTTTGGTTGAAAACTGGGATATAAAATTAATCACATCGAAATAAAAATTAAAACAAGGATCACTAGTGTTATATAGATAGCACATGTGAAAATGTCATCATAAAGGTAGCATATGCATATTTGACTTTTTTTTAATTATTTAAGGAGTGTTACTGTATGTTAGTTTGAAAAATGTTTCAAATATACTTTCTGTCTCAGTGATGATATCCACAGCCAGCTGAGACCACACATTTGTTTTCTACAGCAGTGATTTATGAGCCCAATTTTTCCTCCCTAATGATGTATCAATAAAAATCAACCTTGACTAATTATCCTCCATCCTGCCTATAATCTGAGCAAGACAGGCAAATGCAAACATCAGCCATCTATTAGCATGGAGGGTCGGTGGGAGGGACGCTTCGTCTCCACATCAAGACTGAGGAAATCAGCTTGGGGACAATAGAAAAGGGAAACTACAGCACACATGGTGGGGGGACTACATCACCTAGAGGAACAGTGCTTAGCTTTGGTCATCTCTCTCTCTCTCTCTCTCTCTCTCTCTCTCTCTCTCTCTCTCTCTCTTTCTCTCTCTCTCTCTCTCTCTCTCTCTCTCTCTCTCTCTCCCTCACACACACAGATATGTGTGCACACACATTCACATGCACACAGGCACACGCACACAAATGCACAGACACACACACACACACACAGAGACCACAGACAGACAGACACACTCGTAGGTCTATGCAGGCCCACCCCCACATTACCTCACAATCTGCCAAGTCCCCACAGCCTGGAATGTGACAACATCGTCTGTCATGACTGCTTATGACATCTGTTATGTCACAATACTCGCGTAGTTCCACACAAAACCTCTGCCGCTGCCGCGGCTGCAGCATCCTAGTTACTGTCAGGTGATCTGGGACAGGCACAGCAAGAGGAGAGGACACAAACACATCAAGGCCTTCCTGTTGTTCTACTGCATTTGATCTCGTGTGTGATCAAAGCCGACTAGCAGTTTTGTGGGTGTCAAGACGAACACATTCCTAATAAATGTAATCAAGAGCTTCAATATGGTCCAGAGGGTATGTGTATTAATTTATTAAAATACTTAAAGAGTACTTTTGGGCAATGTATGCAAGCCTGAGGCAATGTAAATCTAGTTTAGATGAATAAAAGAAAAGAGTCAATAAATGATGAAAAGATATATGCTTAGGTCTACATCTACCACAGCATGTTCAAAGCTTGGACTCTTTAGCTTTCAGACAGGATAATTGATACAGAGAGTCAAGAGCACAGCTGTTGTTTGCAATTTGGCTCGTTAGATAACCAGACCCTCAAGCTAAATAACTAACTAACTAAATAAATAAATAATAATAAAATAATTGATTAACTCATGTAAACCCTCAATCAACTATTCCACAGCACGCTTGTTACCATAGAACTGCCTGGTACTGTATGCATGTTGGGGCAAATAAATGCTGGTAACACCTTGTGACACTTCAGATTGTAAAAGCTTATATGATAACATAGTGCCTTATGAGTACAGTCATGAGTATGTTTAAGAAGTTATGAATATTAATTTATGAAACGTTATAAATCCATTGTAAGCTATTATGGATGCATTTATAATGCTTTATGAATTCATAAAAAGTGTTACCAAAATAATATTATCGTAATATGATTGAACCAAACGGCTCAGCACAGATGATAAAGGAAACAGTACCTTGGGATGACTTTATTTGAAGGTGTCTACATAAGAGTGAAACAAGCCTGTCATTAGCATGACATGACACTTATCATGAGCGTTAATGACACTTTTTTAATAGCCTATTTATGACTATTACTGTATGGCATGCAGTAAATGTAAAATTGACACTGTTTGAGGTGGAGATATTCCACTCTGGAATTTTGTAAGTAGGAATCTAACCATTAAGATTCTCTGGGATCAGAGAATGAATTCCCAGAAGAAAAAAAAAAATGGGGTGATTTGATTTGGTCCTCATTCACACCACAAGTGAGAATTTTCATTTGTGGCAGTACAGTTGCCTAGCAGTTGTGATGTGGTTGGGCCCACGTGTATCACAGGGGCCATGGGCTGGCTCTAACCTGTTAAAATGGGTGCAGAAATGAAAGCAGTATGAATCCATGTCCAACACACTCATGCCACACGCTTGCGGTGTGGTGTGAATAGGGTCTTAAACTATCCACATGCTCTGTCCATTAGTGCCTCATCTGAAGCTCCTCACCGATGTTGAATTCACTTTATTCATCCTTTAACCTTGAGTACTTTCATGTTAAGTGAGAGAAGTGTGCATTCAGGGTGGCCCGTCTTAACGGCGGTGTGTTCCATTTCAAATTGCCCATGGTCCTGTTAGCATGGGGCAGGGTACCTCATCTTCTCAGGTCTTGACTTCTTTTCTCCTTGTCCTTGCTGACCACAACAACCTGGTCAATTCGTAATGAAGTTCATAAAGATGGAGACCTTTTTAGAACAGATAGATTAGACTGCACAGGATGGGAAATATATTTTAAAAAGGCCAGCATATTTTGGAGATGAACTGTGCCCTTGTAGACTTTCATTTCAGGGTGGGAGTACACTGCCACCTGCTAGAATATTTTAACATATATTGAGGTTGAAGTGAAAATAGGTCTTCATTTTACAAAAAGAACAATATAAACTTATTCTTAATACTTAGAATTGTAAGAGAGAAGTACTGATGAACCAACAAATCTTACAGTTTCCCTTACCTCAGTCAATATTACGTGAGCTTCATTACAAGCCTTTGTTACTACGAGACCTACGAGTGTGTCTGTCTGTCTGTGCTTGTGTGTGTGTGTGTGTGTGTGTGTGTGTGTGTGTGTATGTATGTGTGTGCGCGTGCATGCGTGCATGTGTGCGTGTTTGTGGAAGTGGAGCTGACAGTCTTTGTGGAAGTGAAAATCACTGTTGTGTGCAAAGACACACAGAAGCAACAAGCTGATGTTTAAAGATGGATGACAGCAGCAGCCTTTTCATCACGGTCTGATCTCTGTAAAGGACACACATTGCCCTAACCCTCTGGCCTCTGCTATACAGAATGTCACTAACCAGATGCACAACAGCCTTTATCTCTCCTCCTTTCCATTCTATTTCTCCCTCGTATTTTTCTTCTTTACATCAGAATAATGTGATAATCACATGGTGTTTGCCTGTACATTCTCAAAAGTAAGTGAAGCCATAAGAGAAGCTGGTGTAGCTAACAGGTGTCGACACAGCAAACTCTTCTCTATCGAGTGGCATTAC
This sequence comes from Sardinella hualiensis, assembly GCA_032353275.1. NCBI lineage: Eukaryota > Metazoa > Chordata > Actinopteri > Clupeiformes > Clupeidae > Sardinella > Sardinella hualiensis. The sequence goes on along the minus strand of JAUCNH010000226.1, from coordinate 5,015,334 downwards.
TGGGCCATGCACCTCTGAATGTAAAACACTGACATGCACACATAAAAAGGATAATTTTCGCCTTACTGTAGTTACCTGATTATTCAAGTGTTCATGGTAATGGAATAAACCAACACTCATTATGGTACTACTTCCTTTATCAGTTTACATGAAATCCATTTGTCACACCTAGGTTTTACTCAATATCCTAATATTTTTGAGACATGTATACAATTTAATCAGGTTTATTTTTATATCTGAGCCTGTGCAGGACACATTGGCGAACTTCAAGAAACCCACTAACAATTGACCAAATCATGAAAACCTGTTTGGTTTTGGTTATTGGGTTTCTTAAATGCATGTAAACACCTAAGAACAGTTATTATTACAGTTTGGCTACCTGATTATTGCCAATAATCGGTTCACATGATCTTTACATGTAAACATGGCCACTGTGGGTGAGTGGGGAGGGGCGTTGGCAGGAGAGGGCGTTTGTGCATTAGCTGGAGGTTAGACTCAGGCCTCATTCATCCAGTCAGTGCGCTTGTGGTTCGTAGCTGATGCAGTGCGTTCAGTGCATGGGCTCCTGTGTATTCACACCAGAACTGTTTCATGCATGAACCTTCTTGATGCCCTAGTTTCCATTTCAAGTCTATGGAGACCATGTTATCCCATCCACAGCAGGTGAACAAAAACAGAGCTCTCTTCTCTTTTTAGTGGACAGTGCAGACATAGCACGGTTTGCATGGCTTTATCTGTAAACATGCATTCCAAACGATAACGGACCAAAACCAAGTCTGCATGAGTGCATGCACTGATTGTGACGTGAATGAGGGGTCATTCCCTGTCTGAAGGACAGGAGGCATCACAAACCACTACTTGATTCACCAACAGCATCCAAATACCCACAACTCATACAATCAGTAGCCTACTTATCATAGAATGACTGCTTACTGTATTGATGTTGATGCTAATTTTGAAAGTACACACTCTGACAGAAAATCATTTTTGGCAGTCCTTTGCAAACATCACGCCTCAGTTTTAAAATACCTGCCAAATGTTCCTCTGTTTGGTACATTCTTCTCATCCCTAGAAACATTAAAATGTTTCAGTGAATATTATCTGTCATTTCAGGGAACTCGCCATTAAGGGATTAAATTGCTTGCAAAAATACACAAAATGTACAAAAATTATAGCTGAATATGAACATATTTCCTGTTTTTAGCACTTCCCCATCTCCGCTGTTCTCACAGGTGTGCCACTCCATTCTAGCCATAGCGTAGCGTAGCTAAGAGCCTCTTGGTGTATTAGCATCTCTTGGGCCCCTCTGCTTTTAGATCCCATGGAAATACTCCGTCTCTGTCCAGACTGGATGAGGCACATTCGCCATACACCTTCCCCGGCCCTCTCTGGAGTTCCTGTGGAACTGCCCAATTATCAGCGTCCCCTGCGCACAGTCGACAAGTCACAGGCATCCTATCCGAGCTCTTGCCAGTAAATTGGGTCATTTCGAGTCCCAAGAAGATTGGATGTCACCGAGACAGAGCACAGCAAGAAGAACTCTGGCGCTATTGCCATTTCACTGCTCACTAATATAAGCCCTTCCAAGTCTAAGACAGGGCCATGATCCTGGAGGAAGTCATTACTTACCTAAGAGGAAAATCTTGGAAACTTTATAGGTTAATACATCAATGAAACTTTTAAGTGTATTTTAAGGGTCTTTTTTGGACAGCGAAAATGTCTTTCGTTTTTTTGTTGTTTTTGTTGTCGTTTTACAACTACAGTAAACACAAACTCGTAAAGTCATTAACACACATCTGCCTGAAACAAGTTTAGGTTGTATGTCTGTTCGTGTCTGTGTGTGTGTGTGTGTGTGTGTGTGTGTGTGTGTGCATACATACTGTACATGCCTGGTTTTCTGTATATTATAAACCAATCTGTACATTCAGACTTTTGCAGGGCATGGAGAGAAGTTAGTTTGTAAGGTTTTCATATTATATATTTCTGCCTGTCCTTTTACTTTCCCAAAGCACTCTTTCATGAAGAGACTCATGGGAGTTGTAGTACCTCTCTAAATTGTGGTCAGTGCCACCAGTTCCCTCTGCTGTCCGTATCCGCCTCATTTACCCAGTGGCCTTTGAGGCTGATGGGGCCCCAGCCGCTCTGAGCTCCATCTGCCCAGGTGCTGCATCAGGCAGGAGGGGGCTGAGCCTGTAGTGCCCACTGTCCCCACCTGTGCCATCAGTGCCACCTGCAGAACACGCTCTGTCAGGAGTCCTCGACACCTGAGCTGCCACGGTCGTTAGCCTCAGATGGTCCCCTCACTCCCCACTGCACCTCCCCCACCACCTCCCACCCACCCCCACACACTCAAGTTGTTCTGATTCATTGCTGGAGTGCTGGGTGACTTGACCTTTTCCGCTCCACGCTTAATTGCTGATTTTCTCTGATAATCCACCTTATGGCACAACACAGGCGCCAGGGAAGCGGCTTTGTCAGACAGCCAAGTTATGAGCAGCAACGGACACATGCCCAGCATAAATGCATTATGATATTAGGAACACTGACTTTCATGTAAGATAGACTGTGTGCAGTAAATGGCATTAACTTTATCTGTGACGAGTTCCATTCCAAAGGACCAGTAATATGTACAGTATTTAGAGATCACAAAAAAGGAGAAAGAAAATGTAAAATGTTAACAAATCGCCACAAAGTCATTGCTATTCTACACCGGCAAAGCATTATGCGTGAAGCCTAAATTGAGCTGTTGCTGTTGTTGTTGTTATTGTCACTGTTGCAGTTGTTGTTGTTATTGTTGTCGTTGTTGTTGTTGGTTGCATTAGTAAAATAACAGTATGACAGAACAGGCCAGGTTGTTAAACGTTGGGTCTGGATCATCATCACATTGTTGTTCACCGGCTTTAACATTATTGTCCACAACTATCAGCTTGAAGCACAACAAACCTGGTAGCCCACAAGTATTTCTCTGTAGTACTTTCTTTTTCTGTCCTCATTATTTTTTTTATATATATATATATATATATTTTTTTTTTTTTTTTCCTGCAGGCTGTGTTTTGTTTGACAGTCAATGTCTGACAACTTGGATATTGCTGTAGGCGTCTGATTTAATTTAGCTATTTTTATTCAGAAACGTCAGGAGTTGGACACATATTCTCTCTTCCACATGTGCCAGGTGAACAGTATGAGCGTCTGAGATAAGGAGCAGTAACCCGGGCATGTGCTGTACGCAGGTGTGTGTGTGCACAGTCATGCATGCATCCGTATGTGTGGTGGTGTGCGTGTGTGTGTGTGTGTGTTGGCGGGGTACACTTGACAGGCCACGGCCAATTATGCTTGGTCTTGCATCCATATGGTTTTACCTTGTTTTAAAGCTGTAAACCTGAAGGCTTTATGATTGGCACTGGGAACAAGAGAGAGACAAAGCAAAGGAGATGGAGAGAGAGAGAAAGCCAGGGACAGGGTGGCAAAAAGGAGGGAGAGAGAAAGAGAAGGAGAAAATTAGAGTGAGAGGGACAGAGAGAGAGAGAGGAATAAAGAGACAAAGCATCTATGGTTGCCCTGTCATTCTGTGACACAGCTACATCACACTGACAGCTACATCACACTTCACACGTACAAGATGTTTACCTTAGTAAACCTAGGGTTTCACTGCATCCATTCAAACCTAGCCGCCTAGTGCTTCTGCTCAGTTTGTCATTTACTGTACTGTAGCTCCACACTGCATCGGGGTCGATCCGTACGCTTTGGTTCTCACTGCCTCTAGGCTTGGATAGGCCAATCATGCTTGTTCAATTCAGACAGTGCATTCCAGTACGTCACATACGTCATGATCAAATACTTGTGATTGGTTGAAGCAGAAAGCATGGAGCGAACGTATGCCAATTTATAGGTTTGAGATGCTTTGGGTTGCATGTAGACTACACTAAATATCAAAGGATACGGCAAGACAATTGTACTCTAGAGAAAATAGTTCTCTTTGAGGATTGTTTCAAAATGGTGTTTACTACATTTGTTAGCGTAGCGTAGAGTGTATTTGAGGTAAGTTAATTGGGTCTTATGTTAGACTATCCTGAGTCTGGTGAAAGACTGTGCAATAATGACATTTTCTCAAAGGAAAATGTTGATGTTCTGACACTCTGTACCAAAAGCTGACCTTGAAGTTGTAACTTCGGGACGATGGGATACTGTGAGTTACCATGGGCATGTTGGATATAATTTTCAATAAGCCTCAAGGTAAGTAAAATATCAACCATTTCTTTCTCATTTTCCTATATGCAACAAATACCTGGCATCCATTACACATGTATGACTAATATTAGCCTGGTTGTCTCATACGGATTTGTAATACATGTCAGTCTGACCACTTGGCTGCCATTATTTTGTGCCTCTGAAGATGGTCCAAAACAACAGTTATTCAAGATGGACAGAGTTCTTACAAACAATAGTTACTGAGTTTGTATTGAATTGGAAAGCTCCTGTCCTGGTTGTGAACTCCACTTGTAATGACTGTGAGAAACTGTTTCTGTTTTTTTTTCCGCAAGATGGACCCATGCTGTATATTTCATTAATGTACTGTATATTTTGCCTTTGATTAGGCTACTGTATTGTCAGTTTCGTACAAGTCTGTTCAAAGAGAATGCACAAAGATATACATAGAAGCCTATTAAAGTTAATGATATGATCAGATGTGAAACAAAAACCTTCACTTATACAGCACATAGCACAACCAGACAACCTCTGTGAAATGCACACCAAAAACCCTCTCTGAAATGCACTCCAGACAACCTCTGTGACTCCACTGAACGTCCCTTCTCCTCCCTCAGAGGTGACCTGGACAGTGAAGCACTGCACTCACACTGATGATTGTTCTAAAGTGGTAATTAACACGGCGGTGTGTGTGTGTGTGTGTGTGTGTGTGTGTGCCCTTGCAGCAGCACAGAACTATGGGTAATCAGTGCTGTTAAGTGGTAATGTGGCCTTAATGACTAACAAATCAGTCCGCTTTCCAACCACAATATGGCCACACACCTACACCTGCGCGCATGCACACACACACACACACACACACACACTTGTGAATGTTGTACAGGTGGTTGAACACCAATAATAACATTTGGTTATGAATATAACCTCTTTAGCCAATGAGAATTGTCCGTCTGTGAGGTAGGGTCATCGTACCCCTCTCTCCAATAATGGCTTCTTTAGGAGAATCATTACATGTGGGGCATACATGACCACCTGCACCTAGCCCATTCTCTCTGAACTTCTGAACTCTGAACTCTGAAGCTTTGAAGCGATTTCCTCATAGGCGTAGGCCAGAATATAAATCCCTTTCAAGCGGGAGATGCTAGAAAGGGGTTCGGATCAGTCATGTCAAGTGTAGAACAATTTCCATTGCTTAAAGGAGAAATCAGGTGTGAATAAATCCATAGCTCTGTTGATAGAGGTTAGTGAGTGCTGTCTGTAAGAAAAAGAATAACAAAACTTAATTCAATATAGACAGAATAGCAAACCGGCAACCAACATTAATTGAATAAGACGTAGGAAAATTAATTGAAACTTAATTTGGTAACAACTTAAATTACAGCTCAGGAAGTACTAGGTAAGGAGAATGTAAGATCAACATAACAAAAAGTATCAAAGGATAAATTATACAGTACTTACTGCATAAATAGGCTGGAATAACACAAACTACAATATGAATGTTATCTGGTTAATCTGTCCGACATTACCTTCTGCAATCAATTTTACCCGTGGGCTAATTACAGGTATCATATCCCATTTCAGCCTGCCTACAGGTCATGTTTATTTAACACATTTTTGAAGAATCTATGAACAGTCCAACCATTAGATAGCTTTCACTTTTGATACAGTTACAGGTGTGCTATTCCAACGACTTCAGATGCAGCAAATCTCGTCAGCAGTAGTCTAGGTAGCATTCTCTCTTTTCTGCTTCTGCTTCATCCTTACAACATGCCTGATTCTTACTTTGTAATTATACTGTACATACATTACGCACAAAATATATTCTTATTACTCTTTGTTGTATTGTTCATACCTCCTCCTTACCCACTACTTCACGGGCTGTAATTTAAAGTGTTACAGTGAATTTCTGTGTCCCATTAAGTTGTTAAACTGTATAAGAGCTAGTGTGTGGTGTGCTTTTTGGTCTTTGCTATGCCAAATGTTCTCTTTATGTTTTATTTTTTTTTCTTTTTCTCTACAAACACTACTCACAAAGCTTTGGATTGACATCAGCTTTCAATGATTATTGAAAAATATAAGATATTTAGTGGTTTGGTAATGCATGCCATTTGTTCAGAGATGGAAATAATGTTTCATTGAAATTTGGGTTACTGTAACTTGGCGTTTTCATTGCCCTGCAAAGGTGTGTTAAGCTATTGATTTTCAGCAAACCATCTTGACTGCATTTCTAAGGCCCTGTTAATAGGCCTTCACTCAACGGAAAGCGATTGAGTTTTGAATGCATCTCTGGGTGCATTTCAATGAGGCTTTCAGCCATTCAGACTGATGAAGACACATGAAGTGGACAAGTGCAAGTGCACTAAGTATGCTCTCACTCACTCAGCCAGCCATCTCCGTCTTCTCACACACCAAGAGTGTCTGAAACATCAAGGTAAAATCACAAACGTACACATACACACACACACACACACACACACAAACACACACTTTCTTTGATGCACAAAAGCTCAGACACAGGCGCATACACAAAAGCTACAGACACGCCTACAGACATGCTCACACATATGGACGTGCACACACACACACAGACACACACACAGAGCACATGTTAGGACTCCATCAGCTGCAGACACACACAATAAGGACTGATGACAGTTCAAAGGTAAAAGCTGCTCCATTTAAAAGTCACTGCCTAATATCTGAATTGTGGGATCTGTGGGATGGGAGGCCGTAGGAAAGAGAGCGACAAGACCAGTGTGGAAATTTGAAAACTAACTTGTACAGAATGACAGAGACAGTAAAACAGTGAGACTGTTATCAGATAAATGATTTATCATTTTGCAGTGAAAGCTGATTATGATCACAAACTCAACTCAAAAACTCACTACAACATTTTTTTTTGAGTGAGTCCAGAAGAATATGCTTGCAACGATTTATTTATTTATCTCTGGTGTGTGTGTATGTGTGTGTGTGAGGGAGAGAGAGAGAGAGAGAGAGAGACATATTGCTTGTGTGTGTGTGTGTGTGTGTGTGTGTGTGTATGCGTGTGTGCGCTCTGTCCTCCATTTCCCCTCATCTGAGGAGCTAACAGGCAGTTCCTCTGAATGTCCCAATCTCCCCACTCTCTCTCTGTCTCCGCAGCCGCGCCGTTCCCCTCCCTGCTCCCACCCCACAAAGGACCCATCAAGCCGCTGGGAGGCCAATATGGTTTCAATCTGGTTACGCAGTGTGAGGGGACCTCTCTCTGCCTGCCACATACCTTTAGACTCCATGGAAACGGACGGGTTCCCCCCCTCCTGATTTCATTTTTTCCCCTCCTTTCTGCTAAGCATGGTGAGGGGGCCAGTTGAATGGATGAGAGCGTCCCTCCCTGAGAAAACCCATCTCCCTGCCAACTACAGCCAGGAGAGAGAGAGAGAGAGGGAGAGAGAGAGAGAGAGAGAGAGAGAGAGAGAGAGAGAGCACGTCACTGGGGACAGGACGGCATGGCGGGCCAGCAAGCAGAGTGCCTGGAGCGTGCCCTTGGCGTGACCTTGAGGAGGTGCACCTCTAATGGACCCCTCTCCCACCTCCTCTCTGTGGCCAGTCGGAGAGGGACGTGATGCCCTTCGCCCCCCACCCACACCCTGCCCACTCCCCTCCCTGCTCTCACCCGCTGTGAGCACGGCCAGAGCTGATGGTGGCAGTGGTGTGTGTGTGCGTATGTGTGTACGTGCGTGTGTATTTGTGTGTGCAAGGTTAGGGGGTTAGTGTCTCGTGTAGTGAGCAAATGGAGTGCTGTAAGGGGTGGGTTGGTGGGGGTATGACGCAGGTGGTGGGGAGGGCAGATGGACAGCATGCTGTCAGAATGCCCCCACTCCTCACACACACACACGTACACACACACACTTGCACACACTCACACACACACACTCATCTCAACAGTGCTCTCTCTCTCTCTCTCTCCCTCTGTTGAGTGCCTGCGGGGTTGAGAAGCCTTCCGCACGAGCGGCTCAAGGGCTTGTAAGTTTGTTTAAGATCCATAATTCATGAAGGGTGACATCATGCCCCCCCGCCTCAACACCACCATCACCTCTTCCCTTGGCCACCCAACAATCCAAACCCCCCTCCTTCACCGGCACGTCTGCTCCCTCACGGCCTGTTGGACAGGAGCAGGAGGGGACAGGCCAGCCCCTGCCCAGCCCAGGGTGGCCTCTGATGGATGACTTTATCAGTGACCTGCCGGATGGATGGAAGAGGCAGGTGGGAGGAAAGAATGGAGACGGGGGCGGTAGAGGCATCCTCTCTGTCCCTATACCCCCACCCCACCTGCCCTGCAGAGAAACTGGCCCTGCAGATGGCTGTCAGCTCTCATTGCCACAATGCTGGTTTGACGCCCCCCGCTGAACTGGACGGCAAACACTTCACCTCCGGCCTTGACCCCGTGTGGCTTCCACCACACACACAGACACACACGCACACTCTCTCTCACACACACACACACACATACACACACACACACACACACACACACACAGAGGGACCTCTGCTCCTCGGGCTGCTCTCCTGGGTTAGCCCTTGCAATCGGATCATCCACAGCTTCTTTGCAATGTCTAGAGATGTTTTTTTTTATCTGCTCCAGTGAGCTGGCACAAGCATATAGTAGTGTGTATGCATGTGTGAGAGAAAAAGAGCAAGATAAACAGAAAAAGAACCCTAAGACCGCATAAATTATTCAGTACCATGTTGGGTAGTGCTGTGTATAGATGTGGGGTGTGCAAGAGTGTGTGTGAGTCAATGGGAGAGAGAGAGAAGGAGAGTGAGAGAGAGAGAGAGAGAGAGAGAGAGAGAAAGAAAGAGCGGAGTGAGAGAAATTGGCACCTCCAGTTTGTTATAACCATGCAGGTCTTTCCAGCTTCTGATCCTATCCACATCATCGGGAACATGCTGACTCACTCACTATTACGGAGAGACCAGCACAAAGCGTCTCCTCAGAGTGGAGAGCATATGCATCAGTGCCTCGGTG
>JAUCNH010000226.1:3772889-3785027 GCA_032353275.1 Sardinella hualiensis | reverse complement strand
CACACACACACACACACACACACGCACACACACACACACACACATGCAGGCATACACACACACACACACACACACACACACATGCATGCATACACACACACACACACACACACACACACAGTGTTTCTATTTAAAGCAGCGGTCATCTTCCTCTTGCCCCCCTCCCCCAATGCCCCTCCTGCAGAGCTGCTGAAGAAGAACAAGAAGACGGAGGACGACCTGAATGAGCTGGATGAGCACAAAGCCCTGAGCGTGCTGCACCGCTGGGGTGAGATGCGGGAGTTCTGTGTGACGGCTTACCCGCTGGTGCCTGAGCACGTGGAGGTCCGCTCCCTCCTCAGCCCCGACAAGCCCGGCATGCCCCAGGTGATGCTGCCCCCTGACACTGCTGCACCTACCCCCCAGCAGCTCTGAGAAATGTATTAATTAGCCAATCTAGACTAGGTTAGATGCCTCGGATATACTGTATCACAAGTGCACAACAACCAGCAGTCAATAGGACAAGGCCCAGTGAGTACAAATGCATATAAATCGTTACTTTCTGCCCACTGTACATTTCTCATTTAGAAATAGCCACGGTAAATGAATTGCCCACCACAAGTAACATGTCACATAGGCCACAAGTAACATGTCACCTGCCCCTGAATAATGCCCAAATCTTGGGCCCACTCAGTACATTTGTGCCTTAGTGTAGATGTTTGCTGATCAGTGGTTCTGGGGATGGAGCCTGTAGTCCTGCTTGCTGTAGTGTCTCTGTGCATTGCCCAAACCTCCATAACGGTCATGGTTTTGGTGAAAGGAGGTTCATTAGTAATAAAAAAAATAAAAAAACAGCGAAGCTCTGTGGCAGCAGATATGCATGTTTTTTCCTCATTCTAAGCTCATATGCTGAACAGTTTTGTTAGACATTATGAAGCAGTTATGGGGTATTGATTTTGTTTTTAGATCAAGTACATTCTTTATTTCTGTCGTCTTGAATGTGCCTGGTAGGAACTACAAGTAGCAATGATTTCACCTTAGAATACACAATCAAAAGCACCGTAATCAAATCAATCAATCAAAAACATCCTTTTAATGTGTGTCTGTGAGAACAGCATTTAAGAGAACCGCAATGACATCATGTACATTGACTTCATTTGGAAATGTGTATCACATCCCATTTAAGAAGGGCATGCAAGCTATTGCATGCATTTACAATATAAAACCACTTTGCGTCAGTTTTCTTCGAAGTTCCCAGGACATCTGTGCCAAACAGCTTGATATCAGATTTGATTTAAGCAGAAGGATAATTAGTTGGCACAGGTGAGGACCCAGCGATGGGTACCTGCTGAGCATCGTCTCTCCTGGTTCCATTCATTTAATATGCTCCCCTCAGGCTGGCAGCCCTGGCATTTCTGTCTGAGCAAAATTTATTTCTTTCATTTTTGCCGTGTCTCGTCAGAAATATGGGTGATTATAGGTCACTAAGCGAGATTTTAAGTCCATTTTCTGCCCTTAATGGAAATGGATGAGACTCCACTCTTGACGCCACCAGAGGAAAAAAAAAAAAAAGAAGAATACTCTCAGGCTGCATGACTGTGTTAGTGCTGCCTACTTGACACTTGACATGTTGAATAATAGCAAAACGACACACTCACCAGTGGAATGCCAAAACAAATGTGCATCAAATCTGCAAGACACTGTCTTTCCCTCTCTTTAGGAAACATTCATGCGAAAAAAAAACAAACTCAAGGTCTAAAAACTAGACGCCTTACTGCATCTCAGTTTCTGCTTACCTATCTGACTCCACTGCTGTGTTGTTAACGTATTTATGTGGTGTACTGTATGTATGTATGTATGTATGTTTGCATGTATGTATTTGTAGGGTTATGTGCATATGTGGGTGGACATGTTCCCTGTGGATGTCCCCGCTCCCCCGCCGGTCGACATCAAACCCAGGCTCCCCATAAGGTACAGTACAGTCGTACATTAGTAGCAGTACATCAGCTCTGAAAAGTTTTTATCTGCGGCGCTTACATGATCTCATTTCTGTGTGTGTAAACAAACACTCTTGTGTCTGTGGTGCCCCAAAAGCACAGTCAGTGACTGGAGACGGAAGCTCATTGTATGATGTATGGCCTAGGGCAGAGAGTGGCTGGAGACTGGGGATGTTGCTGTATGTTGTAGGTCAGTGGATGTTCTGTGTTGTTGTCAGACAGTATGTTGCTATGTATGTTTCCATGACGTCAGCTACGAGCTGAGGGTTATCATCTGGAACACAGACGACGTGGTGCTCGATGACGTGAACCCTTTCACTGGAGAACCCTCCAGTGACATTTACGTCAAAGGGTAGGTACCACTCACCATCGTCATACATTAGTCTGACACAAACCTTTGATGCACATATACACAAACACACACACACACACACACACACACATTCTGTACAAGGTGTGCACTTTGTAAAATTATCCAAGGTGGCAGGCTCACAGTGACTTATTTAGGAATCAGCAGGCAAGCAGAGAGGCTATCATAGTCTCCTTACTTGCCTTACTTGTAAGTGCATGTACTGTATGTTTGTGCTGAACAGATACGTCTCTGTGTCAGTGTGCCATTGCATGCCCTGTATTAGCATACAGTATGCAGTATACAGTATGCTGTCCATGTGTGTGCGGCTTGTGTAGGTGGATCAAAGGGCTGGATGGTGAGAAGCAGGAGACCGACGTGCACTTTAACTCCCTTACGGGCGAGGGCAACTTTAACTGGCGCTTCGTCTTCAACTTCGACTACCTGCCCACTGAGAAAGAGATCACCTACAAGAAGAAAGAGTCCTTCTTCTCCCTGGAGGAGTCAGAGTTCCGGCAGCCCCCTGTTCTTGTGCTGCAAGTGTGGGACTATGACCGAATCGCTGCCAATGACTTCTTAGGTGAGAATACACACCACCACAGGTGAAATAACATAAAGTTAAGCTCATCTTTAAGTTACCAAATTTATTTAATTCGATAACTTGAGGGTAAAATAACATTCTTAATTTACAGGATCAGATCATGGGAGGGGTTTGGAAATTTGAAAATAGAGAGAACATGTCATGATCCGTAGTGGTTAGCGTGTTTTATCTCACCCCAGACACCATTCTAGTTTGTCATTATCTACAGAAACACAGGAAACGGAAATAGTCCAATAAATTGCATAAAGATGCTATTCTGCATGTGCTGTGCTTCCCGTCTGCAGCTCTGGTTCAGAGCCAAAAGGAAAGCCATTAATGGAGTACGTCTTTTCCCCGATGCTTTGGAGCCATCAGAAGGGCTCAGCGAAAGCTCTTGACTCATAAATTGGCGCGAGGGCACACTTTAATCGTGTTCGGCAGTTCAGAGCTCTGCGAGCCGTCAGTGGCTGTTTCGCTCTGAGAGGATCCCGTCACACAGGCAACGGCAGTCAGCCGCTTGGGCAGGTTTCAGGATGCTCAGATTGATGATGCCCATTTATGTCTGTTTTCAATCAGAAGTCCCTCACTGCCATCTCCTCAGGATTCCCTTCCTCTGTCATTTTCTCATTGTGTTTTGCATTTTCATTTTTTTTTTTCATTCTAAATCTATGCACTGCGTGAATATGCACTTAACTCTGAGTCTTGCCCGTTTCTGGCTACAAATTACAGGATACCTCTTTGAACAGTAGTGAAAAATTAATGCGCATAAATAAAACTAAATCATTATCACCAGTCATGTCCATTTAAAGAGGACATAATAAGCATTTGTCAGCCTCAAATGTTTGAAACTGGTAAAAAAGTAATTATGTTCCTTTGGTGGATTAAGGTTATGAAAAAAAAGAAATGTTTGGAAGGCTTAAGATAAATGGTTTGTTTCCTGAAAAGAATTAAATCCACATTTAAATGGAGGTGTTGTTTTAGATAATTAGATTGACATCCCAGTGTTATGGATTAGCACATTGAGAATATACATATACAACTCCTTCCCTATCGACCCATCCCACCAAGGAAAATAATCATCCATGCAGTACTTCTGCTGGAAATGGGAATACCCTAATGAAAAAAACTCAAAATGTGCTCATTGTAAAGATCCCTCAAAGATAATTCTGGAATGCTCAGTCTTTACAAAATGTCATAGCATTACTACAGCACACTGCAATTTCTCATGTCTGCAGGCTGAACACTAATCTATCAACAGTATATACTTAACCTACAAACTTTCTTCAGAAATAAGAACATTGAATAGATTACAGTGGCTGTTAGTGACAGAAGAGAAAAATATCCTCATTTAGGGGGAGCTGTGAATAGTCAGATCCCCAATCGGCAGAGGTGACACACAGTTTCACGGGGCTGTCCTCTACCTGTTCTCTTTCCATCAGGCTCCATTGAGCTGCGTCTGAACGATATGGTGCGGGCGGCGAAGTCGTCGGAGCAGTGCAGCGTCAAGATGGCGAAGGACAAAGCCACGCCTCGCTTCTCCATCTTCCGCAGCAAGAGGATGAAGGGCTGGTGGCCCCTCATCAAGCTCAAGAGCCAGGAGGACATCGAGAGGGAGGAGAGGGAGGCGGAGGAGGAGAAGAAGAAGAAGAGGAAGAAGAAGAAAAAGGGCAGCAAACGCAGCAAGATGAAGCCAGAGGATCTCCAGTTTATGGACAGCAGTGGAAATACTTTCCTACTTATGGTAAATTAAGTTACCTTGACACCTTTCCTCTCTTTTTTTATATTCACCACCACCTTTGTGGAAAGTAAAGTATGTGATGTATCGTGGAAATTGTAAGTCAGTCTGGAGAATTCCATACCATTTGCTTTGTTCAGGGAAAGGTTGAGGCGGAATTCCAGCTGGTCACCAAGGAGGACGCTGAGAAGAGCCCCGTAGGCAAAGCACGCAAGGAGCCAGAACCTCTTGAGAAGCCTAAGTAAGACCCATACCCACTGACAGAATGTCATACACACTGACTTTCTGACCTGTCAGAAGTCACAGTTTTCAGGTACAGAAAACAGAGCATAGATGATCAAGCTGTTTAGTGTTCAATAAACTGGACTGCACTATCTTTACCTTAAGGTATAATTATCACAGTTATATGAGATTAAATGGTTTCCAACTTAAAATCTCAATTAACTAACAATTCTTGCAGGGCACTGACACAAGAACTTTCTGTCAAATATGCTTTCTTAGTTATGTGGAGTTTAGGATAAGATTCTGATCATTGTGCAACTTTCTTTGTCCATGTGTTTATTACTCTTTTTTCCCTCTTTCTCCATCCTCTCAGTCGACCAAAGACATCTTTCAACTGGTTTGTGAACCCCATGAAGACCTTTGTGTTTTTCATCTGGAAGAAGTACAAGAAATACATCATCGCTCTAGTCATCCTGGCCATTCTGGTTCTCTTCCTCTTCCTCATACTCTACACCCTCCCCACACACATCAGCCAGCTCATAGTGAATGGCTGACTGTCAGAAGTGCCCATGAGAGAGAGAGAGAGAGAGAGAGAGAGAGAGAGAGAGACAGATGTTTGATGAGCGAGTTATGCGGACAAAAAAAAAGCACTGTAGTTTTAAATCCTGCTGTTGACAGCCAAAGATAAAATATTTTTCAATCAGCTCTTGTAGAGTAATTTTTCCTCCTTATCTGATGTCTTGTACACATTATGTGCTTTTTACAGGTTGATTAAATTATCTTACACAATATGCTTCTGGTACTACGTCATTGTTTAGTATTTCAATGAAAGTATTTCCCCGGGAAAATACAGATGTGATTGGGTGAGTTGATAAAGTAATGTCTAAAAATGTTTGCAGCATATGTACTGTACATCATGGGCATATCTGCATAGAAAGCTTTCTGTTTAACAGACTAAGTCTCTCTCTTAATTAGCTGAAGATAAGGCTGATATGGCCCCATTCTCATTAAATGTTATGTCAAACTAGCCAGTGATGTTTCTAAAACGTGTGTATTACTGACATGCAGTGCCGTCAAATAATGGCCCATACAGTAAATGCAGTCATGTTGTAGCAAATAAGTTTCTCCTGTTGAAAGAGGCATTAAAGTAGCTGGAGATGGAGATGCATGTAATAATCAAGAGTGGGTGTCAGGCCAGTAATCTAGAGGACAGGGCATGTGGATGTTAATGGTTCTGAGGGGGTAATTGCACACAAAACCTGGATGCCGGCCTGGTTTCCATGGAAATGGTATCTGGGCGCAAGAGGTTGTAATAGATTACACTGTAAGCACCTGATTCGTTTTCGCTACACTTTATTCACAGAGGTTTATTTATGAAAATATCAACATTGATGTAGATTCCAGATTTTTGTGAAACCATTTTTTATTCAAATAATGCTATCTGTAGTCCACAGTATTAAATTTAAGGGATTGTCTTTTAATCTAATACTACCGGTAATATAACATTCTAATCTAATACTCTTTTCTCAAATTTAGTGAATTTCTTACTGAAACTACAGTATCCATTTTCTGCACACTCATAGTCCTTCCAAACAAGCTGCCTGGAAAGTTTTTACATAGAACAGTCTGCTGTTGGACAGCACCTCAGTAGGTAGTGGGCTGAGCATCAAAAGTAATAGGCCCATTAGCAAACTACTGTACATTATGTTAAATTGTTTTAATTATTATAACTTCAAGGGAAACTCAGCAACAAACTGCTCTCCCTTAACATTAAATACATTTCTGTCACTGTCTTTTTCATAATAAACTAACAGATAAAATGGCTATATTTAGGAGTTAGCACTTTGTTATGTTTCTTCTGTAGCCTGCCCAGTCAGTGCCTCTGGCCTTGAACTCATGACCCAGTTTTTCTCATGAAGTCAGAAATACACTGTTCTGGGTGATGCTTGGGAGTCTGCAAGACAAACTGGATGGACTTAAAATGTTTGCTTGAGTCTGAAGGTATACTCTTGTTACACAACACCCTTGACCAATCATTTAAAGCGACAATATGTAGTTTTTGGTGTAGAATTGGTGGACTACCTACCGAAAAGGCGCACAAAAACTTGTTTCCCAGAGCCTTGTTGGCACTGTTAGAAGATACAGATTGCTGTTTCATAACACCAGCAATAACACAGGGCCCTGGTTTTCTTTTACTTTGTGATGGTTCCCTACCTTCCACCCAGAACTGCACTATGCATAATATCTTGGATGACTGGTGGAAATAACACTTGTGTTTAACCACCCTTTGAAAGACTATACCATCCAAATTATTTTGGTGATGGTACTTAAAACTGTCTGATAAAAAAGGCTACTTCAGATAGTGGGGACAAGGGTCAACTATTGTTTTAATTGGATGGTCCACCTGCATACTGAAAACATTTGACGATATAGCCTATAATTTAACTAATCTGGGGACCATAGATTTTATATGAGCCCCTGCTCAGTCCACCAGTGACCAGGGTGACCTGGGGCACTGTCACTAGTTTAGAGTGTTGAAACATCATACAGTATGTGCAGATATGAAGCCCTCGCTTAGCACAGCTGCTGTTCGACTGCCTGTCGAGGGCAATGGTTGTGGCTGAGCAGCACGCCCGTTGTGGGAGCAAGCAGCTTGGGAATTTTCAGATGAAGTCACATGCTGTTCGGCGGGGGCAGAGAGAGCTGCGGGCCGGGCCGAGGAACCCGAAGCTGATTGAGTGAAACCATAATGAGAGATGACAGCTGGGGATAGGTGTCTTCCAGGCCCTCAATGCTGCGGTGTGTCAAGTTCTCAGAGTCTCACCCCAAACCGCGTCAAAGGGGTTGTTGAAATGAAGTACGTCCTAGACCTAGGCCTAGTGTGTGTAAACAACTCTGTGTTTTCAGTCTGTCTGGCTCCCTCGATAGTCAATTTAAGGTTACTCTTCTCAGTGTATCCCCTCACATTTTCTGCAACATTCCACGTTTGCATTTGCAATTTTCACTGCCATATTTCAAAAGCTCACTCACACTTTTCTGTGCAGCGACGTTTACTAACGTTAGTTAAGTCACCAGAGGTTACATACAAGAATCCATGTGATGGGGAAAAATCGGGCTTTTAAGTCCGAGAATACAGCCTTTTCAGAGACCAGTCTCGAAGTACAAGCAGTTTTAGGCAGCGGGGGAATGTCATATATACGTACTGTGATTAACTGCTTCACAAGGAAAAAAAATTGTGCAGATTTGTGCAGATGCTCTGCCGGCCCCCACGTCAACCGCAAGTGTAGAGAGAAGGGCGGACACGAGCATGCGCGCCGCTTAGCGCGCCACCGATACTACTGGTAGTGAGAGCGTCAGTTCCTCATTGAGCCTCATACAGAGAGTGTTTTAGTAGAGATGGACCGTCAGACAGGGTAAACACATGGTACAGCACTTCTTCATAGTGCTTTCTGTCCAAAAACTCAATTAGACGGAGTTTTGTTGCACACGTGTGTCTTTACATTCCATTTTTATTTTATTTTAGTTCAGTTATAGTAGTCTGTTTTTTCGCATTCGTTTTAATTCTCTTTCGCAAAAATGCCCGAGTTTATATCAGTGGAGGAGTTCATTGCAGAAACCTTGGAGGACTACAGCTCTCCAACAACCTCAGCTTTTACCACGAAAATGACAAGTTGTCGGAATTCCGCGAACAACGTCGAGGAGGTACGGTAGGCTTGAGTGACCGAGCTTTTTTCGCACTGGCTGGATGTGACTATCCTACGGGAGACTGTTAATAACAGTAATTTTGTGACAACGTGCGACTTGTCTTAGATATTGGGTCAGATCCGCATGAAAAGGTGTGTCAGGATTTTTTCTCTCGTTGTAGGCTATTGATAGACTCATTATCCAATCCCAGTGAGCTCTGTTTAAGGAGGCACGGAGGACCGCACCGTGGATTAGGTCTTTGTGCTCTATTGTACTCATGTCTTTATTTCCCGTTATTTTATGAGCGGGGTGGACAAGTCATGCATTCAGCCACCGTTGTTTTCTGCCAATCAGTGAATTAGCTAACTGAAAGTAAACCTCGGCTGTCCCGTTGACAAGCACTGAACACCTTCTAATTGCCTTTGTTTATTGCGCCCATGGGGCGGCAGACCTCGGCGCTTCCAGTGATGGAGAAGAAACTTGAACCTGGTTTCTTTACCAGAAATCATGAGTGAAAGTGTATTCCTATCTAGAATTCCTTACATCGATGGAGTAGAGAGATACGTATAATTGGGTCGTTTTATGTGAGCATATTGCAATTGTGTGCGTATAGCCACGGCTAAACTGCGCGACTGTCGCACCTGACCAAAGGATGCTTAAAGTGTAGCTCAGTGGGCTGCCCAATAAGAATAGATCCCGGTCTCGTCTTTGTATCCCGTAACGTTTCACTTTACGTCATAACAAGTCCAAGAAGTCTTTTTGTCGGACGCTCTGCTGGTCGCGCTTTAGAGGTGAACACGCATCTCATTGTGCGATTTCCATACTGAGGCTTTCACGGTAGACAGTCTTTGTAGGAATAGTAGGGGTGTATGTTCGCTAGTACCACGTGGCCGTTGTTTTACGTTGTTTGTACAGTGTAAATAGAAAATGAAAATGTTGGTTTAAATGAAAAAAGACAAACCACGGCTATTGTGGAGGACACATAGCCTATCTTTTGTATCATGCAGACAATTGGAAGTCCATGTTTAGCCCACAACTGTCCCAAAACAGAAGGGTCGCCCCCCTTCAAACTCATTTCATCTCCATCGCTACCTAATCTGCCCCACTAAACCTGCTCATGGCTTATGCCGTTTTGAGTCATTTGTTGTGGCAGATTGGAGCCTGTGCCAGAGGTCAGGGGTTTGGTGACAATGGGAATGCCTGACGCCACCGCTGCACACCACAGACTGTCGTGTTGGAGGAGTGCGCAGTTGCCATGACGATGACCTAGCCTGTGAAATGCAGTGCAAATTGGACACTGTAGCGCATTACATGGTTGACTGTTTGGGCATCATTTGACGTGACAGATCCTTGCGCGACTAGTGAGGTCTTCACTTTAGTTGCCCCAAGGTTCCACTGGGAGGGGCTGCACTATTGGAGGGTGGCAGGAAGTGCTCTACATTAGCTTCTCGTCTTTAAAGTGAGAAAGCCTGACACACCGATTCATCAGATTATGGAAGGCCACATGAACCATGGTCAGATGGTTCAGGGAGCATGCAAAGTAGCTTGATCTTAGGTACAAGGACAAAAAAAAAACCAACAACAATAGAGCTCATTGATAAGAATGAGAAGCAAAGCGAATTCTGAATGTGTGACTTCCACTGTCACGCTTGAGAAACCCACTAGGCTGTCCACTGATGTCCAGCTCTGCCCTGGATCAACAGGGGCATGAGTGATGCACAACACAGTCTCCTTCCATATGTGTGTGTGTGTGTGTGTGTGTGTGTGTGTGTGTGTGTGTCAGTGCGAGTGCTGGCCAGTGGGGGTGTCAAACGTGTGTTGTTTACTCATTCAAAGCTGTAATCATTTTAGGCTTACTGTTGTGTCTGGCCCCAAGTACAAAGAACATCTAATCCTTCTTCACCCAGATATGCTGGCTGACTGGCTGGCTGATGCCAAAAGAAGAGGTTAGGGGGTAAGGGGTGGGGGTGGCAGGAGTAGTAGGTGTAGTTTTTTTTTTTTTTAATTTATTTGTTTTTTTTTATTTCAGTTTCAGTTTGACTGAAGAATTTACAAACCTATGCCCATATATAGACAAAGCCCCACATATGTTGATACTTAGTGTGTGTGCATGTATACGACAGAGTGCAGAAGTGTGTGCGTGTGTGTGTGTGTGTGTTTGTGTGTGTACGTACAGTATGTTTTCCTTCTCACCAATTTACATTGTGCTGTCTTTGGCAAGTCAGGGAAATGGCTCCCCTGTGTAATCCCTTGACTTTGTGACCCTGCCAGTTAACTGAGCGGACAGAAGCACCCCGGTCTTCATTCGGTTAAAGGCCGCGAAAGTGCTGACAGAATGAAGGGGAATGGAATTGCAGTCGCCAGCAGACAGTAATGTCGGTTCCACATCAGCTGGCTACTTGGGCTGATGGATCTGGGTCCTTCATTTGGCTTTGTGGGTGTGTGTGTGTTAGTGTGTGTGTGTTTGTGTGTGAGTGTATGTTTGTGTGTGTGGGTGTGTGGGTGTCGAGGAGTGGGGTTGGCCACACTGGGCTTGGCTAGGCTAGGCTTTGCTGGCGATACTGAAAGTAAATTGAAATTGAAGCAACTTGGGATTAAGGCAGTTAGTGGAGTGTAATAATAGGGCAGTTAATTGGAGTGTGTGGATAATCTGAGCGCCACCGTGTAGGCTACGCGAGGAGGGTTGTGTCGTGGGCACCGACAGCTGATTTGCTTATTTGTTTACAATGAGCGCCAAGAGGTAAGACGCAGAAATAAACACACTCATACGATGTTTACTGAGATTTACTGGATGGGTTGATGGCTGATGTGAATAACGGTTGGGTTAGATGGCAGGCAAATGGGGTAGTCATTCCTTATTCCTGTTAAGGGCATCCTTAACAATGATGTTCATTTTTGTCTTTTCAGATCATTTATTTGTTGTCCTAATGAAATTGGACTTGCAGTGCATATTTGGTTCATTTCAAATCTGATTTGATTACACCAGACCAAAGATCAGTCTGATTTTGTCAGACAGATGTTTGTAGTAATATTTGAAGTAAGTCCAGCTCAGAGGGTCTAGAGAGATTCTTGTGATTCACTGTTCACAATAGTGTTTTGAAGATGAGAGGCATCTTCATTGCAATAGGTTATGTGTTTTATGACCTTTAAAATGCATAATAGGCTCTAAATGCAGTCTATTAAAGACATACTGTATGTCTTTGGACCTACAATATGCTATTGTCCTTAGACTGAGTGTTTTAAGACCTGTGAGTCTTCCATCCTTTTCAGACATTGTTTGGCTCTGTGGCGTCTGGGTGTCCTGATTCGAAGACAGACCCATCACTCATGCTGTATCTCTGTCCCTTTCCCTCCAGTCCATGTTGGGCTGTCTGGGGCAGCTGTCCCCAGAGCCCTCCCATCTCTCTTCAAGCTCCTGTCTCTCTCCCCGCTGACCAGCTGAGGCTAATGGGTGAAGGTGAATCTGCACTAGTCATTCACCACTGTAACTCTGGCTGTCTAGTTGTCCTGCTGGCAGAGAGAGAGAGAGAGAGAGAGAGAGAGAGAGAGAGAGAGAGAGAGAGAGAGAGAGAGAGAGAGAGAGACAGAGAGA
>JAUCNH010000226.1:3283534-3294281 GCA_032353275.1 Sardinella hualiensis | reverse complement strand
GTAATTATTTCAAAAAACAAATTAAAACGGCCACTTTCTGACAGTATCCCCAGACAATGATTTCTGCAACTATAGAATAGTGAAATTTAATCACCATTCCAAATCTATGCATCCAAAGCCTTGCCAACACTGCAAAGTAAAAGTTGCCAGTGGCTGCTCTAAACAGCCCTCTAGTGGAGTGGCCATTTTAGTCATGTGCAATTTAGTTTCCTGTCGACTACGTCCATTTTTTCTGGTAGGGCTACAGCAATACTGTATATTCCTGAATTGGCACTGATGAAAGACTCTAAATAAAATAATACACACAAAAGAGACCAAAACATCTGCATGTATGCATAAGATATAGGTGTAAGATTTACTTGGCCCCGTGCTTGTGCAGTGAATGGGGAACACTGGAGACTTAAACATGTAAGTGTAGGAGCCATACTATGGCATTAAAGCAATGGATTGTATAGAGATGAAAATAATATCTAACCTAAGGTTAGACCTGTTTCACATAAACATATCAAGTCTTTGTCAGAATATAATCCTTGCACTTGCAAATTTGCTTTGGAAGATGAAGTTGCAGCACTTTTATAAATCGTTTTTTTTCAATAGAGATTAATATGTTGAATTCATCAGTCAAGTAACTGCAGAACAAACAGAGAAATAATGTATAATAAGCAATTATGTTAAAAGATTTGTCATTAGAGTAGCTTGACAAAGTTGTCATTGTACTTAAAGTAAAAGATGTCATTACATTTAGACTGGAGGCCTGTAAATAAAAGTCCAAAAGTTGACCAAAGGGGATATGTTGGTCAAAAAGTAGAACACAAAATTTCATATTGTGCATTACAATTAACCTGTAGAAAAACAATATTCACATTAACAGTAATACTCCTAAATGCACTACAGCAAATGTTGCATCCCAAATCGAGTTAACTAACAATAGCTGTTGCTCACTGTCATAAATGACATTAAAGAAAAAAGGGTTTTAGTAGCCTGTGTTATAACTGTATAGGGATTTGCTGCTCACCAATGATACTAAATCACTATGTAATTTACACTGCATTCACCCTGTATATCTAATGGTGAATGTACTATATATTAAAATCACACTTTAATTCATTGTTACTTACCAATCTAGAGCAGTTTATCTCTGAATTATGCAATTATTTCCCAGTACCTGAAACAAATATAAATAGCATGAATGGAAGAAATGTTTGGTATCTTTTATAACAGTCTCTAGATCATAAGGAAATTCATTAAACCATAAAATTGTGTGAAGAAAACAAGGTACCATGCAAACACTGTCCTTCTAGTCCTCACACAAATAGCATGATCTGAATTCCTTATGAAACACAAGCCTGATACATAACCTTGTGAATTAATCAATTTCATGTAATTTATTTTTCTGTGTTAGAACATACCAGGTGTCCGGTGCCCCATGGAGGGCAGTCTAAATAGTTGACAGTCGGGTGCAAATCCGAGTTCTGCTAGTAGTGAACTTTTACCAACCATGAATAGTTCAGAACTAGCGGAATTCCAGACATACTCCCGCAGAACGGTCGGATGGGAGGGCAGGTTGGGAGGCAGAGTTCTTTTGGAAAGCCTCTATATCAACATCCATTTATATCAACATGGGGAAAAAAGCCTGATTCATAGACAAATGCATAGAAATGCATGACCAGTACTAGGAAGATAGTTCTTCTCAGAATAATATCAGCAACAATTATTACATACTTAAAAAAAAACATTTAGCATTATTATTATATTAACCAATTATGACTAAGAATTGGACTGCCATTAAACCTTCATGCTGAATATTATGTCCTATACACAGAATAAACTTCATTTCAAACTAAATGACGATGTCTGTGGAGAACAAGGAATGCGGCACAATAGTTAAGCAGCTAAAGATCTTGGAGACTGCCATACTCTTCCTTAATGTGTTAGACTAAGACCTCCACAGAACTCCAACAATAATACCACACATTACAAGGTTACTTTCATAGAATTGTAAAAATCAATAATGGTAAAAAGTACAGACTGTTCTCACTGACTGCCAGGATTCCATCTTGCAGGACGCTCTGGTGCCATCGTCTCTTGCCAGTAGTGTTCTTTTGCACGGCATAACAGAAATGGAAGGAAGGACACGCAGTAGGAAAAATCAACACAGTGCCCTACACTGGAAGATTACAATTGACCCCACCAAGGTTTTTGGATAAACCCTGCTTTCCCTAAAATGAACTATCAATCCACCGGGATTAAGAGGAGGCCAACCGCATCCTTGTCAATTTCAATTAGACTCTTGTGGGTCAGGAATTTCGGAACCCCAGTTGTCCAAATAAGCTGCTTTGGTCAATTAACTTCTGAAAACGTTCAGGATGTCTGCTTGTAGGTAACCCACATATCAGAAGAACACAACACCAAAGGTCATGGTGTGGTAAAACTTGGCTAAAGGTAGCCTATGATGGTACATTGAATAGCCTATACAATGTTCTGTCAGTGCCTTTCATAATTACTTGTACTGTACAACCTTTACTACATTCATGTACTGAGAAGCTGGTGGACACAGTCTGAGCTTTGAGCTCATTGTCTGGAGATGCAATTGAGATCTCATGAGTTCTGCAAAGGAGTTCAACGTGATTTCCTGAGGGTCACTAGGCCTAACTGTTTTCTCTTCCGCACAGTCATCATGTCCTGCGACTATGCATATACAGTATTTCACTGATAATGTTACATGTGTTTAAATGTGTCACCCTGTCAAAACCACGGTCAGTTTAATGAGGTACTGTTACCTTTTGGAGCTTCAGTCAAGGCCAGAATTGTAAGTGTGCAACACTGTCATCAATACTGACAGGACAAGTTTTGGAGGTGGGCATGTGGACTGTCTTGCTTCCTGTAGAGAAGGATCTGTCAATGGGGCCTATCAACTCAACCATCGAAGCAGCGCATCCACTAAGGCGTTCTTGCAAACTTTAACCTCTTAATGAGGACGGCCTGTTAAGGCTCACATGGACGCAGTCATGGAGAAGCATTGAAAATCCCCTCATGACCTGGGTAAATCCAATTTTTGGATTGATAACGGATGCCATGGGAATGTGTTAAGAGACTTACATGTTAAGAAATGTATTTCTTATCTTAATCGTTGACCTTGCCAGAACAAATCTTCTTACTGCTTGAGACCACATGCATATATAAAAGCAGCACAACACATGTCAGACATCCGTAGGCTACTCCAGCAACACAGTCTACAGAGAGGGGCTTCTGGACTATTAGAAACACATTGATTAAAGTCACCAAAAACAAGCAGGAAAAACCAAACCCTATCAACCCAACGGCATGGCGGAGCAGTGGGGCGACGCAGTTTTTGCTGCGAGGAGACGCGGCGATGATTCCACAAGGGACTCAATGTTCACATACACAAACTCGAATAACACCAGGGGTAAGTACAGTACCACACTATTTATACGTAGGGATGACATTACTGTTAGAACTTTTTATGCAACCTCTATGCGAAGGAATACTATTGTAAAATTTGTGTGACCTTGAAAAACAGGTGGAAGAGAATAATTATGTATTCTGATGCAGTAGTGTTCACTATCGTCTGTCTCCATAGATCCATTTGAGGGACCCAACTACCACATTGCCCCACGATGGGTGTACAACATCTCCACATGCTGGATGATCTTTGTGGTCATTGCCTCTGTATTCACCAACGGCCTGGTGCTGGTGGCCACAGCAAAGTTCAAGAAGCTCCGCCACCCTCTCAACTGGATTTTGGTCAATCTGGCTATTGCTGATCTTGGGGAGACAGTCCTTGCTAGCACCATCAGTGTGATTAACCAGATCTTTGGCTACTTTATCCTGGGACACCCAATGTGTGTTTTCGAGGGCTACACTGTGTCTACCTGTGGTAAGGGAAAGTGTTTGTCATTTTAATCATATGCTATGCAGTAGGCCTACAACAGAACTGTACAGTACAGTACAATTCCTCATTGCTATTAACTATTTGAATGTGGCAAAATTACCCATGTACTGCTATACATCATGTTCAGTACAGATAGCCTACTGATAAATACTGGTCCAGACATTTTGTTCAGTATTATTTATGCAGCATGTTCTTGTCTGAATGTGGACTGATTTCTTCAACAGGTATTGCTGCTCTGTGGTCACTGACTGTCATCTCTTGGGAGAGATGGGTGGTTGTGTGCAAACCCTTTGGAAATGTCAAGTTTGATGCCAAATGGGCCACTGGAGGAATTGTCTTCTCATGGGTCTGGTCAGCAATCTGGTGCGCACCCCCCGTCTTTGGCTGGAGCAGGTAAGTTAACAGTTTTTGTTATTTTTACAGGAAATTTTCTTCAAATATGACGCATCTCACATACCCACATATTTAATGTAACAAATATGCACAAATAACCTTTCCTTTGTCCTTGTCTTAGGTATTGGCCTCATGGCCTGAAGACTTCCTGCGGACCTGATGTCTTCAGTGGAAGCGAGGACCCCGGAGTCAAGTCCTACATGATTGTCCTGATGGTCACCTGCTGCTTCCTTCCCCTGGCAATCATCATCCTCTGCTACATTGCTGTCTGGCTGGCCATCCGTGCTGTATGTTCAGCTGCTTTCAGTCTGAATGTGATATGGTCTAATCTTTTAAACAAAGAATGACTGTGAGAATAAAAGTGCTAAAAGGGATCTTATTCTCTTGCTCACAGGTAGCCCAGCAGCAGAAGGATTCTGAGTCAACACAGAAGGCCGAGAAGGAAGTGTCCAGGATGGTGGTTGTCATGATCATTGCCTACTGCGTTTGCTGGGGACCATACACCGTCTTTGCCTGCTTTGCTGCAGCCAACCCAGGATATGCATTCCATCCTCTGGCTGCTGCCATGCCTGCCTACTTTGCCAAGAGCGCCACCATCTACAACCCCATTATCTATGTCTTCATGAACCGACAGGTGAGATAAATTCACATTAAATACTTTGAGGTACACAATTAAACAAAACAACCTAATGCA
Source organism: Sardinella hualiensis (assembly GCA_032353275.1). Classification (NCBI taxonomy): domain Eukaryota; kingdom Metazoa; phylum Chordata; class Actinopteri; order Clupeiformes; family Clupeidae; genus Sardinella; species Sardinella hualiensis. The sequence goes on along the minus strand of JAUCNH010000226.1, from coordinate 3,289,281 downwards.
TAATTTCAAAAGTACACAAAAGTAATGCAAGACTCTTGCCTTTCAGTTCCGTGTATGCATCATGCAGCTCTTTGGTAAGAAGGTTGATGATGGATCTGAAGTCTCCACATCCAAAACAGAAGTCTCTTCTGTGGCACCAGCATAAATTCTCCAACACATGGCATTGCTTGGAACAAATTCATGAGAACTGGAAAAAGATAATCAAATGGGACTTTTTGTACAGTATGTATTGTATATCAACAATATTTTTGTTTATTTTAATGAAATGCTTTCCATTCAGAAGAATGGATAATGTTCAGTGTATGTAAATGCATTGTCCACTCAAAACTACAGTCAATACAATGGAATAGCTTTTTGAGACGTCTACATGGCCTACCAAAGACAGCAGTGAAAATAAGCACACAGAAAAGCGGGTTTTACTGTCATCGGATATGTGCAGAATATGTGCATAATGCATCATAACTGTATTGGTGTCATGAAAAGGAAGCCAGTAATGGGAGTTCCTGCTTTGAGAGATGAGGGCCAAGAAGGCCTCACTGCTCTTAAAAGAAAATGTTTGTTTAACATTCAGTAAACAGCTTGCTTACAGATTACTTACAACCTTTTTTTATTTTGAAAGGGTTTTGTGAGTTGCTGTGCATTTACAAATATTAGAGGAATGATCGTATATCATTTTTAAATAGTCATCTTGCAAGAAATAAAAATGGCACAAAAAAACAGGTAGAGGAGAATTTCTACACTAAATGATTCTGTATTTTCCTTTTGATGAAAGTAAACTGCAGCAAATTAAATCAACTATGTGTCCTGTTTTCTGTCATCTAGTATCTCAACAGGGACAAGCACCAAGCTATCATATTGAACCAAAGGGATTGCAAAAAAAGACTCAGACTTATTTTTTAAACATGGTAATTGCAATAACAATTGCTGCCTTACTTCAATGTTTCTTAGACAAACATAGAGACCAACTGAATTGTGCGGTGGGGGAAGTAGAGGTCAGTCCAGTCGGCCTCTTCTAGTAACCTCCCTCTCTAGGCCAGCGGAATTGTTTAACATTTCAGGTCAATACTTTAACATAGGAAGTCTTCAGAAATGTTGTGAGCACTATGTAGAACTTTCATGATGACGAGAGCCATCCTTTTTGCATTTTATAAGTTTTATAACTGACCGATGGAGGCAGTTGTTTATTAGGGCTACCGGAAATCCTCTTTTAAGTTCATTCAGGTAGATTAGATATCATGAAATCCAAGCGATGTTACCCTAGATTATCTGGATGCATAACACGTGCAAAGGGAAGGCTTTTGTCGAGACCTTTTAGGCTTACAGATTACATAGGCCTGACAGTAGGCCATCCTACTCCAAGGCAAAGCCACTTAATGACGTCACCCAAAAAAATAAAAGCAGCATGCGGCCCTTCACACATCCATGGGCAACACATTTTGCAGCGATCACAGAAGCCTGTTGGACTATCAGAAGCAGAGCAAGTAAATTGGAATTGCGAGAGGCTATAAAGAAAAAACAACTCATATCAACTCGACAGCATGGCTGAGCAGTGGGCTGACGCAGTCTATGCTGCCAGGCGAAGGGGAGATGACACCACAAGGGAGGCCATGTTCACATACACAAATTCAAATAATACTAGAGGTAAGAGCTACACAATTTAGACTTTAAGGGATGTCTTAAGATGCACTTTGTTCGCAACAACTTTGCCGGGACACTGTTGCAAAACTTTGAGTCCGATGGTGAGAAAAAGGTACCTGAAATTTTGAATTCCAATGTAGTAATGTATTGTAATGTGCCTGTGTTTCCATAGATCCATTTGAGGGACCCAACTACCATATTGCCCCACGATGGGTGTACAACGTCTCCACATGCTGGATGATCTTTGTGGTCATTGCCTCTGTATTCACCAACGGCCTGGTGCTGGTGGCCACAGCAAAGTTCAAGAAGCTCCGCCACCCTCTCAACTGGATTTTGGTCAATCTGGCTATTGCTGATCTTGGGGAGACAGTCCTTGCTAGCACCATCAGTGTGATTAACCAGATCTTTGGCTACTTTATCCTGGGACACCCAATGTGTGTTTTCGAGGGCTACACTGTGTCTACCTGTGGTAAGGGAAAGTGTTTGTCATTTTAATCATATGCTATGCAGTAGGCCTACAACAGAACTGTACAGTACAGTACAATTCCTCATTGCTATTAACTATTTGAATGTGGCAAAATTACCCATGTACTGCTATACATCATGTTCAGTACAGATAGCCTACTGATAAATACTGGTCCAGACATTTTGTTCAGTATTATTTATGCAGCATGTTCTTGTCTGAATGTGGACTGATTTCTTCAACAGGTATTGCTGCTCTGTGGTCACTGACTGTCATCTCTTGGGAGAGATGGGTGGTTGTGTGCAAACCCTTTGGAAATGTCAAGTTTGATGCCAAATGGGCCACTGGAGGAATTGTCTTCTCATGGGTCTGGTCAGCAATCTGGTGCGCACCCCCCGTCTTTGGCTGGAGCAGGTAAGTTAACAGTTTTTGTTATTTTTACAGGAAATTTTCTTCAAATATGACGCATCTCACATACCCACATATTTAATGTAACAAATATGCACAAATAACCTTTCCTTTGTCCTTGTCTTAGGTATTGGCCTCATGGCCTGAAGACTTCCTGCGGACCTGATGTCTTCAGTGGAAGCGAGGACCCCGGAGTCAAGTCCTACATGATTGTCCTGATGGTCACCTGCTGCTTCCTTCCCCTGGCAATCATCATCCTCTGCTACATTGCTGTCTGGCTGGCCATCCGTGCTGTATGTTCAGCTGCTTTCAGTCTGAATGTGATATGGTCTAATCTTTTAAACAAAGAATGACTGTGAGAATAAAAGTGCTAAAAGGGATCTTATTCTCTTGCTCACAGGTAGCCCAGCAGCAGAAGGATTCTGAGTCAACACAGAAGGCCGAGAAGGAAGTGTCCAGGATGGTGGTTGTCATGATCATTGCCTACTGCGTTTGCTGGGGACCATACACCGTCTTTGCCTGCTTTGCTGCAGCCAACCCAGGATATGCATTCCATCCTCTGGCTGCTGCCATGCCTGCCTACTTTGCCAAGAGCGCCACCATCTACAACCCCATTATCTATGTCTTCATGAACCGACAGGTGAGATAAATTCACATTAAATACTTTGAGGTACACAATTAAACAAAACAACCTAATGCATAATTTCAAAAGTACACAAAAGTAATGCAAGACTCTTGCCTTTCAGTTCCGTGTATGCATCATGCAGCTCTTTGGTAAGAAGGTTGATGATGGATCTGAAGTCTCCACATCCAAAACAGAAGTCTCTTCTGTGGCACCAGCATAAATACTTCAACACATGCCATTGCTTTGAAAAAAAAAAAAAAATCACGGGAACCTGGAAAACAGAAACAACAGGGACTTTTTGTACAGTATGTCTTGTATATCTAATATATTTTTGTTCACTATACTGATATACATTCCATTTGGAAGAATAATGGATAATGGTCAGTGTATGTAAATGCATCATCCTCTAAAAGCTATAATTCAGTGGAACAGCTTCCCAAGACTTGAATTTTCTAAGGTGAAATAAGCACAAAGGATGCACAGCACTGGGAATTCCTGCACCTGTGGGCTGAGAAGGCCTCAAAGCTCTTAAAAGAAAATTCTTGCTTAATATTCACTGCAAGCTTTGTGATGGAAAAGGGCTTCTATGGGCTCCTCTGAGCTACCAACTTTTAGAGGAAATATCTTATATTACTTTTTTGAAGTAGCCATCTTGCAAGAAAATAAAAATGCACAAAAAAAGTGTTACATAGCTGTGAATTTCTACAGTATTTACATGGGTCTGTATTTTCCTTTGATGAAAATAAAACTATGCAGCAAATTAAAACAACTACCTGTCTTGTTGTTTCTATATATCTAAACAGGGAAAATTCCCAGGCCTTATCAGAATCAGACCTTACCATTGTTTCAGAGGTGATTGCAAACTAGGACTCTCTCTTGCTTTGCCTTCAGTGAGTGATCAGTGACAATATCTAAGCTCCTGTAACTGTTCAGGCATATCATGCAATCTTTTTGCATATTGGAAACTGTGTCATTTTAATATATCTCCACAAACATACATACACAATAATTTACCTAATGGTGTTTTGAAAACAAAACAAAACAAAAAACAACATACATTTTTTCTAACTTTGCCTTCAAAAAGAACATGCCATTAAATATATACATAATATACACCAATGTATGATACCAATGTAAATATCCTCAGTGCTTTATCGTAGTGGCCTGATTATGTAGAAAAATCCAGAGTAGAATAGATTGTCATTATTACAAGTAACAAGCTTTTACAGATAGACTACTAGTAACCTTCCAGAGACTGTACTTTATGCTTGAGATTATGAACAACTTTTTCCTAACCTTAACTTAATGCCTCAAGCCTAATTCAATCACTTCTAACAAGCATTATGGTGAGGCAATTTCCCCTAAAACTTGGCACCAAAGGATTTGTTAACGTAAGGAAGATTAACCTTAAATCACAGAACTGGCTCTGCTTTGCCTTTACAAGTGTGCACGTGTGTGTGTGTGTGTGTGTGTGTGTATACGTGTGTGTGTGTGTGTGTGTGCATGTGCGTGTGCGTGTGTGTGTGTGTGTGTGTCTGTGTGTGCGTGTGTGTGTGTGTGTGTGTGTGTGTATGTGTGGGGTTACATTGGTGACACAATTACACTTTACAAAAAATCCAGATTGGCCTTAATTGAATCTACTCCCCCGTCAGTCTGAGTGACGTATGAACAAGGCGGATGGCTATAAAATGCCATGGAGAGACTGCGTAAAGGTGTTGACCCCTCACCTGCAAGGAAACCAATAGTTGGTTGGAAACACAGGACAACCACAGACAGGTGAGGCAAAGGGACGTTTTGCTATATAGATAAAGACAGCACTTCAGAAGAGTTATTATACATTTGCTAAATAGTCACAGACATAGTACTTGTCAGCATGCAAGACCAGTGGGGTGATGCAGTTTTTGCAGCAAGGAGACGAGGTGATGACACGACCAGGGAGTCGTCCTTTGTATATACCAACAGTAACAACACTAAAGGTAAATCATTTTCCTCCTTAATATAACTATCCATTTACTGCTGTGTAAACATCTGCAACATAATTAAACAAATAATGATATTTGCTTTCAATCAGCATTCTTAGAGTAAAGATGAAAAAAGGGAAAAAAGATGGACGTTTTAATGAGGATAAAGTTATTGGCCAGTTGGGTGTGAGTACTCACAATGGCTTATCTAACTGTGATTTTTAAAATTTCTCCATTTTTTATAAGATCCATTCGAGGGACCCAATTACCATATTGCTCCACGATGGGTGTACAACCTCTCCACATGCTGGATGATCTTTGTGGTCTTTGCCTCTGTATTCACCAACGGCCTGGTGCTGGTGGCCACAGCAAAGTTCAAGAAACTCCGTCACCCTCTCAACTGGATTTTGGTCAATCTGGCTATTGCTGATCTTGGGGAAACAGTCCTTGCTAGCACCATCAGTGTGATTAACCAGATCTTTGGCTACTTTATCCTGGGACACCCCATGTGCATTTTCGAGGGCTACACTGTGTCTGTCTGTGGTAAGGGACAATGGATTTTTTCATAACATGTTTTATATTTCCAAATCTTTAGTTTCATTGTGGATATCTTTCCTAGTATTTTTCTGTAATCTCATGGTTAAAAGCATAA
>JAUCNH010000226.1:2896002-2909106 GCA_032353275.1 Sardinella hualiensis | reverse complement strand
TGAAAGACAACAGATGCAGAGTGAGAGATAACCTCCCTGTGCCATCTCCCTCCTCCCCTCTCCTCCATCCACTATCCCCCTCTCCACTTCCTATTCACCTGTTCTTCTCTCTCTCTCTCTTTCTCTCTCCCTCCCCACCCCCTCCCTCTCTCTCTCCTTTTATCTTCCTCCTCTATTCTCCCTCATTCCCTCCTTTTCCTCTCTCAGTAATAGGAGTGTCCTGTTCTCCCTCAGTAAAGCTCTATCTTGTGGCTTTAAAAGAAAAAGGTGAAATGAGGTGGCAACTAAACAGGGTCTGATGAAAGCACTTATTAATCACTCAAACAAACACAGGCGCAATACACTGGTGCGCAATGCACAAAGAGTGTGAGATAGAGTGGCACCCTAACAAAATGACTACCCTACAGAAACTCATAGCTCAAAGAAAAACACTCACAAGGGGGAAATTCTGGAAAAACAACATTAATTCTGCTACGTCTCATGCCACCCACTGCCACAACTTACCACCACCCAAGTAGGCCTCTGCAGTGCCATCTAGTGGCACTTACCGAAATAACACACCAGGCCAAGGAGGGCATCTGTTGGGTCTCTAGGAGTAATAGAGAAGCCTCTGACAAATAGTGTGACTTCAGGCATGGTGGACAAAAGTCCCTCACTGGAAGACCCTCAGTCTCTTTGTCTTCTCTTCTTTGTCCTGCTCAGTAATCAGGCCTCCACCTGGTCAGCCCAGCCACCAACAGCTGCTATTGGGCTTGTTATCTGTCACCCGACGGCCATTTCGCTCTGCTTCTGAGGATGAGATGCTATCAGGTGACTATGGTAACTGGCAATCAGCCCACGCTTCCGCAGGTCCCATCACCACCACCAGGTGTCACTCAAGCTGCGGTGGCCAATGAAACGCACAGCTGCTGGTCTCCCCTCTGCTGTCCAGCCAATCCGATCTATTCCTGTGCTAGAGCCTTATCTGCCTGTTACAACTGGCTCTCTTCCTCTGTCTCTTTATCTCCCCCTCTCGCTCTGTCTCTCTCTTCCTCTCTCTTTATCTCTCTCTCTCTCTCTCTAACTCTTCTGTGTTATTCTCTTGTTCAATCACTCGGGCCCATTCAGAAGCGGCCCCCTCTGGAGGCCCTCTCAGGGTCTAAGCTGCTCCTTCTTTCTCACTTTCTCTCTGTTCTTCTCTCTCTCTTTCTTTCTTTTGTGATTTTTTCACACTCTACACGGACTCTCACACAAACCCATACACTCTCTGTCTCTTCTGTCTTTCATTTCTCTCTCTCTCTCTCTCTCTCTCCCTATTCTGCTCCAGCTCTTTGGCTGGCTGTCAGATGACTGTGCAGATCCCTGTCTCAGGGGTAAGGCTCTTATCCTCTCCTCCTGTCTTCAAACCCTCTCTCCTGTGGCGTACCTCAGCCAACACACACACATACACACACTCACGTGCACACGCGCACACACACACACACACACTCTCTCCCTGCCTGCACCACAGTTCATCCAAGTGTATCACGGAGCGTTGCTTGCAGCATACAGCGCGGCTCAGCTCAGCTTTCTGATAAGCATCCAAGTGCTTTATTGTGCTCTAGTCTAATCTAGTCTCAGTGTCTCAAAACACCTGGGAGCTGATAGTCTAACCTGTGGCCTGGAGCGTTAAAGCATGCTATAGCAGGTGTTGGGCACTAGGTGGCAGCGTAAGCCTTTGTGCTTTATTGTTCCCTAGTCTGATAGTCCCAGTGTCTCCAAACACAGGGGGGACAGAGTGATGGGCACAAGTCTAGCCTGGAGCTGTGGCCTGGAGTCTTAAGGCCATGTGTCGTGGCGGACGTTGGACACTAGGTGGCAGCGGAAGCCTTTGTGTCTTTCTCTGCTGTGCGCGAAGCACTGGGTTGATTTGGCCGGCATCTGTGAAACGTGCTCCAGGTCTGAGCAGATTCTAGCGGTTAGTGGAGATAATTATGCCGTTATATTCATTAAATGTATCATATGAGGGTTAAAGAGCCATATGTTTTCAGTTTCAGCTCTCTCTCTCTCTCTCTCTCTCTCTCTCTCTCTTTCTCTTTCTTTCTCTCTCTTTCTCTGTAGGCCTCTCGAGTCATGTACAGAAGCAATTACTCATCATGAAGGAGTCTGAAAAGCCAGAGATCAGTTTGCAATAACAGTAATAGCCCTTCCCACAAGAAGTTAGCCACTTGTCTGCCGTAATGTTCCCGCTTTTATGTCAAATGCTCTTTTTCATGTCCTGTGTTCTCCGCATATGAGGTCCTTATCCCTGTGCTGTGGTCGGAGACTGAAAGAGAAAGAGAGAGACACACACACACACACACACAAATACACAGGCATGGCTGGAGCCTTTTAAAGAGTGCCAGCGAGTGATCTTCAGCACACACATGAACATCAGCACACACACACGGAATGCAGCCTAATCCTTGTTCACTGTTTTATATTAGGAGGTGTTCAAGAGGGACCTCCAAGACTTTGAAGGAGCTTAAGTTGTGTCTTCTTTCTTTTGCTCTCTCTCTCCCCTCCACTGTCATGTGTGTGTGTGTGTGTGTGTGTGTGTGTGTGTGTGTGTGTGTGTGTGCGTACGTGTGTGTGTTGGTGGTAACCTCAGGCCACCTTGCAAACTCCACTCCTAATGAGGAGCTGCTCCAGGTCCTTCCTTGACGCCAGTGACTGTAGGAGCCAGAAGTTGTGTCGGTGACAGCTAAATGGTTTAATCTCAGGGCTGTCTCCAGTTAAGATTCCCTTGCCCACAGAGAGGTTTAAGGCACTAAGGAGTGTGCCATTCACCTGCTTGGTTAAAGCAAATTGCCCCTAGCTTTGTAGAGATAGGTTCCGTTGTGGACAACACTTCAAATGTAATGGCACTTTACTGATTATGAAGACATGTTGTCAACTAAGATGTTTGTCAACTCTGTCTGACATACAACATCCTATAAATATCAAAAACAGTTCTCTCAGTGTCAAGACACTGTCAAGCAGAGTGACTGGTGAAAACAAGTGCTTGGTTTTTTTTTTTTCCTTCTTGAGCACAACCTTACTGAGGCTGGTGATTTTACAGGTTAAGGTTCATACAATATCTGGCGAATTTTGTAAATTTCTGGCATGATAAAAATTTAGACCTCAGAATGAGGAAAAATACTTACAATGTTGTACTTATAATACTGTGAAGGCTGTATGAGGACTTCTGGAGTCATGAAAAAGTTAAATCATCAAGTCTTAGCTTTATTTTTAAACTCCTGTCTAGACAAGTAATAGATTGATGCATCAAGCACTTTCACATTGTTTCACTTTCTGAAACCTATCAATTAGCATGTTCGCTCCACGGTGGTGGACAGATACTTTCTGCTTCAACCAATCGCTACTGTTTGGTCATGGCGTATGTTACTCACTGGAATGCACCATTTGAATTCGGTGCTATCCCTTTAATCATTTACTGTATTGGCCCTTCCAAGCTCAAAGATGGCAGAAACGGAACCTTACAGACAGCCTACAGACATAACTTGTATTGATTTAATTCTGGTTTAAGTAATGTTTTTTGCTAACCTTGCTAACATGGTCCACATAGACACAGAGTTAGTCACCTACTGTAATACTGACGCTGGTGAAAGACAGTGTTGGTCAGATTGACTGAATGAAAACCTGCAGAGCTTTGCATGATCTCCAGCCCTCATCATCCTTTTATGCCTTTCCTCCTGTACTGCACATTTCACTCACTTGCTGTTTATGCAAACTATCACACACTGGCTGCTTGCATGGAAAGCCATTCAGTATTTTGACTAAATTAATAAATATCTATTTGGCATTAGGGTCCCAACTACAATGACAGGTCTAACTATACTGTAAATTCACTGACCACAAAAAAACGATATTTGTGTCACCTTATGATGGTATTCACAGAGCTGTAGGAAATTGGAAAGTGGCTACTTATTATTAGCATATACACAATACCAACAAGCTGCTGAATCATCTGTTTTATTTCTGAACCTGTTTCGTCAATGCAGTGAAAATACTAATATAGAATGCTATGGGCTAGGAATGAGAAGTTGACAAACCCTGACAAAACAGCATTACTTTGTTGTTATTATTCATTACTTTTTCAATATCAAACAATGGGATATAACAAAAAATGTGTGCGGCCTTGGATTTCATGTTTAGCAACCTTGGTAAGATTTTAGAAACCCTCCAGCAGGATTGTGGGAAGATTCTTCTGACGGTCGGGTAAACAGGATAGTTTGAACAATATTCAGTGGCCCATTGCTTTCTCAATGCAGCAGTCATTGTTGAATTTACAGAGCTCTTGAGAGTGACTGCATGTAGTGCCATTGATTAAAATGTCATTAAAAGCAGCTAATACATTAATCTATTATGTTGTACATTGATTGTTGCACCCAACCCATCATTCACACTGACCAAGATCCACATGTAATTTTCACCCTACATGGCAAGAATGGATCTGTTACTGCCATATCTGGCCTAGTTTCCCGAGCTGACTTAATCTCTGGCCACAGCCACACCAGCAGACAGATTAATCAGGCCAGTGATGGTATTATCTTACATTGTGCCCAGTGGTGCTGAACTCAAGCAGAGTACAACAGTGCACGGCAGAGACGTCAACTGCAGAGCGCTCCATAACATTCTGACTTACAGTACGCTGTGGTGCCACACTGTCACATAAAATCATTTTGGACATCCACAACTTCCTTCCAATAAAGCGTAAAACATACCTTAGCCAGACAACACAATACAAAAGGCCTTTTCAGCGCTATGAATTCTGACTATGTGTGCCTGGGTAGTCAGTGGAACGAGACATAATAAGTTAGGGAGATAATTCTGCACTCTTGTCATCCTTCTACCGAGTCACTTATATTGGGTTGCGGTTGGGTTGCTTGTATTTGCAGTATATTTTACAGCAAATACGACAAGTTCAGTCAATGTGGTTTTAACTCCTAAAAGGAAGCACAGGATTCTGTTGTTTTTTCCTGTCCTTTATAGAGCATGCTATTTACTGTACTGTTATCTGATGGGCTGTGACCTGGAGGCCATCTAATCTTTGCTCGAAGATCTTTGTCAGCCTGCTGATTAAACACATGGGGAGAATACATGTTTAGCACCATGTCTCATATCCTGCAGTGGCTCCGCTGTATTTGAAAACACAGGGGGCCCGGAGCCTCTGTATTCTGTGTTACAAACGCATTCCATTAATTATCTGTATAATTTGGAAGCCAGGAGCTGTTTGATGTAGCGTGACAGATTGTTATAACAAAGATGGAAAGCAGTGGACGTTCCGGCAGATCTTCAGACTGCATTCCGTTAAGGAGCTGATCTAGTGCCATCACAGCAACTTCAAAGCCAACATCAACAACTTTTTAAATAACTGACAAAAGGCTGCATCACAAGTTTTTTTTTTTCCCGCAAAATATCTCATTTCACAGAGTGTTTTTTTTTCTGCCGAGCACAAGTTTTGCCTGTGCAAGTTGGCAAAAAAAATATAAAAGGAAAAAAAATAGGTTTTATTTTACTGCATGTCAGGATGGTGTAAGAGCAAAATAACATTGTCAGTTCAATCCGTTCCTGAAATATGATCATTACAATGCAAGGTACACAAAAAAACAAAGGATATCAGATCTCTCTATTGACAACAGTTTCATTATTTAATGAGGCAAGCAAGGCAAGTCGGAAAGGCTATTGACTCGGTTCTTCATTAACTCTCTATTGTTTTGGGCCAAAAAATCGACAGCCACCTTTACATTGCACAGTGTTTAATAAGCTATAGAGGAAGAACTAAATGTTAATCATTGAGCCAATGGAAAGTTTTCAGTCTAAAACTGTCCTTCAATTCCACACTCCAGCACTCGCACAGCAGGCGTCCTGTGTTGGAGTGGAGACCCAAAACTCATCTCTGACACTGAGCCTCAAAAGAAGGTCACTGGGTCCTCCGCCTTGACCCCGCCTCAAGAGCTGTCACTGGCCTCTGAGATAACCAGCTTTCGCCGGCTTCACCATTATACGCGTGTCACCACGCTCATGCAGGGGGCCGTGACACATCAGTATGAGCCGCCACAGTTCACCAGCGAACACCATATTACTTCAGAGAGGAGTTTCATTCCCCATGGCAGTTTCCCCCCCCATAACTTTCATAGTAAACACTTGCAAAGGTTTGCAGCTCACAACTGAAGATCTACAGTATTCACCTCCTCAAACATCCTTTTCAGTTTTTCTTTTTTTTTTTTAGATGAAGGGCTTCATTTGTAAAGTTGGCACTTAAATCACTCAGCACTTGAGGGGTTTGGTGGCGGAGGGTACCAACCATTGGTCACGCATCTTATCGAGTTAAATGCAGGCTATGGTGAGACCTGGTGACATCCCCTTGCCACTTCATTCTGTTCTTATTGTCACACCTATTAACCATGTGGGTCACCAGAGACCCAGCAGGGAATCCGTTGAGGCACACATGTTCAATCAAACCTAATGGCTTGGCGAAGGCAGAGCCAAAACTTCATAGCTCACTGGTGCTCAATGACTTCTATCTAAGCTGCTAAATAATGAGGAAATAAGCACTCTGAATGGAAAACCTAGCACCTGTGGACCTCGTCATGGTCCAATTTAGCCACATCCTGGCATAGCCATTGAAGTTTGTTTAGATTGTGTGCTTTTTAATGATGCTCCAAGGCTCCGAAGTGCTGATTGATATTGCTATTTATTGCTGATCCAATCGAGTGTCACCACCAAAATAACAAGAAACTAGTGGACCATTAAGATATAGTAGCCTGGTTCTCACACATACTGATCTGCTCTGCAACTCAGTCTGGCTATCTGTCATCTCCCACTTCCCTGAAATGGAATCAACAAGCTGGACTGACCTACACAGAGGAAACAGAGTGAGTGCATCAAAGTTGAAACGAAACACCTTAAGTCCACTGCATTAGGGTAAAAGCCAGGATTTGATTGGTTCCCTATCGCAGACAAATGGAAAAGAAGTAGAGATAGACCTAGTGACCACACCGCACTCCTTTATCAATAAAATGGCAGGAATGGGTAATTTCAAAAGTTGCACGGTCATGATGTTTCTAACTACGTATGCAGTACATACAAAAAAAATGGGTTTAATGTCAGGTTTCTCTCCACAGGAAGTCCATATATCTTGTGCTAGAAAAGTAACTTGTGTACATTTGAAGCGAGGAAGAGGGGAAGGGCTTTCTTCTGAAAACAAAAAAAAATGAAACAGAAAACTTCAGTGCCTCAGATTTATTTGAATTTTTTGTTCTTCTTTTTTAGTTTATCTTTACAGGGAATGTCAGTCTTTCCAAAGCAGCACATAACATCTTAGACAGCAGGGATTATACATGGCCTACCTTACTTTGGCAAGTTTTATCTGATAAACTCAATACACTCAAACAGTTTGAAAGACTTTTGAGGTCGCAGTAGAAAAAAAGTAGAACTGTAGAACTGTGGAACACAGCAAGAAGCTTGGGATCCACTCTTCTGTTTGGAGAAGTCTCCGATAACAGAGATCCAAATGATATAGCATGAGGCAGTCAGAGGATGAATGTCAGAACAAGTCAAACAGTGACAGCACTCTTTTAAACTCTTTTAGCATAAGATGGCTCCCGCGGTGACAAATTCTGACCGTCGCCTCGTCTGTCAGAGGTCAAAGCTAAAACCTGCTATTTGCAGAGGCTTAGGGATGGATTTCCGAGCGGATTGGGGCTACGAGGGAGGATCCGAGGATGCGGGGACCCTGCAAATGCCTTCGGTCCGTGATAGCCCCCTGTGGGAGAAGTAGGTATACTCCAAGAGCTTGACTTCCAACTGCTCTGCTGATCCTTTCCCCCACCCTGCCTTAAATATTTCAATATCCTGCAAGAAAGGTCAGATTCGAGGTGACTTTCCTCTGCTTAAGGTGGGTCCACAAAATCTACTTCAGTATCCTCCATGTTTGTTTGTATTTGTAATCAGTTGTTGGCACATACAAATATTACATCTAGATATAATATAATATAAACAAACAAGTTGTATTATTTAAATCAGTCATATTAATTAGCGTCAATTTGAAATTGCATTTCTGATTGGGTGATGATACAAGACAACCAGCTGGTGGGGTGGCTCCTCATCCCAACGTTAATTTCAATTCCTTGCCATCTAAACATCTGTGTAGAGGGCACTTCCTATGCAATGCACAGTTCATTTACACTTGTAGGCAGTGTTGTGTGAGGCAAACAACGTGAAATCTCTCCTCATGTCCTGCTCATGCAGATACTTAGCCTTTGTCTGCAGATGTCATGACTCTTGATGACCCTTATGGATTTTTCAGTAGCCTCATTCTACCCATTAGTCATACTCTTAAAGGCACAGAGTGTCTGCCGTATTGTTAGGAATGTACTTGGTTGTAGCAGAATAAGACCACCAGATTTCATGAAGGTTTAAACTCATTCCCATAATCCAAACAGAAATATAAATATAGGGTGATTCAAAATAAAACAAGGTTTACTTTAATGCTAGAAAACACATTCTAGCATATGACTTACGGTAACTGCAAGGAATCATAATCATTGGTTTGAGTATGGGATGTAGTGGAATGGAATGGTTTGTGTGTGTGTGTGTGTGTGTGCGTGTGTGTGTGTGTGTGTGTGTGTGTATTGTTTGACATAACACGTGAGGTTTTTTTTTTCAGCAAGTTTTATCCAACCTCATGAAAGGTCGTATGAGGACACACATGCTATTAGCACATCAATTAGCACTCGTCATTCTCCTGCACCCTGGCATAGTAGACATCAAACATTTTTAAATCAAAGCTGGAAAAAAATCCCTGAAAAGTAATATAAGCAAGTGAATGGTAAGGGATCTCCACATTTGGAGTCAGCATATGAAATGATGTGTTTGATGTTACCTATGAAAATTTCAAATGTGCCCTACATTCTGTGTCATCTTTAAAAGCAGTGTTTAATGGCATGATAATTCAGAATAGCCTAGGTGGAGAACCTGTGGTCTTGTCTTTGTTTAAAAGTTAGCTAAATTTAACTTCGCTATTAGATCCCTCTGAATAACATCTATCTACTAGCAGTGGGCAAGCTTAAAAGCCAAACCCGAGCACTAAATATTTTTGGAACTGAATATTGTATGATTATGTACAGTATACCATTCATATATTTGAGTTTCCGCAGTTTCAATTCTTAAATGTATTTTATGGGCCTGGTAACCATCTGGGTCACCTAAATAAGTCAATAAGAAAATGCAATTTATGTCTGTGTGCTCCCCTTTTCCCCTTCACAGCTTTTGCCAAGGCAATGAATGGTGTGGCCTATCAGCTTGGGGAAAATAATTGCCTTGTCTGATAGCAATCACTATTAAACTCTATCATACACCTTAGTATTGCAGGGGAAACATTATCAACACTTTCTCATTCAATATTACCATCGGCCAGCTACCACATACATCACATTTCCTGCATCATTAGGGCTATGCTGTGGGTATGTCGTTGTGAGGCACATGTGATTCGACACACTGAACATGACAGTTAATTCACATACCATCACATGTATATCACCTCCTATAGATACGCAGAGTTGAGTATGACTTACAGGAAATAATGTATGGTACTGTAGCACATTATGTAATGCTTAGAATGACTGATGAGCGAACATTCTTCAGCTAGTCCTTGTTGAATCCCATAAAGTTAAATAGAGGAGGTGACCATAATTAAAGAATATAAAAATTCTTCATGAGTCCAGGTTTCAAATCAGTAGGATTTACAGCAGAGCATGGGAAGAATGTCGCTGGCCGTGGTCCTGAAAGTGATTGCAAGGATCATGCACTGATTCCCTGCAAATCCCACTATGCATTCCTCACCAGGAAGTGAGCCAGGGAGTGGAAGGGCCAAGGGAGGTGGGGGTGGAATGAGGGCCTTGGCTACTGCTGTGTAGGAGGTGAGCTGGGTGGGAAAAAGATATATGGGAAATGCATTTCAATTTTACATTGTTACATGTTCTTGCACATACATTTGAATTGAAAATAAGAGAAATGTTTTGTAATGAGAATGATTTTCACCAAAAGCTTGATATGCTCTGTTCTTCATTGTAACACATTTGCAAATTGCACACATTTGACTCATGTAGCGCTATTCTTGAAATAAAGATAAAAATACAATACCAATCCTCCTGCATCTTAGTAGTCTTGTCTTGTAACTAAATGTATTAGTGTGAGCAGTAGTTCAGCTCTTCACAAACTCGTCTTTCTGCTGTCAATGTTTAAGCATATAAAAACCCAGGTGATCTCATAGGCTTGGCTGTATTGAAAGGCCCCTTGACAACATCGTTTTGTGAGGGATAGTCACGTTGTGCCCATTAGCTCTCTTTATGAATATTCAGGAATTTGCGGCAGATGTCTTGTTCTCGGAGGGGGCAACACAGGTAGATAAGGATCTGTGCATAAAACACAAATTGAACAGGAGAGCTACAGCACTTCCCCTGAGGGGAGTTGCATCGACTCTTTTACAGTTGACACTGCCACAGGGCAACACAGATAGAAAACAAACATGAGAAGCACTACACAAAATGCACAAAAAACTGTGTTTGTGTGTTACATAATAGTGTCATTAATCAATTTAGAATAATTTAAATGCAAAGTGCAAATGCAAAGATGATGTTCAACTGCTGTGTAGATAATATACAGCTGTGCATGTTGTACAGTATTCATGCATGTTTAAATATAAAGCATTTGTTAGACCTTGCAGTCTGGGTGTTTTAAACCATGTTGAAGTTTATTTAGTAGTTTGTAGATTATAACAGTTACATAATTATATTTGTTTTAATATGGAAGCTTCAACTACTGATCATTTCTTTATCCAGGCTAGATTGAATAGTCTCATCTATCATCACAGCACATTTTCATCTCACTGAGATATTGCATCTCTCAGACATTTCCAACAACCTGTGAGTTTTCTAACTGCTGATGGGGGAAATAGACTAATATGAGGAATCCCTAGTCAATGCAGTTGGTTGGTCTGAAATCAGTGATTTCAATGCTAGCGCACAATGTCTACTGCGAAGTCACTTGATGAGGAGAAACAAAGTGATTTACTTTGGTGCTAATAAAACCCATAGCCAGTTGGCAGCCTATGAATGTGCAACTGAAGCTTTTCATTTGTGTAATCAAAATAGCTACACCAGAGTGCACTGTGCACGTTTGACAAAAAAAAGATCAGTCTTCCTAAAGTATTTCTACACTTCATGAATGCAAGGCTTCAGTGGCATGCCCACTGTAGTCTGCATGCATGACTGACATTTCTGTTGGTAGGCCTACAAAACCTGTGGCTTTGTGGCTAAATTGCCATGGTGGGCAATTTGCTCCTCAGTTAGTGTGCGCTTGAAGACGGGACCAGAAGACCTGAAAATAGAGTGGGAGTTCCCCAAGCACTAAAATGTGTGTAATGGGGACTCCAATCGATTTAGTTTCCTAGATTAATGAAGCTTATAATTAACAAAGTGAAGCTCTTTCTTCCCCACAATAACATCTTCCATGGTAATGTCTTTGTCAAAGGCCTGACAATAAACAGTTTCTCTGTACTTTACAAAGGAGCTTGATTTTTGTCCAACAAAATGTACGTTTAATGTTAAGTTAAAATGTAAGTTTAACGTTAAGTTAATTTACCTAAACATAACTGTGCTCTATTTATTACTGTTATATTTTTATATCTAGGCTACTTATGTAATTTGATTATCAATTATACCAGATGCAAGTGCAATCCGTACTCTCCTTTGATTTGATTAATTTTGATTGCCTTTCATATGACTTTTTTTCCATTTTCTGTCCTCATATCGTCTCTTTCTGCTTTGCCTTTCTGTCTTGGTTTCTGCTGTTTACTTGACATGCTGTATATCTGCACTGGCTGGAAATACACAGTATACTGTAGGCCTACAGAAGGCCAAACTAGCTGTGGAGCACTTACAATAACATACTGTGCCACATGTTGTCAACATACATTAAGATTAACACCCTTGGCTCACTTCAGAAACACCCACTTGTGCCACTCTGGAAAATGAATACTGTGCCATTATAACTCCTGATAACATGCTTGCCAACAGCAAATGGCCATTGTTACAATTTAGTTTTGTGGTGATTTATTTCAGTCTTTGCCGTACTTGACAATTAATATTTTAAAGTGTGTAGCATTATAAATGTATGCCATAATTCTGTATCGCTACTCTAAATGTATTACATTGTAACTGCTTGTTAAATTGAGGCGTAGAAATGAAATGCCTGCTGGACCTAAATATTAATCATTTCCCAGTCTTCCTAAAGAACATGTGTGGGTGGATGACCTTAGACTAGATTCATTCTCCTCCACTTTATGTTCAGTTCATTGCCACCGTAACCAACACACAAATATATAGTGGCACCGGATGGCGTGCTGCATGCCATCAGGCATTTCAGGCAATGACGGGTTGCTATCTGCAGCGTTGGCAACTTGAGAGGAATGAGGCGAAACCACTGAGGCGTGGGATGTTACTGTAAAACGGAGATTACGTCTGATGAATGAATAACAATGACAACGAAATGAAGTGGAATATTAGTGGGTGACATTTGTTGCTTGAAAAAAACAAAAAAACAAAAAAAAACAACACTGGTTGATTGAAGATGCCAAAATAAAGGTTATTTCTGTGTTCTTTTCAAACACAGAGTTTCTTATATTTTGAAGGGTGGCTTGCTTATGCTGATGCAGCTGATGCAGCACTTGCTCTTGAGAAGGTCTTAAACTTTTTGGTGATTAGGAAGAATGTTATAGCAATAAAGGTAAATGATGGGTCCGTTCTGATAAACATGATCTTTTCCGCCGCACATTAGTGCGGCTGCCTTTGCCATGCCTTGTGAAATGCAGATGAATGTGCTCCTCAGAGAGTCTACCATTGATTGCCAAACAAATCAAACTAATGGGAGTGTTTAGTCACTAAATGACTTGATTCAATTTTACCATGGGACATCTAATGAATCTGTTAGCAGAAAATTGATGAGTTTACGACTCTCTCTCACACCCAAACACACACACACACACACACACACACACACACACACACACACACACACACACACACACACACACACACACAC
>JAUCNH010000226.1:2417819-2427819 GCA_032353275.1 Sardinella hualiensis | reverse complement strand
TTCAAACCCTTTATACTGAATAGCCTAAGCCATCCTGGCATGAGACAGTGGTGCATTTCATTTGAGGAATCATTTGGGACAAAATAGCATAATTGAAGTGTTATGGGCAATCGAACATGCATGCAGTACTGCTAGCTTTTTTAAAAAACGTTTTCAAACTTAATAGATTAAAATTCTGATTGCACAGTGTCAGCAGCATACATAGAACGCACTCTCTCTTTCTCTCTCTCTCTCTCTCTCTCTCTCTCTCTCTCTCTCTCTCTCTCTCTCACACTGTCTCCACTCTCTTGCTGTCTCCACTCACTCACAAGTCTTTCTATCTCACTCTGTCTCACTGCCTCTTCAGTTTTTCTCTCTCTGTAAATCAAATATTGTCTGCAGGTCTTCCGAGGCGGCTCAGGGCCACTAACCTGCTGTGGAAGGGCAAAACTCAATCTGCAATCAACTTATTGCAAGATGACGTACTTGTGGCTGACCCTGGCACCAAGTGAGTCTCTTATTCTGGGTTTGAATTCAGCTCATCATTCAGTTTAGGGGTAATGAGGCTTGGATCAGATTTCGAGTAAGTTAAATGGGATCATCATTATCATCAAGGGTGGCAAAACAAATCACTTTTCCGATGTAATGGTGTGGAATTAATCGCAACTCCATCAATAACCTAATGATTGGACCCTTAGGGCATTTTGTAAAAGGTTCTTCCCTGTTTGCTCAATAGGTGTCATTACAGCAATCTAGCCTTCTCCCTATTGGCACACGTCATGGCAGAGAGGGTTGTGGGTCTGGACTACCAGCGGTGGATCAACGACAACATTCTAGACCGTCTGGGCATGGAGGATACGGGTTTCGATATCACACCCACCATCCAGACCCAGATGGCCGTGGGGGTGTACAGCAACGGTCAGGCGGCACCACTCTACGACCTGGGCTGGTACCGGCCATCGGGCCAGATGTTCTCCACGGCGGCGGACTTGGCCAAGCTGGCCATGATGCTGCTGGGTGCCTACCATCGCAAGCTGCTGGAGCCCGACACGCTGAAGATCATGCTGACGCCGCTCTTCCGCTGCGACAAGGACTACTTTGCCAACCGCACCGGAACGCCCTGGGAGGTGAACGAGATCCTGGGTTATGAGATGGTGCGCAAGGACGGCGACCTGGATGGCTACTCGGCCACCTTCTCGCTGGTGCCACGCCTCAAACTAGGCCTGGTGGTGCTGATGGCTGGCACGCGGCCCCAGAACCAGGACGTGGTGGCCAAGGCCTACAGTTACATAATCCCAGCCATGGAGCGAGCATTTCGCGATGCCAAGCGGGTCCTGACTCCCGCGCCCGACCCCACACCCTATGTGGGCTTCTACACCTACGGGAATATCACCTTTTATGAGATCAAAGCTGGAACGGATGGAGTTCTGATAATGCAGCAATTCGGGCCCCAGATCGCCGACCTTATTCCGGAGCGGTACCGGACGATTAAGCTGAACTACCTGGTGGACCGCGTATTCCGGGTGGTCTTTGAAAAGGAGTACCCCTGCGTTCTGCGGGTCAGCACCGCGTCTGTGTCACTGGAGGCCCAGGATGGACAGCTCTTTAACTTTTATGTCTTTGACAAGCGTGGGCTGTCCACGGGCTTCGATGCTCCTGGCCTCAACACGTATAATGTGGTTCGAATAGCCCGTCGACCCACTTTCAACAACTGAGCTCAACAGCAATACTCTTGGGGTGGGCATTCTGGACTCACTTTTTCAAATATATTTTGAAAACACCTTGCAAAAGCTTTTCAAATGGGTTCACAAGGTATTACTGTAGGTGGGAAATGAAATGACCGAGACTGATTCCTTCCAAGTAAACATGTAGGCTATCTGCCACTTTGTACAAAATCTGTAGTGCAACGGATGCAATATAGCTACTCTGAAATAGAGTGACAGTATGTTCACAGAACTATTTTCTTCTGCTTTCTTTCATTCTTGTATTTTTTTTTCTAATTTACTTTAACTTTTTGTTTATTTATTTAAACTTTGCTGAGCTGTATTTGATATCCTTTTTATACACTTGGCTGACCACATCTTGAGCCTGTTTTACATGTATATTGTCATGCTATTCCTGTGTCAACCCTTCTGGATGTATTTTTTCTCTCAGTGTCTTGCCCTACCAAACCAGAACATTAGAAAATGTTCCTGCTTCCCTATTTTTACACAACAGTCTGCCCTATTTCATTGGTGCCCTGGATGTATGATTACTGTGGAAGATGTTGCTTAAAAACACACAAAACCAGACATCAACAGGTCATCACAAAGGACAGGGCATAAGTGGAACATTCAGATAATCAATACCACTCTCCTTGCTTTGGATTGATTTTTGTTGTTGTTGAGATTGTTTCACATCTTTCATGAAACAAAATAATAATTCATTAGGCTATATTTTTCAAGATTGTTAATGATAATTATGTTGGTTTTAATTGATTTATTTTTGTTTGTTCGTTTTTGTTTGTCTTTTCTGTTGTTGTTCTGATGCAGCACATACAGTACATTTAATCACCCATATCTAAAGTCCGGAGCTAAACTGGAAAATGACTGCTCTGGTCGTTTGATCCCTCTCCTTTGTAATGCTTTTATAAGGGCCAGTTGTATCAGCACATCCAATTGATGCTTGCTGCACCCATAAGGGTGACTCACCACTCTGGCACAGAGCCTGCTGCTCTAACCCATTAACATGAAAAGGTGACAGGACTCAGGAAGGTAAACATTCATGCCTCTCTTCACTGCATCAGTAACCACCTACCCTTACCAAACTGTATTTCCTTTGCAAATTAGACATACAATATGTCTGCCAAGAAGAATAAACCACTCCAAATTGCAGTCTAAGATAATGCACAGTGATTTTGATAGCAATTTGTCTTCCTCTGATGACCATGTGTGTTTGTGTCTTTGATCTGCAGAAGAGTGCTATAGGATCTGCGGTCCAACTAATGGGTCATTACAATCAACTCAAGTCACTATTTGATTAGCGAACTTTAAAAAAGGAAATGTTGACCCTGCATTGTTTACGATCAAGCTGTGAAAGTGGACACAACAGGAATCAGGAACCCATCTGTTTATAGGGTAATAGGTGAGCACAGCAGGAACAAAAACATGAATGAAATGAAATGAAATTGTCTAATAGGCTGCTTAAGAAAGGGTGGGGCAGGAGATTATTATAGGTGAGTCAATGTTATAATGTTATACAGTATATGTACACTTTTTATCATTCATCAGTGTCTGACACAGTCTGATAGAAGTGTCAATTTTGATAAATGTACAAGTGATCAAGTGCTGGCTTGAAAAGTGCTTTTTTGTTTGACTAACCTGAGCTTATACAGTTGGTGAGACTCCAGGCTATACCCATTGTTAGTTCTACAGCCCCATGACAAATTCATGCCAGCAACAGATGACAAGCCTTGTGACTTTGTGTTTTCTCTCATGCTTGCTATGTGTGCTACCCTCACAAAACCAGTATCAACCAAATTCTTTCAAAATCAATAAAAAATACTTTTTTTACTATAATCCAGGGAATAAATTGGAGAACTTGCTAGGTTCCTTTCTGTAAACGAAGTTATAAACTAAAGAATAAACAGTTTATTAAGTGACTTGACCTTATATCACAGATTAATTTATATTAGCTCTAAATTAGTGGATTGGAGAAATGAACACATTGCTTTATTTATTGCTGCAAATGATCTATAGAGATTATAAAAGTCAACACATTACCCTAGGGCTACACCGGATGTGTTTTAACTCAAGCCACGTCAAAAATACATTGAAATGAATGGGCTATTTTTAGAATGTTTGCTGTGTTGCCATGTTTGGTGTAGCCAGTTCCATTGATTATAGTGGAAGCTAATTATTACGGCAGATACGGCTTTGACTTAACGCATCCAGTGTAGCCCTAGGGTTAGAAGGTAATTGCTTTCCAGCAAAAAGTAATCTGAATATACAGCCTTTTATGCTCTTGCGCCCACCGCCAGCTTGATATTCAGCCAGCTTTTATATAGTAGGTGAAATGTGCCAGCAAACCCATTTGGGGATGCTTCGTCTCCCATGGGAAGTCAACATGAAATGGACCGGCCATGGTTGTCAGCCTGTCAGTACAGATCAGCAGAGCAGAGTGCAGTCATGTCCTACACAGAGATGTAAAGTAGGCTAAGTAAAAATACTACAGTAGCCTACTTAAGTCTGTTTTGGGAGTATCTATACTTCAAATCTGTCAACTTCTACTTTTACTTCACTACATTAATTGCATATTTTCACTCGCTACATTTTCAATTGTCAGTACAGTTACAAGTATCAGATTAAATTGAATTTGGTGGTCGACTGAGTGACTGCAACAAAGTCTAATTGTCATTGAAGAAGTGCAACCAACAAATTCTATTAAACCTATAGATATGGTGGCATAATTTTTCATTCTGACTGTGTTTTCTTTTTCAGTTTTTTTTACATTTTCACTTTGTTGTAAGTTACATTTGAAACAGTTTTTTCAGCCTACTTGTACTCTTACTTTAATTACTTGAGTAGGCCTACAGTACTTGCCACCCACCCTCACACTCTCATAACACACACACACACACACACACACACACCATCTGCACACATCCTCACACTCATCTATAGAAACACACACACAAACACACCATACACAAGCAGAAAGTCGATTGCTTTCTCTGATCGACCATTTGAGCCTCATCATATTTGTCTCATTAAGACAGGGAACACAACTCACCATGCTACAAGTGCTTTGTTTTTCTCACAAAGCACTTTCATATCCTACTTTCATATCCTACTAACAGTATATGCACGCACACACACCAAAATGCCAGGCAATGACAACGAAACAACAAATATAACAAACACCCACATAAACAGCAATAGGGATGTTAGGACATTGGTTAAATCAGCTTGGTGCTTTTGCTCCCAATAAAAGAAAAGGATTGGAGAAAACAATTTCAAGAAAAGCAATACTAGCAAAAAGGTGGGTCTGGGGGGTGCATTGCCTACTTTACAAAACACTGAGATTAAAACAGGCCGATAGCCCATAATGCCACCCAGGCCCATAATCCCACCACTGTGCATGACAAAGTGGGCAAAACCTCATCATCCTGCACCATCTTCTCAGAGCCCGCACAGATGAAACAGACAAAATCATCGAAAGCTTTTTTTGTCTTGCTCCTTGCAGGGGACAGATGGAAGGTTAAAAAGAGGGGATGAACAATTCATTGATCATTAGCATTTAAATGAAGAGTCATCAGCCGTGAGCAAATGTACGTTCTTTTATCTTTCTGCTTTTTTTCCACTGCCTTTTGAAAAGCTGCTCACACCGTTTATTACAAACTTCTACGCTTTATCATTATAATGCACGTAACCAAGGTAACAGGTTGTCATACAGTAACTTACACCACCAAAGAAACACTCTGTACATCCACATGATGCGCAGATCAACATCATGCCTTAATATTGAAGAAACGCTGACTGAGGGAAGTAAATACACAGTCTAATGACTAAGATTTTACATTCTCTGTGAAATGACAAATGGTTGTACAACGCACATTTTACAACAGGAAATATTTGCTGCATCTATAGTACAATCACGTGTCCCGCTTCAGATCAACAACACACTTTTTCCTTCTCTTTGTAATGTATGACATTCATGTTTAATCCTTAGGCATGAAATCTCTACAAAGGCCAGCTTTGAATCCCCAGCAAAGACAGGTCCACTCCAGACACAAAAGATCATTTTGGACAAAACATTCAGCGGTTGAGTGCTCCATACACTAGGAATCCCAATGAGGTGATCAGACGTAATGACTCCTCACACGTGCTCTCGTCTACCCACCCTCTCTTTTAACTGGCTCCAGCCATGGGCCTATCCAAGAGGTGGTGAATGAAATTACGCCACAAACAGCTGCATACCAAATCTACATTAAATTGCCGTCTAATTACAGTGAAACGATATTAGCATCCTGATTAATGGTAGCATCCTGGTTAATGTTTAATTCTGTAGTCAAGGCAGATCAATGACATGGCATTGGTTTCAGCAATACATATCTATTTTTTGTCAAGGCAACTTAAAGCAGATTTACAGCGGTTCATAGCAATGATCCAGTGACCACTATGCTAGGTATAAAAAAAATGATTGGACACCTTTATCCATTATTTGAGAATAAGGATCAACCAATCAGGCTAATGGAAATACAGTAATATTACACTAATTCATAATCATTGTTCCTTCACATGAAGGTGGTCTCGGCCTCATGCTCCCAGCCGCTGTTGGAACCGGTGTCGCGAGTTCGGCTCTGCCGGACGCTGCTGGAGACGTGGGTGGAGCAGGATGAGCTTTTGAGGACCTTGCAGAAGGGCGGTGAACGGGTGCGTGAGGCAGCGGAGGCAGCATCACCCTGGTGGCAGACGAGCTCACGGAAGCGCTCGCGGAAACGGCTGGAGAGCATGTTGTAGATGATGGGGTTGACGGCTGAGCTCAGGTAGAAGAGCACGCCCGACAGGATGTGCACATACTCGTAGACGCCATGCATGTGGTCTGTCCAGTTGGTGGTGAAGCTCCACAGCAGCCGGTCCACGTGGAAGGGGGCCCAGCAGATGCCAAACACCACTACCACCACAGCTGGAAGAAGATTGAGAGAGAGAGAGAAAGAGAGGGAGAGAGAGAGAGAGAGAGAGAGAGAAGAGCGTGAGCCAGAGAGGGAGGGAGAGATGGAGAGAGAGAGAGAGGGGGACAGAGAAAGTAAGAGAGAAAGACAAACAGAGACGAATGGGGACAGCGGGACCGATGGTTGGAAACAATAAGAGAGACATGAGAGAAGTGGACACATAGAGAATAAAGCACAAACAAAACAGGCCAACAAAACAGATGCTGAGCTAATGTGGTTAGAGAGAAGAGCAGACATGACTACAGTCTATTTCACTAAGTGTTTAGAGATGCACTTAAACAAACATAAATCAGACGTGGACTAACACATGTTTATCCTTTTCCTTTGTCCTCTGTGGGCAATAGCAGGCTTGATTTATGTTTTCAGAATACTAGCACTAGTGGTAGGCTGACTTGCATGCAGAAAACTGCTGAACTTTCATTCAGAGGCTTTACTTTACCTTATGCTGCTTTGCTTGTTATCGAATTGAAATTTTGAGGGTTTGTGAAGTGGTGTTTGTCAATCAACAGGCCTGTTGTTTGAGGTTACCAAGTGATGTCAATAGGAAAAAGAACAAGAAAATTTGATACAGCATAAACCAAATACAGAGCCGGCAACTACTGTAACATCAAGTAAATGGAATTTCAGTTTAATTTCGCTATGCCCCATTCAGTTAACATAGGTTATTGGTTCGTGATTTGTTCTGGTTCTTTTTAATACAGACATTCAGTAACCTTGAACAACAGGGCTATTGATTGATTCACACAGGATTTCTCCTTTAAGTCATGCTCAGTATTGCCAGGTTTGTTTATGCTTATGTTTACATTTCTCTGCAGCATAGCCTACAGTGTATATCATAATTGAGAAGACTAAAAAAACACAGGTAGCACTGCATCCCTCCCTTCAAGTGCTGTTTGCAAAACAACAAATCAAACCTTTTAGAAAGGCACTGCGTACTGGTATTGCTTGAGGGGCAGGGTGTCACCACTGTGCTTCCACATTACAGAGCCAGGGCTGTACAAGAAGACCGTATTTCTGTTTGTTTGTTTGTTTGTTTGTTTGTTTGTTTTGTTCTTTACAGTGGCCTCAGAAAATGGACAGCTATCTAAACATGAGATGTGTGCAAAATGTTGCTTAACCTAATAAATGTAATACTCTTTCGGCTAACTTAGGAGGAATGAGCCTCAAGAATCGTTTATTGTACAGATCTCCATACTCTGTATTTCAGAAATGACTGAACATCCAATTTGGTTGAGCTAAGTGGTAATAGCAAACCCCATAATGGCACATCTCTGTGCGCTTTAGTTCTCAGCAGAGCAGCAAGCCATGCTGGTAATTGCAGATTAAGTTGCACCTCTTTTGCTGCTGATTTGGCCATTTCTCAAGGAGTATAGCTAATGATAAATGGCACCTTCGCCCAAGTACAGCAGAACAGCACTCAGACGACATTCCGGGTGACATTCACCTTTAAGTGTCCTCAGGGAAGATGCACATTTACAATCTGTATGCAAATGGTGAGAGTCCCCTTATGAACAGAACCTCAAGGGGAAAAGTAAGAAGCAACCAAGTCTAAAAAGCATGAATGTCTAAATGATGGCTTAATTCTGCATGGTGTTTGTAAACATAGTAAACAAAATAGATCAACTGTCAGAAAATCAGAGTGCTGCTCAGAGCAGAAATGACTGCCTCATGTCTTCTCTCATCTAAGGAGCAGTCTGCCTTCTTTATGGGTTCTGTAATGCTAAGGCAAGTACTGTACAGTACTGACATCATGTAATGGTTTATTTATTGTCTTAGGGATTAATCATGACCCCTACCAGGCCCTCTAGACCTTGTCAAGAGTTTCTCTGCTGCATTGCAAATGCACTGAAACAAGTTTGAGTAATGGAGCATTCTACATTTGGCAATAAGATGTATAAATCTAATCTCGAACAAAAGCTTGCAGCTAATCAGAAACGACTGCTTTTGAGACCCCATGCGGTACTGTCATATCACTATTGATTATACTTTGTCTAAAGATCTTGCGCTGCACTGTTAGATGTAATTATTCAAGCCTATAGCTATATGCCCTCTCATTTCAATGCTGTTGGAGCGGCAGTGTGTCTTAACTAAGTGTCAGTGGCGATGCATTGAAGGCACCCATTCATTTCAATTGCTAAATCAGCCATGAAAGCAACTTCTCCAAAAGTCACAAATTGTTCCCATCCATAGCATGACTTCACATCTAGACTGAATTTAAACCCTCATGATACTTGGTGACTTGGCTCTGGCACTTTTTGACCTTCTGCTTTTAACTTTCTGCCTCTACAGGAGAAGTTTAGGGAAATTGATGTGACTTGTGTTGATGATCAGCTTGATATAAGATCAGTGAAATATTCCAACAGGCACTTTGCGCAGCCAATTATTCTTCGCTCATTCACATCCAGGCTCATTCAGGCTTTCTCCACCTGCTTCAGAACTCTTTAAACACTCTCAATCAGAGTCTGGGCACCATGGATCAATAGCGTGGTCAACTAGCTTTAGGCTGGGGGGACCATATCTTTCAGCTCCGACTTCTGTCGGCCAGAGGCCTATCTGTCCCTTTGATAAGTGCCCTCATTGAATAACTATTAACATGAAAGAAGGATGCTTGGATCAGCGGAACAAAAAGTGCATTCCCCAATAAATAGTTTAAAATACTTATCCAGACTTAAATGTAGCCCTGAGAATAAACTGCAGTCACTAGGTCCTGACACAGAAGTATGACTTACTTCTGTGTAAAAAAAAAGAACTTTACACCCAAGCATACAGGTGGTGATTTTTCATGTCCACTTATGACCCTTTTTTTTTCTTTTTAGAGATGTCTCCTTTGGTCCACCTTTATGAAGCACACAGAACATAAAACAATGTAGACAGAATCCCAGAATGACACACAGCCTCTATCAAGTACAACACTAAGATCCAGATTGTCATTCAAGCAACTTAAAACCTACAAAATGTCCTTCAAACACTAACACAGAATCTAGGCCACCTGAGTCAATCAACGATAACATCTGTTCTAGACACTGTTGCTGAGATACTGAAACAGGATCTCAACCACATCATTCACTGGGATTCCATCCAACGTTATTCGCTTTTCATAATCGCATAGAATTAATTCAGTTCACGACTACTGTACGCCACTGTGCATGTGTTTCCATCAACTGTGTAATGCGAATAAGAAATGAATGTTGGGCTAATCAAGTGACGTGTTCCGACCAGCTGTGGAATTAACTTCTATGGACAGAAATGAGGTTAATGCGAATATACTTGAATTTAACTGTTTCAATAGACTTAAATCGCAGTTACATT
>JAUCNH010000226.1:2310137-2321102 GCA_032353275.1 Sardinella hualiensis | reverse complement strand
ACATTTTCTAAGGCCATGAAATTTAGTAGATGTCCTCTTCATGGCTAGTGAGAATGGCAGCATTATTTGGTTATGTGTCTACTGTTTCGTTTTCTCATTCTCTAACTCTGTTCTGTCTTTTTTTGGGGAGGGTGTTTCAAGTGTACAGTAGCAGTAATAGATTGAGTATGCTCTCAAGAGTAAATCACTGCTGCTAGGGGAAAAAAAAGTATATACTGATGTACTGTACAGTATATGAACAGATGAAGACTAATGGTATTATTTCAGTTTTCCCTCTGGCTCTCTACAATGTTTACAAGGTATCTTAGCCCGGAGATGGTAACTAAAAAGCTTGAACATCCGTCTCAACAGCTCTGGATGCAGGATAAAAGAAAGCAAATCAATAAAAACAGGCAAAAGTCACCAACACCAGTCAGCTCACATGAGCCTGTCCCTTTAACTTTACTCGCTATTCCTAGCCTCCACTAGACGCTACCCCACTCAAAGTCTTAAACCCATCCCCTAAAAATCCGCTTGTATCCAGTACCCACTCTTTCCTCTTTTAAATCACCTTCTCTCCACCAGCCTGTACTGTACCACTTCACTTGTATTTGTTTGTGTTGTGTCATGCTGTCTGTGTGAGAAGATTCAAGGGCACCTTGTTTCTTCAACAAAAAGGCTGTGGGTACAATGGAGAGATCTCTGCAGCCTTTGTGTAGGTGGCAACTGCGTAGGTAGTGGCAGTAGCACAGGAGACTTGCCATCTTGTAATCTGTGATAAGCATTTCATTTAGTGCTTGATGTCATTGAAGATCATTTTTAGTTGTTTTTTTAAGTCATTTTAATCTATTTTTATCTGCTAACTCCTAAAGCACTTTGTTCCCCAATGTGTATTAATTGTACTGTTCTATTTACTTTTAATGGGCTAGGCTACTATACTGTTTATTAGATTTCTTGATGTCAGTGAACAACATATCCTCACTCTTCCGTTGTTTATACACAGTCCAAGTCCAGCACGGAGCAGCAGCCACAGCCGCAACCGCAAATGCGACAGCCGCAGCCACAACCACAGCCACAGGCTCAGAACAGTAGCCCAGAGGACGGGCCCATCACCTCACCCACGCTGGTGCGCAAGAAGGCCATTCGCAACAAGGGCCTAAGCTCTGGGGCCTACAGATCCTTCACCTACACACCACTCAAACAGCGGCAGCTGCAGGAGCGCATGAACCACGCAAAAGGTGGGGCAGGGCTGTGGCGAACGCTCTCGAAGGTCAAAGATTTCCTTAGGTAACGTAGACATTCAGTTCAGAGTCGTGTGCCCAAGTGTCTTAAGGAGCACTTAATGGTGTGGGTGACGGACTGATCACAGGTGGTCATTGTTTGTGTGTGTGTGCACTGAAGGCCACTGAAGACACAGGGTTCACACCATGAGCACTTGCTTTGTCAAAGTTGTTCTCTAACTTTGAAGTTAAAAAATCTGTAGAATAACTTATTGGTTTACTGCCATTTACGGTCATTAATCTACTGAGAAGGTTGTGCTCCACTTTCCTCTTCCTCCATTCACACTGAATGCTGCTTATGTCTTATGTTGGGAAAATGTCCTCGAAAGTAAATAAACATTGTAAGACTATAAGCCTCTGGGAGCTTCAGGAATGCTCTGCTTGTGCGTGTGAAACAGGAAAGGAGGAACAAGATGGCCCCGTGCACCGTGTGCGCACCCCAAGCCTGGCCGAGTCCGAAGAAGCGTTGGCTCAAGCGGTGTGGTGCTGGGCTGGGCTCTCTAGGTGAGTCGGCACTCCCTAGTGATCTCTCTCTCCCCTTGTTACATGGTAGGAACCTGGTGAAGTTGATAATGGTGCCGCCTAGCCAATTGCACATTACGAAGTTTACCCATTTTTAGCTAATAAACACACATATTTATAAACATTCAGTGTGAGAAAGTAGGTTTTCCAGTGTCCCGTTCCAGGTTTCACTTTGTGCACCGCTCTGTCAATATAAGAGCCTGGAGGTTCACACCATGAGCACTTGCTTTATCAAAGTTGTTCTCTAACTTTGAAGTTAAAAATTCTGTAGAATAACTTATTGGTTTACTGCCAGGAAAAGGCCTGGAAAGGTATGCTGGAATTAGACCTGAGAGACTTGTCTGTAAATAGTTAGTCCTAACCCTAGTCCTAGTTAGTCCTAACCTTTTTTTTTTTCGTCATCAGTGACAGCAGTTCGTCTCTGCTTGCGGAGGATGTGCTTGGTGCCTACCTGCTGTGCCCTCATCCCAAGAAACCCAGCCGTGGCACCCTCATTATACGCTTTCCCTCTGGCCTGGCCACCCATGCCATCAAGAACACCTCCAAAGGCAGATATCTGCTGGAGGTTGGTGTTAAATTAATTGTTTGTGCTGCATTGAATTAATTGCCTGTTTTATACTGGCCAAAGTTTCTGTTTTCTTCTTTTTTTCTTTCAATTTTCTTTTCTTTTTTTTTCTTTTGGCTGTCATCCACAACTGCATCCAATGACAGAATAACAACAAAGTCAACTGTGTATAAGAACAGACAATCATGGAATTCACCAGTTTACAAAGATGTGATGGAGCATTAAGACAGTGATATTATAGACATGTGAAATAATAGGCTAATACAAATAAAGTGTGTGTAGACAAAACTCATAGGGTTTTTTTGGTTTGTTTGTTTGTTGTTTTTTTAATACAACACAGAAAACTAGGTTAGAGGAGGGATTGAGTGCATGATGCGTAATTTTTCTATTCAAACATTGTCATTGCTTCTTTTCTTTCAGGGATGCCACATTGAATTTGACAGCATTTCAACCCTAATAGAATACTACACAGAGTACAGGGGAGAATTGGAGTGTCATCTGAGCTGTGCCCGAGTGAACCACTGCTATGAGTGGGAGGAGAACATTAGCAAGCCTCAGGCTGCAATTCCCCAGTTTGGCCACAAGAGGGTGATTTCCAAGCATGGGAGAAGCTGGGTCTGAAAGGGGCTTTTGCAGTTTTGTGGCCAATGAGGTCTACTGGACACTTTTAACACTTTTTAAAGAAGTTTTGTTACTTCAGGTACATTTTGGAATTGTGTTGTAATCAATTCTACTTTTTCAGAGTATATAGTCTTGGTGACATTCACTTTTGTATACTAAGTGGCACTTTTTTCAGCCAATAATAATCCTTTAGCACTTGTGAAACCACTGTATGTTATTTATTTGTGGGTTATGGGAATTACACATTTTTAAAAGAGTAATACATTTATGTTTAAACTAGGCTTTCCTTGCGTTTATGCATGTTCATCATTTTACATTTCTGTAAAATTTCTGTTCTGTACCTATTTTATCAAAAGGCCAATTGTGCCAACTAAATAACCACTCTCTACTTGCTACATTTCTCTGGGATGGAGCCTGCCTGATGACTGATTAATTACTTGTTGCGCATATGTACTCAGGTTTGTCTTTATGTGTAACATGTCCTTCATTATGCCACAGACAGTGCCAGCTTTTATGTTGTATGACTGTAGCCAACTTTTATGAAGTTTTTTTTACTGTCCTCCATTTTCAAGGACTTGTATGTGAATCTGCATTTTGTAGTTGTACGTTTTTCTATAAACCTTGTCATTAACTACAGTTATGTTTCATATATTTCTTTAAGCATTTAGGCGTATTCCATTGGCGAGATAAAAAAATCTTAAAAATCTTAGTTTGTGAATGATGAAAAAGAAGATGCATGGGCACAGGCCTCTAGTGGCAGAAGTTTGTCGTTGCTTAGCAACTCGGAACGCCGCACGGAACCCGTTCCTCTGTGGCTAGGTTTACAGAGGACGAGGTGATAATGTTGTTTGTCTAACCTCACTTTTATGAGGACACGACCTCGGGATGCCGAAGCTTGAAGACTGCAAGCGGTTAGCTGCTATGAAAAGGGGATGCTTCTTCTGAGGTCGGGTCAAATAAATAGGACCGCTCATGTCATCGTTTTTTTTTCACAGCTGTCCACATTTCACTATCGTTACTTTGTTATTGTTAGCAAGCTAGCTCGTTTGATGGCTGTGTATGTGCCATAGCCGTGGCCGAGCCTATGGTCAGTGAGACAACAAGACCATTTGCTTGGCCAGTCCAGTCATTGTTGCAGTTCCTTTATATAAAGACAAATAAAACTACATAATTTGATTTTCTTGGATTTCCAGTACATCAGCATAAGGAAATGGAATCAGAATCGGTGAAAGTTGTTGTTAGGTGTCGACCAATGAATGACAGAGAGAAGGCACTGAACTGTAAAATGGTTGTTTCAATGGAGACAAGTCTGTGTCAGTGCTTTATCGAGAAGCCAGGAGCCTCCGAACCACCCAAGCAGTTCACCTTTGATGGAACTTACTTCATTGATCAAACTACGGAGCAAATGTACAACGAAATTGCCTATCCTTTGGTAGAAGTAAGTATTGTTCATCTGTCATAACATACATCCTGTTATGTTCATAATCAACACATCACCTACGGCTTGAATTTCAAATCTGCCACAGTATACCTGGTATCTAGTTAGGCACATCCTGTTTCTAGTGTTTTTTTTTGTTTGTTTTTTTTACTTTATACAACTGTTATTGATTCACACTTTTTATCATGAACTGTGCACTGCATTTGTATCTAATGTCATGCCTGCCTGCCTGTGATTTCTAACAGGGAGTGACTGAAGGCTATAATGGGACTATATTTGCCTATGGCCAAACTGGAAGTGGTAAATCCTACACCATGCAGGGAGTGATGGAGCCCCCCTCCCAGAGAGGCATCATTCCTCGCGCATTTGAGCACGTCTTTGAAACAATTCAGGTATAGATTATTTTTTGCATTCTCTGGATTTATATTAGGCTAGTTGATATTAAATTACATATGATCCACACCATACAGTTTAGCCCAAGAACTCCTAATATCAGTCTAAATATCAGTAATATCACTGCTCAGTGTTGCCATGTTGGTCTGTTTCTTTGGTTTTGTCTTTGCCCTTAAGTGTGCGGAAAACACCAAGTTCCTTGTTAGGGCATCCTACCTGGAAATCTACAATGAGGAAATCCGAGACCTCTTGGGAAAAGACACCAAGCAGAAAAAGGAAGTAAGAGTGTTTGCTTGTGGTAATCTCTGACTGGATTTCTGTCTGTGTTGTACTGTACAAATGCAATATTTGGTGTCTGTGTGTGTGTGTGTGTGTGTGTGTCTATCCTGCCCAGCTTAAAGAACATCCCGAGCATGGTGTCTATGTACGAGACCTGTCCATGCACACGGTGCACAGCGTGTCCGAGTGTGAGTGCATCATGGCGCAGGGCTGGAGCAACCGCTCAGTGGGATACACCCTCATGAACAAGGACTCGTCACGCTCCCACTCCATCTTCACCATCCACTTGGAGATCTGCAACACTGGTTAGCAAACACTGTGCCCATCACAGCGATGAATAAATCAGTGTTAGCATGAGATGAGAAGAAGAATTTTGAAGATTTGTCCATTAAGACAAGCCAGACCTTTCTTCAAGTTATTCATTTTCTGTCAGATGGTCACACCATTTTATACTTCACAACATTGGAATTGGTCATCTCCGTTTTTCAATTGGTCAGCTCTGCAATGTGTTGGACCCTATTACTGTATGTGATTGTGAAGTAGCCTGTACTGTATAAGAGTTTTAAGTTTTGATTTCTTTGTGCTGGCCGTAGATGCTGCAGGGAAAGACCATCTGCGTGCTGGCAAGCTCAATCTGGTTGACCTGGCCGGAAGTGAACGACAGAACAAGACTGGCGCCACAGGCGAACGCCTCCGTGAGGCCACCAAGATCAACCTGTCGCTGTCTGCCTTGGGCAACGTCATCTCGGCACTGGTGGACGGGCGTTCCAAACACGTGCCCTACAGAGACTCCAAGCTGACGCGGCTCCTGCAGGACTCGCTTGGCGGCAACACGCGCACGCTCATGGTGGCCTGCCTGTCACCCGCCGCTGACAACTACGAGGAGAGCCTGAGCACGCTGCGCTACGCTAACCGTGCCAAGAGCATCCAGAACCGACCGCGCATCAACGAAGACCCCAAAGATGCCCTCCTGCGCGAGTACCAAGAGGAGATTAAACAGCTGAAGGCACTGCTCACAGGCCAACTGGGCACTGCCAACCTGGCATGTGAGACAATGTCCTGTCATGCTATCGTAGGATATAGACAGGCTGTCCTTACATGGCTGTGTTATATCACAATTTTATGTGCCAAGTACTAAGTACTTTTTCCGTTTGTACATCATAAATTTAATCTCTGATAATCACTGGTGTTGATGACCTGCTCCCTTTGAAACTCTGGTGGCTGTAAAGGCATAAACTCAAATGTAAAATATACTTATCTTGAGAGTGAGACTCAAGGCTTGCGACTTCTGCTTTGATGTTCCTTCCTCAGCTTTGGTGGCGAGTCGATCATCGAAGACTGAGGTTCGCCGCCACTCCAGACCACTGTCTAGCTCTCTAGAGAGTGAGGCAGAGAAGGAGAAGATCAAACAGGTCAGAACGGACAGGAACAGCGTTACCATCGCCTATGTTAATGTAATATCCCTTATGTGATTAGCTAGATCATTGGTTCTCAAACTGGGGTCCGGGGACCCCCAGGGGTCCGCGGCACGCTGCCAGGGGGTCCGTGAAAAAAAATGCTACGAAGTATAAGCTTATCATATGCAGACAAAAATACTAAAGCTCAGTCTGGTACAATGGTATTGTGCTCATTTTGCCAAATGCAATAACAACATGACTATCTAAAGGTTTGTGAAATTACCAAAAATGTTTCAGAAAAACAAATGACAGACATCTTGTGTTGTTTCATTTTTTCTGTGGGGTCCTTGAAAAAAAAAAATTGCTCTATGGGGTCCCCGGCTCAAAAAAGTTTGAGAACGCCTGACCTAGACAACTCCTGTAGTTCTTCCATCATTTACCCCTTTACAGGAAGCCATTTCCCCACTGAGGTCCTTTGAATTAGCACATACTGTACATACTGTGGCCTATTATATAATAAACCTCCTTGTATCCTTGTATCCTTGTATCCTTGTATCCTTGTATTACTTGTCCAGAAGTTAGAGTTAATGGACAACAAGGAAATGCACAGAGGCTGATGTTTAGAAAGTGTTTTATTGAAGCTGAAATAGTGGAAAAGGCCTCAGATGGACTGTTATTTACTGTGTCAGGTTTAGCCTATTTTCAGTGTTCGCAATTTTGTCCAGTAATATAATCTCCCTCACACAAACAGGGACTCGCGAATGTATGAAAGTTATGAAAGCAAATGTGTCCCAGGTACTGTATAAGAACAGCAAAAATGAGTCAGAAACTGACACAAGACAGAAAGATTACACAACAGTGAACAATGGAGAATAAAAAAGTAAACCATTCCACGTCTAATTTTCAGAATTTCTGATGTGTCTAATATGTCCTATTTTTTCCTTTCTTGTATCCCAGAGTTCCCTGGGGTTGGTGCTACAGGGCCAGCAGTCCATCCAATACCTGCAGAATGCCCTGAAAATCAGCTCCTTCTTCAGGGGAGACATGGATGTCAAGACCGCCCTCAAGTGAGACCACTACACATGATCCTTTACATTGGTCTTATAGCATTAGAGTCTTACAATTATGTTACATGCTAAAGATTTCATGGGATATGTGATCTAAATTCTTACACCTCAGTCACAATGTAATCTGTGTGTTCGTGGTGTTTATGCTGTGCAAGTTTTTGGTCCTTTTTTGTTTAGAATGCATGTTAATACATTAGACCACCAGCTACTGTACTGCTCACTTGAAATAGAAAGGAGCTGTTATGTTTTTTTAGTTGCTCTAGTTGCCATAGGCCAAAGGTTATGGCTGAAAGGTCACTGAGTGTTGTGTTGTATGCATGCAGTCATCACCTGTTGGCCCAGAGGATGTGTGTGACCGGAGACTACAGGGGAGCCATGACCCACGAGAGAGAAGCCCACACGGTGTTCAAGAACCAGGTCAGACATGTTACACACACACACACACACACACACACACACACATATACACACGCCCTAGCGGCTGCAGCGCTTTGATCATCTCCTCAGAGTCTCTGCATACTAAAACAGGACCTACTTCATGCCGAGCTACTGTGGTGTGAAATCTCATGATGATCATGCAGTGTGGGAGTCTACACCGTGTGTGTGTGTGTGTGTGAATTTGTGTGTGTCTAGTGAGTATTTTTGTATGTAGGCCTATATCTGTGTGCATTTATGTGTGTGTGTGTGTGTGTATTTGTGCATGTACTGTAGCCTACCTCTGTGTGCATTTCTATGTGCGTGTGTGTGTGCGTGTGTTTGTGCATGTGCATGTGTGTGTGTGCCTAGTTTGTGAGTCTCCTGAGGAAACTTAGTTTTCTCCTACAGATTCTGATAAAGTGCTGCTGTTTAAATGGATCAATAAATCAGCGCTGAACGTGTGTTGCATGACACTGGTGTAGTTTCACACACACTCTCACACTCTCACATACACACGCACACAAACATCTGTGAACCCCCTGAGTCTTTATGTGTGTTAAACAGTCTTATTTAGTCTGATGAAGTGCCTGTATGGAAACACATTCCACCACATTAACCAGCAGCTAAATTCCTGGTCCATAACCCAGCATCAGTAACCCAGCAGCTGCAGTACAGGTCCCTAACCCAGCATTAGTAACTCAGCAGTTACATTACAGGTCTCTATCCCAACATCAGTAACCCAGCATCAGGAACTCAGCAACAGTAACCAGGCAGCTGCATTCGGTCCCTAACACAGCATCAGCAACCCAGCATCTGTAACCCAGTGTTCACAATTCAGCATCTATACATAACATTACACACATCAGCATCTATGTACAACCTAGAACCAATGGCAACAGAAATTATTTTTGGAATATATGTTTATTAAACCTTACCTTATCACATACTAAAATTCTTGGAAAATATAAGTGGTGGAACATAGATTGGCATAATTCACCCTTCCACAGCCCCTCCCAACGAACGGCAACTGACCAATCCTACACATAGCAACGGTTACTAACGGGCCTTGGTCTGTCAAACATTTGACATTTGGCAACGTTCTACAATGCTGTGCCTACAAGAGTGGCAAACAGGATAGCAGATGGGAAAAATCCTCTTTTGCTTGTACTAAACCCCCAAATACATCAAGCTATGTCCATGATAGAACAAGTGAAGAACACAATAACCAGATAACCTTTACAAATTGTTTTAAAAGTTGCTTTAAGCAACTTAGCTCACATTACTGTAGCTCATCAGTATTCCAACACTACCTAGTTCTTAGTTTGTTACTAGAATGACCACCAACATTTTACAGTACAGATAGATACACCGATCAACCGAGATAAAGGCAGTTAAATTATTTAGTAGTACCAGCAAATGTTTAACAGAAGTACGTTAGCTACACTACTCATGAAGCAGCACAGTTAAGATGCCTATTGCTAATACTGTGTAGCTAGCTCACACCTGTAACTTAAGTACGTAGTGCGATATCCCGCTTAAATTTCTTCACACGCTGAATGAGTCATGTAGCCAAAGTAAACTATTGTAAAACAGTGCACCGATTAGGATTACTGACTTGTAGCCTTTTGTCATCAACAGACGTAATGCAACATTATGATAGCCTAGCTTTAAATGCTGATTGCCTTCTAATTTTGGCACAACGATAAACTTTAGAATTTTTGGTTACTAGTACCAGAGTGTTTAGAAAAAGGACTTTAGCCTGTTTAAGAATCTTTGCTTGAATGTAGTCTACCCTTTCTTTTACTGTCTGTGAGTCTACCTGACCACGGTGATTTTAGCGTTTCACTAGTTTGGCTTTGTTGACCGACGTTATCGCCATACCTAGCAATATTACCAAATATTAGGATATACTGGGCTTTTAACAGGGTTGAAGCTTTTTAACAGGGTTGTGGCAAAAAAAAGATATAGGCTATGCCGCGCAAATGAAGTAGCAAGAGCCCATCTAGCCAATCAAGACGCTCGAAAGGCGGGATCTTCCCCCACCACCCTGCAAAACGAAAACTTGCCTGCGGGACATCCACATCCATGTGCGACGTCACTGCTGTAGCCTAAATATGATTGGGTAATGATGCGACACAAAAATAATATAATAATAATAATAATAATAATAATAATAATAATAATGTAAGGAATGTAGTAAGATTTTTGTTATTTTTTATTGCTATTATTATTTTTATTATTATTATTTTGTCATTGTTATTAGGCTATTACACCTAATATGCACCTATCTGACGCCAGCCCAGACGATGATACTTTTTCGTCTCTCAAACGCCCATAAATTAAAGTCAGTAACATGCAGAAAGTAGGCCTACAAGTCCTAATTGAGCGCCATGCCTATTATTAGTGCTGTCTAATGCAGCCATTTACACTCCTACTGTAAGCTAACTAAAGGATATTGTTAGCCATACATTTCAGTGAAATCAGTGGGCGTTTCGCGAGCGTTATGTTTTGCTACAGATAGGGTAAACAGAATAAATGCTTCCTGCTGGATTTATAAAGATTTTTGACATACATTTTCTCCAAAACTGTGAATTTAATTGATGCATGGAATCGATTTTAGTGGTTAAGGTAGGCTAAGTTTCAATAATGATTGAAGTTTAGCTGGTACGCCGAAGTTTAGTTATGCTACACCAATTCACACCGAACTGAGCTCAATGAATGACTTTCTAATTCTGAAATGCAGGATTTCCTTTTTTGTCTTTCTTTTTTTATTTTAAATGTATTTTACATGTTTGATACGGCAGAACAATTTGAGGAAATGAGGTAGCCTAACGTTATCCCAGGACTAGCTAGCTTTCTGGCCACGATGTAGGCATTTAGTTTAGGCACGATTTAAAAATACACGTTTCAACCTACACCGATGCATTCGTGTTATCATCAGTGCTCTGTTCTGTCCTGCTATCCAAAAAGTTCTGCAGATGGAAACTTGTCAGTAGCAGACATCCCA
>JAUCNH010000226.1:2286356-2296755 GCA_032353275.1 Sardinella hualiensis | reverse complement strand
ATCCACACGAAAATCTATTAATTCCTCACACAAAATGCCAAATACCTCACATCTCCTGCAAAATTAAACACTATCAAAGTATAAACACATCTCAAAGGTAAGCTTTTGTCTCACCACTTTTACCATAACATTACAGTATATACATGTAGGCCTACACACCAATGTTCTAAACCTAAAGCACTTCTGTCTGAAATTGAAATTTTCACAATAAGCATGCAAACAATAAGCAAACATATGACAAACATATGACATATAAACAACATATGACACTGAAGTAGGCTACATACTTACAGTAAAAAGAGAAAAAAATGAGAGAAAAAAATTATCACCACATGTGGGACAGAAATAAAAAAGCTGACTTCCAAATAAAGTTTGTGTGGGTGTGCCTGTGTGTATGTGTGTGTGCAGTTATGTAATGGACTGGACAGTAGGCCTACATGTAAACAGTGGGCTACTGTAAATAGATACAGGTAATTGCTTTACCCCACCCAGTAGTATGCACAAGACAATCCAAACTATTGTCGTTCCACGCAGGTGGAATGACCTACTGAGCATCACCAGGGCAGGGGCGTCCCTATCTGTCCTCAAGAAGCAGTCACACTTATGCCGGCGGGCATTCCTTTGATGTCCAGAGGTACAGCAATGTAAGCCTTTATCAGAGCAAGTGGGCATGTGCAGAACCATTAAGCAGTCTGAAGGTTATGGTGACAGAGTTCAGGGATCAGGGATTAGGCTGACAGGGTTCAGAAAGGAGGACATGTAAAGATTTTGTGTGCCAGCCAGCAGTTGGAAAAAAACTGTAATAGATGTGAATCAGCATTGTAATCCCCAAATGGCTGCCCACTGAAGCAGAGCCTACTGTATGCATCAATGTTCAGCTACTGTAGGTAGCACTCTGCATGACAAATTCACCGCCAGTGTTTGAGTAGGTAAATATAATTATTCTGCAATGTCTCAAAAAAAGTAAAGGTAGTGCCCTAAAATAAATCCTGGATTACATGAAAAAAACAACAACTAGCCTATGCCACCCTCAATCTACAGGTAGGCTAGAAAGTGGAAGCGTTGCAAAATAATAATAAAAAGAAGCTAGGCTATATGTGCTGGTGTGCGGACAACTTTGTCTTGATATACAACGTACTTTTGAAATCCTGCACCTAGACAAATTTTGTAGAGGATGTGCACTTTTTAAAATCAGTCTGTGTCCACAATTTTAATCGATAGATTTCCTCTTTTGACAATACATAGGCCTATCTCAAAATATTGACCTCAAAATGTCATGTCTTCAAACTACAAAATGTCCATACAAATTCTAAAGAGCAGTAGTTAAACCTCCTTCCTAAAGCAATTCTTCTACAGCCTAATTATTCTAATATGCTGGCTTAGCATACCCATACCCCATAATGCAGACTCGAAGTATGATAAAGAGCCAAATATGCCAATAGTTGATAATCTGTTTGCTTGAATATATGTCAAATAATTTCACAAGTTACACAGACTCTAGAGTAGAGGACTTGCACCTGATTTGATGGGGTAGTCCTTGAGGGTGGCGTCTCCGTTGCGGAGGTCAAGGCTTGAGGGAGGGTAGCCCACCATGATTTTCTGGACATCACATGGGATCCCGGTCAGCTCCTCCACCTTATGTTTCAGCTCCTGGACACAGGACTGGTGTGTGAGGCCCTGCATCAGATGGGTGCCATTCTTGGCCTTGCAACGCAGACGCAGCATCCTGGTCTCCTTTGAATCTGTGCGGAATGAGAAGAGTCCATGAAGTGACAGGAGCAACCCACTCAGCTATCTGATATGTGTGCATTGGAGCAGCAGCCAAATTAAAATAAGCTNNNNGCAGCCAAATTAAAATAAGCTCATTACAACCCACACTGTCAAGTGAGGTTGTGGTGGTCATATAACTTTCATAAATGTTCAGACAGAGCTGACAATTCGACCGATAACTGAACAGTAAGCCTACTGTTCAGTTATCAGTCGAATTGTCAGCTATGTCTGAACTTTGCCTAAAGGCTGTTAAAAGCAGACTTACATTTGAGGTAATGAACTCACAGCAACTGATCAGGCAACTAAAATGACTCCTGAACAAGTAATGTTTACCTTGGGAGAGGTGAGTTGTTGTAACAACTTCGTTTATTGACATGAAGGACAAAACTGGGCCTAGTATTGCAGCCAAATTCCACCTTAACGTTAGCTTAAGACCAATGATCCACAACACGGACAAAACAAAACACAGGCAGGCTAGTGAACTAGCTAGCTCTCCTCCTTCGGCTAGAGGAGCTACCGATTGCTACATAAGGAAGTAAATATGATGTGGGCCAAATGCTATTAACACCTGATGTACTTTACCATCTTGTTTCTAACTAGCTTGGATCACGTTTATTTAAACCCGCTCCTGATATACACATCACTGTGAGGACTCTCAGCTGACAAAGCACCATCCAAGCCCATGAACTACACAAAAGAAAAGCTTGGCTTGCATTGCTTTGAAAAGCTAAACACTGCTATCTTGACATTTGTTAATGTGCTCAGCATTGCCAATGCAAATTTTACTTCCAAACCCAGTCATATGGTAAACTAAGAATGTCGATGAGCTGGTGAAAGTTTGTGTTGAAATCAAATACTATCTGTCCGTTGTTAAATATGTGACAACTAGTTAGCATAGCTAGCAGGCTATCTATTTCCAGCCCATAGATGACAATCGTTAGCTTGCTAAATTGTGGCTAACAAGCCAACCAGCTATTTGCCCATTTGTTTAGCCCTGCTTGTAACAAGTTGTAATTATAGCGTCCACACATAATTACGGTTCATAAAATACTGACAAGCCGTCACTTGAAATTATTACAGAAAACAAAGAACGATTATTTTAGAGCACTGTGTATAAAGTTAGCCATGTTTCTCTTACCACTCTTCACCTCTCAGACAACACTTCACTGACAACTCACATGCGTACTTCGTCATCAGAGAACACAACATGACGTAAATAACACCATTCTGTTGACAGTAGGCATGAATTCAAAATGAGATATATTACACTATCTATAACAAGACAAGAAATTACAACAATTTATAGCATTTTTTTTACATTTTAATATACTGATTATTTTGCACAGCCATAAATGTGATTCTACAGACAAAAAAAGTGAGACAGCACAAAGGTAGGCTACATGAAAACAATCTTGGTATTACAGTACATGAAATTTCAGCAACAGTGAAAGACAGTTTCAACCTGACAAACTAACTCGATTTCAACATTCAAAAGTAGCACAGTTTCATAGCACAATTTGAACAGGGCTGACTTGTCGAAATCTCCATGGCACCTTAAAGACTCAATTCAGTGGAGCTCTGACACAATTCAGTGTATTTTAGGCAAACAGAAGCATTGTCACCATGTGGACACAGCGCTTTCTGTAGACTATTTCCAGAGGCACAGCTTATACAACAAAATGAAAATTTTATTTATGTTTCCAATGGTAATTCAAATGCAGTTTAGAACCAAGACTTTTAACTGAGCAAACGAATTACACACCACAAATCTGACATTCACAGCAGCATTGTACAGTGTTCACAGGACCGACAACAGGCCCTGTTTTTTTTTCCTTGTTTTGCAGGACTAGTTGCAAAATATGAATACCTCTGTCACACATGAAACAAATGTAGGCAAACATGTACATCATTCAGTATGACTGTCACGCAAAAAAGGCATATTTCTATAAATATATATCTACATGTCTAATATAGCTTTAGCCGATAGGCTGAGCTTCACTCTATATCAAAGGGCTCACTTGTGTAAGAAAAAACTAAATTGCTCAAAATCTAGCCAAATGACTGACAGAACTTTCCTCACTTTACTTTCCCAATTCTGTTATTTTGATTTTAACTGAAGAATGGAGTTGTCCTTAAAAAGTCTTTTTTCACAATCTGAAATCTGAATACAATCAAGCCATGTAAAAATATCTTTATTACTTCAATGTCAATAAATTAGATTAAGGCCTGTTTCTTAATGGATACTGACAGAGGATAACCAACCCCTGTCAAATTCAATTAATGCTGTGTATTCAATATTCTGTGGAAACCACTATGATACCATCTTTCTTGACCGCTGAGATGAGGTACACATTTGTGATTTCTGATGAAGGAGTTATGAAAGGCACAATCATTTTCTTTGTGGCAAACAGTTTGTGAGGGCATATTTTGGCTGTGTTTTACTGTAACATTTTGTACCTGTCCATAACCCTAGTTGGAGAATGCGCGCCATGCATACAGTTTTACCACTAGGTGGCGCTACCATTCAACTACTATAAGCAAAATAGCCTGTCTCCCCTCCAGTCAAAAAAAGTCAGTTTGCTAATGTTAGTGTGTCATATTTCATTAGCTGTTTGTCACCCTATTATCCGAACGGTTCTTTTAAAAAAAAATCATGCACAACCATTCAATGTTTTGCCATGATATTCACCCAAAGTCTTTTGGATGGTGTCTTGGTGAGACCCATCATAAAATCCACATGACAATGTTATTTGGTCCCTTCATCAGTTCACTTTACTGTCATTTTCACTGACCAAAATGTAATGTCATCTAATCCTCTGCAAACTGCTTCGTCCATTCCTCCGAGGTACAATGTATCTAGAGTAAGCCTGTACTGCCCCTAAATGGACTCAGACCTATACTGCATTCCCACAATAAGACCTCC
This sequence comes from Sardinella hualiensis, assembly GCA_032353275.1. Lineage (NCBI taxonomy): Eukaryota > Metazoa > Chordata > Actinopteri > Clupeiformes > Clupeidae > Sardinella > Sardinella hualiensis. The sequence goes on along the minus strand of JAUCNH010000226.1, from coordinate 2,292,062 downwards.
TCAGTAGTAAGCATGTTAACTTCCAATGCTAACTTTTAGCTTTGCTATACAAATAAATATTCAAACACAGCATGTTGATGCGCTCACATTGGGGATTTTGGGGTGTCTTTGTGCTAAGCTTTATGCATTTGTAACATTTCTGTGTTGCTTTATCAGACACAACCATACTCATCTACCTAATTCTTCAACACACAGCTTTGGTGTATAACACCATCATTGCCACTGCCAGATCTAGTTTCACAAAGAGCACATAAACAGAAAGCGCTCCGGTCAGCTCCTTAATTTAAGTCTAATAACAGCAATGCTGCTGAATGACCACGTTGGCAGCTACCCTTGGCTTTGTCCAACATTCAGTTCAGCGACAACTGATGTTTCTTGTGCGTAGTCACAGGCTATAAGGCATTCAGCTGATAATATTACATGACTACTGAAAGCATAACAATCTGGGAATCAGTAGAGGGCCCATGGAAAGGACATGCACAGGACTTTTCACCTGTCTCCTTGTGGATATTTGACATGCTGGTTGGTTAGATATATGATGTGCCTATGTCTAATTTTGTATCTATGTAGGCCTACTAAATACATACTGTATGTCATATATTGGGCCAGAGAGAGAGAGAGAGCAAGGAGAAGACAGAAAGGGCAAACAGAGGACCCTCTGAGAGTTGTCCATTGGTAATGGGTCAGGAGGTATTAAGGAGTCTGAGAGGAGTGTGAGTCTTCATTCAGGTCTACTCAGAAGCGGACACACTCACTAGCTTCTCTGCGGTGTCAGAGTCGTTTCCCTCACACAGGGGTTCCTCGAGAAAGAAAGACAAAAATGGTTACTTAAATGTATAGGCAATGGTTATCTTGATTCATAGGCAGACCAAAAGAGGTGACTGTTCCATATCCAAAATGCTGAGATTCATATAATGGAGTAACATGACTGAATATAGTTTTTTTTTCTAACTTTAACCAAAACATAAGAATTGTTTAAATTGTTGTGCAGATAAGGAGAAGAATTTAATATGCTATCAGGACCAGAAACATTATACAGATTATCATGGCTAATGTTGTCAAACTTAAAATGTTTCAGGCCCTTTCTGTCACAACACAAATCCTTTCACTAAAGATGGCAAAATCCCACGACACAATACAAAGAATTCAATCAGAGCTCACCAGTAACCATGGTGGGTCAACAAAGAAACACAACAGAACAAAAAGCTTTACCGTAAATCTCAATAAAAATTGGTGAATATGATTGAATTCATTCATGCAGATGGTGTACTAGAAGTACACAGAGTTAAGTAAAACAATCATTTAAAAAGCCATAGCTAGAGTACATACAAAAAAAAAAGTATTTCCATAGCAATGCATAGCAGTCCATTACATGGAAATAACCAACCATGCCAGTAGTTGCAAAACTTCTCATCCTCACTTTTTAACCAATCAAAGCAAAAGAACAAACTTTAAAGTCATATTCCCAGATAAATCAATCTATAGCTCTGTTATTTGAGAAACCCAGGTGCTGTCACAGTAGGATAGCACACTGGCAGCTAATGCTAACTGATGGACCAAAGAAAACGGAGTTCCTATGCCCTCACTGGTGTTTGCTGTCAGTCTGATATTCAGTCTTTGTTGTATGCTATCCCTCTTGTTAAATTGTCTTACAGACAGCACACTGTGACCTTGAACAACAGGGCTATGTATGGCCTGATTTACCGTACATCGGAATATCCCTTTAATATTGCATTACATAGCTGTGAACAGATGCAACAACAGCATACTGGTGAAAAAACTTCACGGTTATGTTCATATTTATGTTTACATCTGAATTTGGGTTTGATAGGTGACCTACAGAACGGCTAGCTGATTGTCTTATGATATACAGGTAAAACAGGCAAAACAGACTTTGTGGTTAGAGAGTGATTTGTGTGAAACTGCCCCACTGTGAATGGGTAACAAAAACACAACAGGCCAAGGAGGAGCTAAAAAAAAGGAGAAAGGGAGAAAGCGAGAGAAATAACAGCGGAAGTCTTAAAATACTCACAGACAGCTGTTTCCTAGCCGGGGCTGTGAGGATGAAGGGAGAGGGGAACACAGAGAGGAAGAGAGGAGAGATAGAAATGGAAACAGGAGCTGAAGCACAGTATTGACGAGGCCAAGCAAACGAACAGGCTCTACTCTACAGGCTCTACAAGCCTGCGCTAATAATGTGTAATTTGGATGTGTGATTACACCACCCTAAACCAACTGTAGTGTTTACCGAATGGTGTAATTACTTTGTCACAGAAACATAATCATTGTTTGCATCATCAAATGATGGACTGTCGTCAAGTAATACATATATTGTGCTTTTATACATATATTGTTGTATATATACATATATATTGTATATTGTGCTTTTATACATATATTTGTGCTTTTTCCAAATGATCTTCCAAATGAGAGCTGCAGCTAGTTAGCTAGCTAGCTAGCTTGTGTCATATGAACGTACAGAGAGCTATGGTATGAAATGTACCCTGCCTGACCTTCAGGGAGATTTCACACAGTCTTTCTATTATATTTGGGTATGCAATGACTTTCTTTGTGTTACAGATTAAATAACTGATACTTCTGATACCTCAAGAGCCCCCAAAATTTGCAAAAAGAAAAAAAAAAGCACTGCATCCACACTGTGCAGCAGTAACAAATGATGGAACAGGCCAAAAAGACATGCAACCCAGACAATACAACCAAAATACTGAGACACAGCAAGACAAGCAATTAGGATGAAAGGAATTCCAGGGTGGAAATAATAAGGGACAAATCAAAACAAAACAAAAACCCAATGGTGAGTAATTCAAGGCATGCCAATCATGAACAGGGTAAAGTCCACTTGACGACAGAGACACAGGGAGAGTTAAGTGGAACCTGTGGGAAAGGATTGGTTTGTTTTACGAAGGAGGCATGGACACAGGAGTTAGAAGTTAGCAGGATTTCAACATAGGCCGAGGGAGGGTAGCAAGGACTCCGAGGGGGGGGAGAGAGTGCCGCCCAAGGAGTCGGACACTAACTTGGCTTGGCTGGTCCATCAGCTCCCCCTCTGGCGTCTCGGGGAACTGCAGGGCAGAGGGGGAGGGGACGAGGGGCAACAAGGGCCGGTTGCCGGCGCTGTAGAGGCGGGGGCGTTTGACCTGGTCGTGACTGGAAAGGGGGGTGAAACTATTCCTGCGGAGCAGCATGGGAGCAGGGTCTCTTCTCACTTTACCCTGGTAATGGGAGAGACCACCAGCAACATTAACCAGAAAGAAACAGAGCAACCACCCAACTCAACCCAACCCTCCCTCTCAAAACACAACAGAGCAGAAATCTCACACACTGATCTATCTGAGTTAATGACTTATCCCTCACAAGATCCCCCCGAACTCACACTGACACACAGCGGAAGACGAAACACAAACTAAAGACTGAGGAGGAACACCGCCTGCCGGAAAACATCGGTGAACAACCATACAACAGTCCACTCTACATGATGATAGTTGACCATGAGATGACATTGAGAATGCCGGGAATCTCGACAGCAGGAAATAACTCGAGGGGAGTAGGAGAGATAAGTGGTCTAGTATTTGGGGTTTGCTTCATAACAAGAAAAATTAAAAAAAAGTACTGAGTTATGAACTGGTTATTCAAAAAGAAAGAGGGACAGTTTGAAAATAAGGGACACATAACTAGCACAGCTTTAACATGTATCCAAGTCCCTATAAAGCCAGTGACTAAAAGTAGCATTCATGATATGGAAGTGGAGATACATGCGTCTTTAGGGCCATTCTATGTAAGTGAAGGTAAATAGCGACATGCTAAACGCTCATTTCTACCTGCTACTCCGTGTCCCTGCATGCTCTGCAGCTATGCAGTGGCAGTGTGTTCAATAACCCTTGCCCGCATGCAACATTGTACACATCAGAGAGGGGGGGGGGGGGGGGTGGAGTGTTGAACGTGTAACAGTGGCAGGCATGAGTGTTAAGGGACCGGAGAGACGACTTACCAGCGGTCGGTCACGGTGGGTGCTCACAGCCTCCACATTCAGATAAAACGTCTCCACTTTGCAACCTGCATCATGGCAGCCAATTAGAAATCAACTCAAATTGGAATACAATATTCTCATTCAATATCCAACAGTAGGTCCAACAGTAAAGGCAGAACAATCACTTTTAAGGGACACCGTCTGACTGAGTAAGGAACAGAAGTGAACTTGACATTATCTGAGTACTGTAGGTTTGGGAGCATATTGACACGGGTAGCCTTGTAAGCATGAGATACTGAATGGTATGAAATCACATTTAAAAACAAAGTTAAAAAAAATAAATAAAATGATTACAAATCTTACCATAAGCCACTGGTGTCAGTTTCAGTACTGTATGAAGAGGGCATTTCAAGTAGGGCAGGTCATCTATACACAAAACCAAAAAAAGAAGAAAGAAAGAAAGAAAGAAAGAAAGAAAGAAAGAAAGAAAGAAAGAAAGAAAGAAAGAAAAAGAAAATCTCTTTTGTGATGAACTGATTTGAAACCAGGTGTTATGTCAGCACAGATTCAGCACAGTGCTTATGTAACACTTCTGGACAGGCTTCAGTTTGCATACTCCCATCATTCCGCCAGTGATGTTCGGAATGCCACAGAATTTTTTTTTTTTTTTTTTGCAGCCTCAATGCTACACATGGCTGGTGTCAAATGCTGTGGCTCACCTGCACTTTTGTCCAGGAAGTAAGCCAGCAGACAGCGCATGACAGCCTGGTGGCAGATAACCAGCACATTCCCCTGCCTCTCCAACTCCATGATGACTGGTTCCAGGCGCTGCACCAGATCCTGGTAAGACTACAGGGAGAGAAGTAGGACATACAGAGTACCGGTATGATTCTTTTTTTTTTTTCTTTGAGAATATTCAAATGTGGTGATTTAGAGATAACCTGGAAAATTTGGTTAGTGTTTCTGGCGATCATACCTCTCCCCCGGGATAACGGTAGTGATACTTGTCCTGATCTCTCAAGGCAAACTCTTCTGGGAATGTGTGCTGAATCATTTCATACGTCATCTCCTCACACACACCCTACAGCAGACACAAACACACACACACACACACACACACACACACAAACACACAAACACACATACACACATACACACAGTGAGTTAAGATTTGTCCATCTCTTACTGTATTTCTTTTCAAAACAGCACAATGACAAAAAACTGTACTGTTACAAAGTCAAAGTGAAAGTCAGTTATATTTCTTCACATGTACTTCACATGCAAAGGAATCGAAATTATGTTTCTCGCCATCCCATGCATAGACAAGGACAACAGTAAAGTGCAGATGCACAATAATAACAATCCTAATCTTCAAGGTAGTATTTAATAAATAAAGTGCAAGTGGCTTAAGTCTTACACTTTAGTTAGTTAGTACTGCTAACATAACAAGATATACTGTAACGAGACATAACAACAAGACATAAGCGCAAGTAAAGTAACAAGATATAACAAGGCAAGACATGAAGTACAACAAAGTGTTCATTTGAGTGGTGTACTGTGAGGTACTGTAACACTCCAGGTTGTAGTTGGTAAGGGTTAAAGTTTTAGTGCAAAGACAGTCTCTGGCAATATGAGGCAGCAGTCAAAGTCATGAGCAAAGAATAAGACAAAACTCAGACTGTCACCTGAACATCACCCTAATATTGGCAACGACAGAC
>JAUCNH010000226.1:2276146-2286256 GCA_032353275.1 Sardinella hualiensis | reverse complement strand
GAATTTCAGATTCCACAAAGTATGCATATAGTACAGCAATTCATCTATCTGACTGGATTTATAAGACACACATTTCTATTTTTATCCCAGTAGTGGATGCAGCTAACACATGGGGGCAAGTTAAATTTAAACTAAAACTGAATTACCAGATTGACCAGATTAGTAAACTTAATCTGCCAGATCACTATTGGGTTTATGTCGTACCAATCTTTCACACTCTTTTTCCTACTGACAGCATTCAGTGATCTCAACCAATGGGGCTGCGGGTTGAAAGTGGCAAGAGTTCCCCTTTAAACAACCACGAGTAAGTAAACACTCACAGCGTCAATCTCATTGAGGATTTTCCACTGCTCGTAGGGCACACCAAGCTCCTCTGCAGTCTGAATGGTGCGGCGCAGCTGGCTGGTCCACACCTTCAAGTCTGACAGCTTATGCTCCTCAATGAAGTCACGAAGAGCGTGAGAGAACTACAACGAGACAAAGAACGTATAAGCCGGGGCACCGTGGCTCAGCGGGCTAGTGCGTCATACCATGAATCCAGGGACCCGGGTTCAATTCCGATCCGAGGTAATTTCCCAATCCCTCCCCATCTCTCTCCCCACTCATTTCCTGTCAGTCTCTACAATCCTATCTCAATAAAGGCAACAAAAAGCCCCAAAAATATCTAAAAAAGAATAAGTAAGCCCCTTGTAACAGATACTGCAAATGTGCAATGAATGATTCATGTACAGTTAACCTACTGGTTATTTTCTCAATTAATCAATTATTAGTTTGGAAATTCATTATTTACAGTCACAGAGAAGTGAAAAAGCTTTGAGAAAGGTGTCAGCCTATTAAAATACTCAACAGATGACAACAACTAGATTAATCAATAAATATTTTTGCAGCCATAAATGGGGGGGGGGAGGCTCATGTACTCTCATACAATCGTGAGGGTTCCATAAAACCTCAGGCTGTAAATTCCTGGATGGAGGCAAACGCTGAATTCTCGGCACACCTGCTTTCCTCGCGGGGAGAGTTCGGCGTCCCCTCCGATGCGGCCCTGCACGTTGTGGTCGCTCTCGCCGTGCCGGCACAGGTAGATGGAGTGGGAGTGCACATGGATGTTCATGAGGTAGTACACAATCTTACTCTGGATGTAGTCCTGTACGCGGTTCACCAGGAACTGACGGCCCACGTTCATCACTTTGATGAATGATAAGTCTCTACAGACAAAATACAGATGATGCGGCCAAAAAAGTATTAGAACTACACACAGAACTGCTACAGCGCCTGCTAATCAGCTTTATTGATCTATTATAAAACAGTAATATATTTGCATGTCTTCAGATAGATGCTAAATTAGCTGAAATCCCAGAGTAATTAAAATGACTTATGTTAGGAGAAGATAAATGTAAAACATTGCTCAGCCTAATAGCTCACTTGTCAGATTCATCTGGGTCCAGAGGCTGATAGGTCACTTTGTAACATTCAATGCGCTTCAGGAAGTCATCCATCACCCGCTCTCTGTTGCTTTCTGGGTAATCTGGACTTGAGACCTTCACTTCCTATACAGAAAAGTATAAAAGAAAAAAGTTTTAAATCACATACCAGAACACAACATTATAAAATTTTCTCTAAAATAAATTTCTAATATCAAGACTCACCAAAATATTAGCAGCAATAACTTCAGGGTCATCACACACCGACTCGACAAAGAAGACCTGGGAACAAGATGACTTTGTTACAGACATAACATAACATAAATCATAAATCCAAGTAGCTTGATATTTCTATACTTGTACCTTAAATGAATTCTCTTCAGCAAAGCTCAAGATTAGGTCTCGTCTCTCCCTTGTTGTGTTGGTTGCATCAAACACCTGAACAAAAAAACAAACAAACACAGTTACATCTTTACAGCTGATTCTAGCAAGTCACGCATCCCTGCCATCATGTGTCCTTCAAGGTTGAGAGACGATGCACTTCGCAGAAAAAGACAAAAATCCTCGGCCTTACAGCAATCTGTCCTCCCTCCTCGTTCAAGTAGGCCTTCACATCTTCCAAAGCCACCAATGCACACTGCCTACAGGAGAGACAAACAATGCATTGACATATAGTACAATGAAATAATAGTAACTGTGTGGATTTTGGGGCCAATTGAAGCTGACGACTCTAATCAGCTTTTATGTGGCTTTGTTGGAGCCCCCTCAATGGTAACCGGAGTGGATCAAAATGGTGCGGCCTTCAGTAGCACGCGTGTGTGCATGGCTCATGGAGTGACAGCGCCAGCCTGTGTATTTAGGTCACTACAAGGCTTGGAATGATTTTGGACATCACACACACACACACACACACACACACACACACACACACACACGCACACACACCAGTGCTCTAACCTTTAAACTGTGGTGTTCTGGAGGCTGTCCTACTCCTATACCTTGTCTATACTGTAGGTGCAAATCAAAGGGTTATTTACAAGGCATACTTCAAGACCAACCAATTAAAGGCCCTCGTAGCCTGGAGCAAAAGTGCTGTCTGATGAAATCTGAGCTATGTAGTACAGGCCATTTTTAATGCAGTGAATCTCATCCTACCGCTTCAAAGTGCTATACGGATTACATCGTTTTTTTTTTTTTCCTCCAACAACAAAATTCTTTCTACGGCAGACCACTGTAAAATCCCTATTATGAAATACTGGGGCAGATTTGGCCTGAAATGGGCAGGATTCCATGTTATTAGCCATGGCACTGCAACCTCCACAGCACAACAGCGACAGTTTCAGTCCCTTCAGGAACAGAGGATAGCACTGCGTTTACCTGGCTGCTACAGTATACTGCTAAGATTCTACAGTATAGATGGCATGATTGTTCATATGCTGAATGTAATACTATCAAGAAGACCAGAATGTCTGCGACATACGGCGACAGCAGGTCAGACATTAGCAGCAAAGCAAACAGGAGAAGCCAAGCGTAAGCCTGTCTGTCAGCCGAGAGGCTAGCCATCTGAAACCTGACACCTCAAACACAGAGCCAGGGCACAGCCTCAGGGAAGACATTTCATTTTGTACATATACTGTGCGTTTGGTTAACCACATGATAAGCGTCTTCAGAGTATTGAGTTAAGCACAGCTCAAGAACAGATACTGTCTAGATTCAGTACATGCCCTTAAATTCATCTTCAATAGATTTCACTTTTTCTTTTCTGCTGTCAAACTCACTTTAACTGTCAACCATGAAAGAAAGACATTAGCACCCAGCATTTCAAAATGTGTTATATAGAGGCTAGTTCTATTAAAGGCCCTCACGTTCAATAAATCCCATGAAGACCATCATATTGTGTGTCTATGTGTGAGGAGGAGAATGCCAACCTCAGTTAAATGTTTGAGGGTATAAACATAAAGGAGGCGTGTAGTCTTATTCACATGACACTATTAATCACTCATCTATAAAGCCCCACAGCTATTCTTTTACAAAGCTGGCAAAACTTTGACTAGTGTGTTAAAAACTGAGCTCAACTATGTTCTGAAGCCCACTTCACGTGTGCAGTCAGTGTTCCAAACACGTGAACACAAGTGACCATATGTGCAGCTATGGGAGAAAAAAAAAAGGAGAACATGGTAACTTGTTCGACCAGTTTCTGGAATGTTCCCTAAGTGTATGTAGACAAGTGGTTCCTATACAATAGAATGGTATACAACTTACTTCCTTATTTTCATGGCCTCCTCGTTGTCATGCCTGAAAAAGTCATAGGATTTGTACGCTTTGACGGCCTCGCGGCGGTACACGCCCAGATTAAACACTGCAAGTCAAACAAAGTGATGTCAGCGAGAGCACTATACTGTAGGTAACACTTGCTGCGCACCAATCAGTGCGATCAAGAACATGCTAGTGCAGGCTACAGTATACGGTATCTCCACACAATTTCAGACACCAAGAGCAGAGTCTTAACTTTTCACTTTTTTAGGACATAGAGTGACAGTGACTGGAGTCATTATTATTCTTTGCTAAAAAAAAATTCAATCCTCTCAAGTTTGAAGCTCACTCTGGTCAATCGTCAATCGTCATCATACTTTATCAGTGGTGCTGGCTCATTCATGAGCCATTTTAATTGCTACTGTCGTCTCGCTCACCTTTAGTGGGCACGCCAATCCAGTTCAGGTACCGGGTCAGCTTCTTTGACATGTAGGTCTTCCCCCTGGCTGGCAGGCCAATCATAACTATGACTGTAGGGGAGTTGGTCATGTAGGATGCCCATGCTGGGAAAGAGAGAGAAAGAGAGAGAGAGAGAGAAGGGGGGAGAGAGAGAATGAGATTCTAAACACTCCTGGTGAGAGTGGAAAAGGGGCTAAAAATATGTTGTGCTACCAGGAGACCAAAACACTCCGCTACAGTACATCAAACAGCATTATTAAAGAAGGAAGTGCTGTGTTGAGAAAAGCAGCTGGAGCAGTTTGGCTTCTGATTTCTCCAGAGATATGCTTGAGCAGCCTGAGTTGTTTATAACAAACAAGCTTTGCATTTTTGGATATGACTAACCAGATGTGCCAGTGACTTAGCAGAACTATGCAGTCAACTGGGTAAATTGTACTTGGTAAGCTAACATTAGAACAGTCCTGGCACAAAAGTATTAACTAACTATTGTTGCTGGTAGTTAAACTGAAACTCTTTCTTACTGGTTTATTCACACGACAGGATCAGGTCAACTGCTATTTGGTAGGAGCCGCGATTCTGCATTCAATGCCTATTTCTGTCTATTGTCAGACGCCTGAGAAGTTGAGAATAAAAGAGACTTTAAACTCACAACATTTCTTCTCATTGCCTCGGGGTTCGGGCCTCTTGATCTCAGCTCCACTGGCTGACCCCGGGGTCTTCTCCCGCTGAAGGCATGCAGACATGGTGACCTCTCTGTTGTGCTGGGATGAGCTGTAGTCTTTGGAAACGTCTTTGCTCTATGAAAACATTACTTTCGCCAGTGCTGAGGGGGAGAGAAAAAAATAACATCGAAAGGTTTTTGCAGGTGCACCGGCTTTTGCAGCTCTTTGCTCCTGAATGACATCACTTATCAGCTTCCGAGTCTAGCCTTCTGAACATATGCTTCATAAACTGTGGTTAGCCGCTAGCTTTTGGGGTTTCAATGTCTGTGACTCACTGTCGGTTATGCAATAAATTAAAAAGAAGAAATGATGAACACATAAAGCTTTCAGTGTAGCAAACCCGCGCCAAATTTACTCTCCGTCTAGCAAACTGTTTACAGAACACAGCTGGCTAAAACACCGCATCATGCAGTCCTATATGCAACGTCAGTGGGGAGGATGCCGACTATGTTCAAATGTGATGAATAGAATAAAGGCTCCATTAAAATCATATGTCCCACTAACAATACAATACATTACATTTCATCTGATATATGGTACTGTACGTTAACGCACTCTCGTTCTGTATCCGCTAGCCATTGCAGAATGTAACGCGAATAAGGAAACGGACCTTTTCTTACCGCCTCTAGGATATTACTCCAGCGTCCGAAGAGTTTTGTCTGCCTGTTTTGTGCAGCTATGGGGTGACTTGCTGGGGCCCCTTCGCCTGGGTGCCTACATGCACTAACCATGCACCAACCACGCACTTGATGACCTTCCAAGTCAATAAACGCCAAATGTTTTTGGAGAAGGTGTGTACTGACGTCATAATTTTCTTACCGTATGTCCGGTAGTAAAGAAGCATAGGCTTTCCCATTGTTTCATTAACGTTATGATTTGGGGCTCACACAAAATAAAACATAAAGTTAAACTTGCCGGCAATAACTTAAAAGAGGCAATTCTATTTTATCCAAATAGTCTTTTAATGTTGTATGCAGTATGCACCTCAAAGCTTGAAATCCAGTAGGTTTTTTGTTGTTTTCAACAATAACACTATGAAGAAACAAAATCTCTAAAGATTTCACCATCTATGATTTCCTGTAATCACATTTATCACTTAGTGGCATAACACACAGTCCTCTGCAGAAATGAAAGGGCTGTTATGAAATATACAGTATTTTCACAGAGTAATTCATCACCTCATATCAAAAACTGTTTCACAAATCCTCCAATACACATTCAATCCCAATTGCAGTCTATTCTACAGTATACCATCTGTTCAGATAACCGCATCCAAATCACCCCTTTGTGAAAAGCAACTGAAATAATTAGAAGGCACTTAAGTGGTTATGAGGAAAGCCAGGCTCTTTTTTTTCTTTCTTGATTTCTGTGCAGAATTGCAGAAGCCTGGTGAATCAATCCGCACAGGGGGTGGAGGTAATTTACAAGGGCTAAGGATCCACAGGTCAGACAAGATCAAGTCTGTTATATAATGCCTCACATGTGTGCATAAAGGAAGAGGAAAGTTCAAAAAGCCTCCAAGTCACTCCAGCATGGGCAGAGGGATTCAGGAGGTTTTTTTTTTTTGGTCAGTAGATTTGCACATGATTGCCAGAAGAGGTGACTGAAGGTCTGTGTAGTAGACGTCCAGACAGAAGGTGCTTAACCTGAGGCTGCTTGGTCTTCAGGGTTCAAATGCTCAAAGGGTTCAGTTCACATCAGGGCTTTATCTTCCATAACTGAAAGGACAGAGAAAAGAATGGTTGTCATGGTGTGGGGGTAATATGTTTGTATTTGAGAACAGTATTATACCACAGTATTATGAATACCACAGTATTATACAGATGTGAGGGTAATTTGGTCACTGAGACTGACAGAAAAAAAAACATCCTGCTTTTCCATTTTGGTAAAATGAACATGTTCAAACATGCCAGTGAATTCTGGAATGCACAAAAAAGTGCAAAAAAAGCAAGGACTGAAACAGATGGGGTTTCAGATCAAACAAAATATTTGCAATCCACCAGAATGACTGATATTACAGTAAGCTAGAGTTGTAGTGCTCTTTTAGATTACATTCCTCATGCCTCAACACCCTAACCCTACATTTACCCGAAAAGTCTAGCCATCACATACAAAATGCACATAGAAAGCTAAAAACAACAGCTTTTTATGCATGTCGGAGTAAAACGAATGTGCAGAGGCCAGAGTGAGTGTTCTGAAGCCTCGTCATGACTTACTCGAATGTTGAAGCCCAGAAGGTCGCTGACCACTGCAGAGATGGCTGACAGGATGACCACCCGTGTGATGTTGTAGATGAGGGGGTTCACCGTTAAGCCCAGCAGCCGGAACGGAGTGTCCAGCTCCTGCAACATTTCAAGCCATGACACATGAACTGGCATGAAAATGTTGTGAGATACAGATCAAGTACCAAACACCTACTTTGCAGTATGAGCACAAGGATCTTTCAAAGAAGACTCTGTATACATATTGTATATTTAACTATGTGAACTGACTTGAACTTACTTTCATAAGCTTTGTGGCCAGCTTGAGAACATTATTCACTATGTTCAGCTCTTCTTTCTTGTTAGGCTTCTTCTCCATCTTAAGATACAGATTTATCTATGGACGAATCAAGTGAGGTAGAAATATCACTATGCAGCTTTTAAAGCAGCTAGTTAAAATAACTTTGGTTACTCTTCATTCTTTGCAGTTTAATTGGAGTCCATGGAAACTGCTGAGGCCTCACAGGTGTATTTGTGGATATCCATGTATATGTCAACAGCACTTACATTTATGGGTGAGGGGTTTTTGCATGGGCATAACATGAAAGTAAATCTCTGAATTTGATGTTTGTTTTTTTTGCGTCAGATCGGAAGCTTGCGTGTGCTTTGTGTACGCTTTATGTACATGTGTGTGCGTGTGGGCTTGCCTGTTCGGTAAGCAACACTGACGCGTTGCTGTACTTGCGGTTGGTCTCGGCACCCAACGTTGCTAAGCGCAACAGGAAGAAGGTGAGGGCGGAGCACCAGATAAGTAGCTCCCAGTTGGTCTCCGAGTCCAGGAATGTGTGGTGGCTATGAAGCAGCTGATTAACACACACACGCACACGCACGCACGCACGCACACACACACACACACACACAGTAAAACACAAGAGAAAGAGGAGGCCACACTCGGCCATTGCCTGAATGCAGACCTTACCATGAGATACACACGCCTCACCAGCAGTTATTGTAACTTTTCCTTATCAATGCATGCAAATATTCATACTTTATTGAGGACATCTCTTGATATCTTATGGCATTTAATATCACCCCTAATCAGTTTAAAGGTTTTAAAAAACATATAGCCTAGCCAAAATACATCCAAGCTACATCTAAGTTTCAACATTCTTCCACCAAACCTAGTGCACCCGCCTACATGTACATCGATTCCAGACATGTAAAATGATGTGACTGCATATTGTTTGTTAGGCCAGCAAACAATGAATATTAGTGGAACTCAGTGACAATGGCAGAGAACCCGAGGCCGGAGCCGGCGGGTGTCTGTTCCAGCGAGTGGGGGATGGCTGACCTGAGCACAACAGATGAAGGCGATGGATAGGGCAAGAAGGAAGATGGAGGACACGATGACGTCCACCGAACGCTGGGGCCCTCGCCTCTGTGACGGATGGACCACAGGTCAGGGTGGGAGGAGTGAGACGGAACCAACCATTCACATCGCCCACCATCAATCAGGCATCCATCCATTCATACACACACACACACACCACATAGATTTACACACACACTTTTTGTGATTTTACCAGCCGACATCATGAGAAGATGCCTGCACAAAATACCCATCCAGTAAGCGCATACAGAGATGCGTGCTTAAGCACATATGTTTTCTGTGTTTACCTTCAGGAATGAACGCAAAGACAGCCACATCTTGATGTTCTGCACTTTTTTCAGTCTGAAATGGGGGATCTCCGACTTCTTGGCTTTGCGCGCTGACGTCAGGTGGCTGAAGAGCTTGGCAAAGATAAGTCTCTGTGGACCAGAGGACCAGCAGTCAAAAATAATTACAATTAAAAAAAAATCTGTATGAACACACAAGGCTTTCTAAAAGTGGAGTTCTCACTATAATATGCACACATTACTAAGCTTGTGTTATGTTTGTGTTCACAATTAAGCCATTTCTTAGCTTCTTCTGAGTGTTATTGTAAGTTAGACATAATGTAGGGAGAGTAGAGTAGGGCCTCGATGTCAACAAAAAGAAACCAAAAGACAGAAACAAACTGACTAAAAGTAATTTTTGACTAAGAAACCAGAATAACTTTTCAAGAACTACTACTCCACATAGTTTTTAACTGCAAGATGGAACGTTTACTAAGTGATGCGTACTCTGGTCAAATGGGTCACAACCACATCTGCCCATTTTTCTATGTTCACATCCAATTTATGTAGGATTTGACTGACACCTATGAACAATACTAATTCCCTTAACCTGCTGTGTGTGAAATATCCTTCGCCTACCCGTGTGAAAGTCATCTGAACTGATGTTGTTTACACAATGCTCTCGCCCCTGTACTTTCCTCTGTGTGCGTGTGCGCGTGTGTGTGTGTGTGCGTGTGTGTGTGTGTGTAAATATCTGCCCTTCCTCCCAGGAATGGCACCCTTCATCCAAAGGGTTTGGATGTCCTCTGTCCTAACTGGGCCCTTTAAATCAGGCTCATAGTGACTGCTTATTGATCCCCCGCTCTTCTGTAGAGACCTATGCTACCTTTCACCCATTTTTTTTCCTGAGTGCTGAGGTGACCCAACTAATCTTGACATAATACTTTGACCCCTACTCTAACGTCACCTGTGTCAAGCTGCTCACCTGTAAGTATGTGTGTGTGTGTGTGTGTGTGTGTATACACACACAAGTGTGTCCCTTCCCCACCTGTTTGTAGGTCCGCTCAGCAACACAGGTCATGAAGAAGAAGAGGCCGGTGAGGCAAACGCGCTCCAGCATGCTGATGAAGAAGAAGGCGTAGGCGTGGGCGCTGGGTGGCCCGAGGGCTGTGGCCAGCAGCTCGGCAGCGTCCAGTGAGCTCAGCCGCGCCACATCCAGACGCTGCACCACTCGGAAACAGAAGGGCAGCAGCGCCAGCGTGGCCGTCACCAGCCCGCCCAGGACCAGATAACCCATCCCCTGCTCCACCACCTTCACCTGCAGACACACACACACACACACACACACACACACACACACACACACACACACACACACACACACACACACACACACAC
>JAUCNH010000226.1:1967393-1978473 GCA_032353275.1 Sardinella hualiensis | reverse complement strand
GTGTGTGTGTGTGTGTGTGTGTGTGTGTGTGTGTGTGTGTGTGTGTGTGTGTGTGTGTGTGCGTGTGTGTGTGGGTGATTCTTGGACCTGAATCTGTATGCTCCCCCCTCCACACTAATCCCTCAGCCGCCCAACCCCATCAGAAACCAGCAGTTCCAACAGTGGTCATTGCATTCTTTTGTTTGTTACAATTATGTTTTTCTGTCTGCCGGACTCTTTGCACATCGCACACTAATATACCTGGCTGTGTTGGCCGGGGTTCAGCTGTCTTATCTCTGGGTTTGATCTGGGAGCCAAAAATGGGAGTCATGGAAACGCACTAGGCCCCATAATTCTGTTTGCCAGTTGCCTTTTTGCATTTTTTCCCTTTTTTTTTTTTACTGATAGCTTAAGCTGTTGGGAGGTGTACTGTGTCAGATTCATTTTTTTTTAATGGTACGTTTCCGTTACATTATACATATGTACATTTGCTAAAAAAAAACAAACAAAAAACAACCTTTTGGCATGTTTTTGAAGAGTTTCTATTTGCGCTCTCTGAGGGGATGTTGTACATAACAACTTCGAACAAAAACAAACTCTCCTGTATGTTCAAGTCCCATGAGTTATTGTGAAACCTGTGTGCAAAAACAAACAAACATATGTATATATAAAACATAGATTGTTTTATTAGCTTTGTTGGTGAAGGAATGAATTGTATGGGCATCACCGGTTTTGTTACATTGGTGGAGGGATCCACAGGAATAAACAGACATCACCTCTTTTTGGCGAGGGGAGTCCTTTTCAATTGCTTAGGAATCCCCTCTAAAATTTGAATGCTTGTGTGATGATCACCTGTGGAGGAGGGGCGACTTGGATTGCGTGCTGTGTGTTGATGGCAGTCTGTCTCCTCATGGTAGCTGTTCAGTTCAGCCTGAGAGGGCAAGAAGAACCGTCTTACAGACAGCACAATATTTTCCCACCTCTCTTTCTCCTCTCCCACCCCCCTCTCTCTTTGATTACCTTAAAGGAAAGAATGGAGATTCCTGGTGGATTAGAAGGTTTTGGACATTTCCTTTTCCCATTTTCACGACGCATTAAACATTTTTCGTGGCTTTGACATCTCCAAAAGACAAACGTTGGACTCATGTAACTGTTGGCCATCATTTTCTAAGTAGGTTATCGGTACTCTGAAGTCCGAATAAAGAATATGGGTTCCATTTCTGACAGACATCAGAAGATGTTGCCTACTGGCTTGAACCTTGGGTCACCACTAGGTTGCAGCATTGGCCATTGTTAGCCATGCTCTTTATAGAGCTAACCCCATGTTGCCATCAGTACCTTGTCTCCCTCAAGTCCACAGATGTAGTAGAACTGTATATTTTCTTTGAACATGTTCTTTGACTCGGCAGCACCCCAAATTGGTCCCCCTTCCTTCCTTTCTTCCTTCCTTTCTTTCTTTCTTTTTTATTTGTTTTTGAGGTGGCAGTGGATTCAATAAGCAGCAGTTTGCAAAAAAAGATGAGAAATGACAAAAAAAAGAGAAAACAGCAATGCCCTCTCTCCAGCACGTAATCCATGGTGAGTTTTGACAGGCTTGGCATTTTTACTGTGTCTCACTAATATCTGATCTGTGATGCTCTGATATCTTGAAGGACTGCTGAGCACACTACTGATTTTTATCAAGTGCTTGCATCATTGGCCTCATGTGAAGCCATGACCTGCAGCATGAAATATCAGTCATACATAACACACACTTTGGTCCCCTTAGAAAAGAAGAAGAAAAATGTATGTATTCTATGTATTAATGGCAGAAATAGGCTGTTCCTTTATTATAACTATTTCTTTTGGAGAATAACTTTTTAAAGAATTGTTGACATGATAACGAGTGTTTCTGTATAACTACTTTGAAGAAACTTTCAACTGATGAAAACAGGTGACTTTTATTTTAACTTCTCTTTATATTCCCTTGTCCCTCCAGTGAGAACTGTACATGTTGCTATTGTTATCTTGAGATAATTTAAAGATGAATAAATGATTTCCGACTCAGTGGATGTTTTCTGATCCCTTTTTTCCTACATGAATGTTCAACCAAAATGTGACCAGAGTTCTCTCTCTCTCTCTCTCTCTCTCTCTGTCTCTCTCTCTCTCTCTCTCTGTGTCTTGTCAGACCTTCTGGAAATGTCAGACTAATTCATTTGTCCTTTAAAGC
Source organism: Sardinella hualiensis (assembly GCA_032353275.1). Classification (NCBI taxonomy): domain Eukaryota; kingdom Metazoa; phylum Chordata; class Actinopteri; order Clupeiformes; family Clupeidae; genus Sardinella; species Sardinella hualiensis. Next base: position 1,976,285 of record JAUCNH010000226.1, on the reverse strand, counting down.
CACTCTAGGAGTCTGCAGTGTGCGCACAAAATAATTGGCAGGCAGGTATGCTCCTCTGTTTGGAGACTCCTGTACTGTAGGACACAGCCTGGTCATTTTTATTTGCTGATTACAGGCAGACAATTTTGCTGCTGATTACAGACCCCAGTGGAGTCCCTCAGAGTATCTAGTTTCACAAAGCCCTTGTAAAGCTTTCCAGCATTTTCCCAATACATCTCAGTGACTCTTAACACATGCTCTACTTTAAACAGAAATAAACTTGAATTATGAAACTGGTACATCCCCAACCTTTCTGTGTAATGGACATGTTACTTGTATGAGGGTGGGAATCTGAGCTGTATGCTGTAGTGTGTATACTGTTTGGTACTATAACAGTGTTGTTACAGTCAGTGTTGCAGCCTATGTTTTCCGGGTCATATGCAAATCCAATAGACCTAACTATTTAAGTGGTTATACAGTGTATACCTGTGTAGCACATATACTACAGCCCTGGTTGAAATGAAAGCAGGTGCCACCGAAGATCAGGTGTTTGGGCATAGTGCTCAGTTTAATTGCATAATGGTGTTGAAAGCCCCTTCTTTCTACATGTTACATGTCTGTAATGCCAAACTACAGACATAGTAATTAAACTCTTCCTCAGCTGTCTTAAACTTTTTTTTTTAACTTCCTTTTTGGTGTGGGTCAAATGAATATACTGTATATGAATGTAAGACTTATTATGGTGCATGACTTTTGTGACTATAGAATCTGCCCACTAGAGGGCAGTACCCATCTTCCCAGTCCAGGTGGCTTGTTGCATCTCTCAGACGACTGGGGCCGAGTCTGAAGCCGACTCTTTCCTTCATCCCTCCTTTGAGGCTCCCTACACACACAATTGATGCAGTGTGGCTTGGGAAAAAATCTTGAGTCACAATAGGGAGCCATTGGTGGGAACACTGTGACGACTCTGGTGGAAAATCTGTGACGGCGAGAGTGCTTTCCTGATCACGTCAGCTTTCATCTTTGTGTCTGGGTCTTGGCTGGTCTCGTACTGGAAGTGATATATTTGAGATTGTGTCACACCTTAAAAAAGAAAATAACTTACGCAAAAATACACATACACAAAATATAAATTACACAACACCATTTTGATGAAGGAAATTGTTCTTAACATTCTATTCTTAATAAGGCTGGATGGTGATGTCTAGCTCTGGCCTTTTACTTGATGAAGTAGCTATTTAATTTGCCTTTTGTTTTCAGCTTGAAATAGAAGTTGTCTCATAGGGGAGTGCTTTTCTAACTGGCCTGTTCCTTGGGTTTTCATTTAAAGCCCACAGATTCGCAGTGGAGGGTTTTCAAAGGATGTCCCACCGATGTTGATTTTGGACGAAGCCACTCAAGCTGAGCAAGCCTTTATACCCTTCTGTGTAGACCTGCAGCTCCACAGAGAGAGTGTATGTGTGTGTGTGTGTTTTGTTGGACTAACTTGAGATGGACATGAAACAGGACAAGTGTGTGTATGTGAATGTGTGTAGAGGGAGGGAGTGATGGAGAGAATAGACTGTGTAGGGAGCAGCGGTGTCTTGAGAAAGGCCTTTTAATATGATTGCCATGTCTACCATTGCCACCATGCTGTTTCTTCTCACGCCTTCTCACCCTCTGATGCTGAGAACAGAGCGACAGGAAGCAGGAAGTGTCCAGCTGGACGCTATGTGAACGCAGACCAGTCTGACCCCTGCCCCTCCGCCCCGCGGTGCCCACTCCGGACCCGTCCCACTCTCCCACCAGGACCAGAGATGGAGCGCTGACAGATGGGCCCGTGGGGGTTCTCTGTGCTAAGGGTTCTGATCCGAGCGGCACCGGACTCGGCCTGTGGAGTGCTGGACCCAATCCGGCTCCTGTTTGCATTAGTCCCAGGGCTGGAGGCTGGCAGTCAAGGCCGTTGTCATGACAGCTCAAAATGGTCTCTCAGGACTGGGGGCTATATGTCGTCGCCTCCCGCACTCTCCGACCCCCTCTGTGCTTTGGATAGGAACAAGATAAACATTGTCCTCTAAGTGTCTACCCCCTCTGAGGAAGGCTGTTCACTGCCTCATGTCCATACACACACACACACTTTACATACATAAATACACACACACAGAGAGACATAGTATGTAAATCTTCTCACTGTCATGTAGACACACGGGTATCAAAGTGGAGAAAACACCATCTCTCCTTTCACATGAAAAGTTCATGAAAAATGTCAAGTGAACTTGCGCTCACATGCACTCACCTACTCACTTCTATACATAATTCATGGGCCCTGCATGTAAACATGCAGCAATGTGCACAAAGCACCAACATTTACTGTGTTCCCTACAATCACGCTCAAGAATGGCACATTTAAGGAGTGAAGCTGACATTATACACCTATGAATTGTTTGTCCTATTCTAAGGATAATATGTGAACAACGAAAAAATAATTTAAAATGTTATAGGTAAAAGTACATATCCAATTTTGACACTGAACAGCCGTTAAATATATCCATGCGTTCATAGATGAATTTCATACCATGCTTTTGCCTGTACTATTAACATGGCCCAAATTGCATTAATACCCTTTTTTTCTTGCTTCACAACTGTGAAAGCACTGAACTACCAAACAGTTCATAATGATATAAATAGGACCACAGATGGGCATAAATGGTGCACACATACCAGACTGGCTTGTCTCTTGTGTTGAAATAAAATATAAGCCCCTTTTCTTTTTGGCTCAGACAGTGGCTGTCATTTAAAGTGTCACTAAAGCCATTTCTTCCCAGTCGGATGGACCCAGTGTTTCCGGCCTCACAGAGTGAATCTGTGTGGGCACGGTCCGTCAAAACACAGGGCACATTCTGTCTCCTTTTGGGCTGGGCTTGAGACAGACAAGCATGAGTTTCTTTTGTCAGCGTTGCAGATGGAGGCTTTCGGAGGGGCAGACAGGCTTTCAAACCTGTTTGTGTGTGAAGCAGCAGTGTGATTCAACTCACTCACGTGAGCTGAGAAAAGGACAGCAGTGAACCACTGTGGAGACCACTCAAATCCAAAGAGGAGACACATGATGAACACGGTGGCAAGCAGTGCTGTGCTGAATATTCATGTCACAGAATTTTGGAATAGCTTAAATATTACACCAGGTTTAAAATTCTCCCATTTGATGTTAGCATTTGTTAAGCATCTGACAAGTGCCAGCAAAGCAAGGTCAGCCATGGTGATAAATGCTGAGCATTTAAACCGCTCTGGGAAAGAAGCCATCATTTAAACATTCATTCCTCTGCTGCATTAAATCACTGCCAACACCCTTATTGTAAATTACAAGCCGAAAGACCACCAAAGACTTCACTCTAAAGGAAAAAAAACTTCTCAGGTCAAGCTTTTAGTGCCAAAGATGTTTGTGTACTCAGCTGTGCAGTTCATTAGAGACACACTTGATGGTTTTTGACCAAGGCTCTGAAGAGCTAACGACCTCGATTTCATTTAGACGAGGCATCTGGCCGCTCATATTAATGAACCCAGCAATAATGCTCTAAATAGGGCCAGTTCGTGTCCAGGGCTCACGTGCAACAAGTGCATATGGGAGACGGAGCCAAAGTGTCCCGCCAAGGGAGGGGTGTGAAGGGACCCAAAAAAAAAGAAAGAAAGAAAGAAAGAAAGAAAGAGGGAGAGAAAAAGGCCCCCGTTGTCACGGCAACGGCTGGGGCGGCGGGGCAGAGAGTGCGGGTCTGTATTCACACTTGCTGCTCTGGTCCTGCTCGGTGTATCTGGAGTACGCGCTTGAATGTGACAGTAGCTTAGCAACCCCCTCAGTGGCTGGGTATGGGTATTGATATTCACTGAGCGGGCTCAAAGGAGGGTAGTGAAGGGGGGGTGGGGGGTGATGAGGGAGGGCGGAACAATAGTGTCCTTATGAGAACCTCGATTCCTTGTGGTGTGCAGAGCGACTAACGTGGGAGGACAAATATTTCGTCCGAGAGAACTGAGCCGCCCTCAGCCAACCAGCCACAGAAACTTCCCAGCATCTCAACATCACTACTCCCGACAACCCCCATGTCCCAACCCTCTCTTCTCCTGTTTGTGTTTCTATATGTGAGGGAGAAAGAGAAAAAAGAAAGAAAGAAAGAAAGAAAGAAAGCAAAATGATCTGACCATGTATGTTAGAAGACAGACAACATTTGAGTGACTGACAAGGTTGTTCACTGGTGATGAAGGGTTGCTCAAGTTTCATGAAACATACATTGAGAGTGAATTAGAAATTTAACTTTTATTATTGGTTCCAAATCTTTACAAATGAAATGCACATTTACAACTTAAAAAAAAACAGCTACAACAAAAACAAAGGCCTGTTCCTGCATTCACTTTTGTTCAGGTCTCTCATAAATTTGTCATAATCATAATCTCATTGTCATCCAGAAAATAAACATGTTTGAGCGTACCTATTGTACTGTATGAGAAAAAATGTCTGTTGATTAAAAAGGCATTTAATTACCCCATTCCTCCATCATGGACTGAATTATGGAGATGTCAAGTCTCAGATTCTCATTTAATTATCATAACGTAACAAGAAATGTTCTTGGTCAGAAAGAAAAGCCTACAGAGAGAGAGTGGACAAAAACAGACTTAGTTAGTTTGGTCATTACTGTGTATACCTGCTACTTACAGTACATTTAGGCCAAAGCATGCCATAACAGTGACTTGTAGATTCAAAACTGACGTGTCTATTTGCTTTACAAATAAATTGTTATACTATTCATCTTTCTATCCTTGAAAATATAAAAAATATTATGAACTATACAATTTTTTTTTCAGTTCTCAGTGAAACCAACTAAATCAGTCCCACAGCATTTTCATAACATACCGTTATTCAATTGATTGTAATAACTGCATGTACTGTATTGCTATGAGGGCTTGAATTAACTACAAAAAATAATGTGAGTAAACAAATACAAAAAAAAAACCCAGCCTGTGGATGGAGTAATGTCATGTGCTGATGAATACAGAACACCGCATAACATTCCTCCCCATGTTCATTATGCAATACAGAAAGTGAGGGTTAGCATAACAGAAGACAAAAGGCCATCGACTGAGTCAAACTGCCAAATGAAAAGCCTTCACTGCACTCATTTAGCCCACACAACTCAACATGTCAAAAGTCCTTTCAAAGACGAGAAGAAAAACACCAACATCATAAAGGCCACACAAGCCGTTCACAGTTTAAGATTCGTCATCCCATTTCTGGCAAACTCTCTTTTGACATCGAAAGAAAGAGGGAGGAAAGATGTCTTATAATGCTCTTAACAGAATCATTTCTTCACTCTCCTCTTTGTTGTTGTTTTTCTGAATTTGTCAAAAAGGGGAGTCGGAAAGCTAAGACATGTACTTAAATAGGTTTTTCAAAAACCTATTTTTTTTTTAAAGTAGAACCCTCAGCTCTTCACATGTAAACTATGTTTTATATACAGTAATGGGTTGCTTCAGCAAACACATGGAAGTATCAGCAAAAGAATAATCTCCACCATGTCAAAAAGACTTGATTTCTTGACTTCTTTCTGACCCCACAGATAATTCATACGACAGTTATGTCACGAGATGTCCCCACAGTACAGTATTTAGGGACACGGTCCACAGGGTTGTTTCCTCAACAGGGGGTGCCTAGGGCCACGATGGAGGAGTTGTCCTTGGCTTTGTCAAAGAGGATGGCGGGCGTTGTGCCCGAGACGATTTTGAGTTTGTCCTCGGGGACCGAAGACGTGGGCGAGGAGGTGGTGGTGGCGGTGGCAGCTGTAGAGTGTGATGAGGAGGAGGAGGAGGTGGACGAGGAAGAGCGGTCAGGCAGGCACTCATCACAGCAGCAGCAGCAGCAGTCCATGAAGGCCTGGCCGAGGGCGCGGCACAGACACAACAGGATGACCGGCGTGGCCGCCGCCCTGGCGAACATCAGGAACTGGCCAATCAGCTGCAGCAGAGTCAGCGTCGCTGCGGACACATCCAGCCCGGCATAGGCCAGCGTGATGTTGGCGGCATTTTCCGGCAGGCCACAGATGCCGTACACGGCAGCCAGCGCCAGAACCGTGCGGGTCAGCTGCCGCTCCCTCCGCCGCCGCTGCTGCCTCTTGGGTGAGGAAGAGGAGGAAGATGATGATGTCGATGATGACGACGTGGTGGAAGGCGAGAACGAGCGCCCCGCCGCCGCCTGCCGAGCCTCCTCGGCCACGTGCCGCGTGAGGAGCTGACATGCCAGCGTGAACAGCAGCGGCAGGCAGAAGAAGCAGCCGAAGGACCACCACATGCGCGCCTCGTGGTAGGTGATCACCAGCGAGTACACCGACTCGGGCAGCTCCGGCGAGGGCCGCTGCACGCAAGAGTCCACCGGCAGGCCCGACGCCGGCGCCACCTCCTGCTGTAGCTGCCACAGCAGCAGCTCGGGGATGGCCAACACCATGGAACCCACCCAGATGACTGACAGCTTGGCCAGGATGGACTGGCAAGGCTCCACCAGCCTTGGCCGGGGCTGCGGGCTAGTAGCCGTGTGGAAGCGGTCAATGCTCAGGGCACACAGGCTGAAGGTGGTCACTCCCAGTGATGTCACCTGGATGCGGAGAGAAGGGGGACAAAAGGGCAAAGACATGAATCATGACTTCAGGGGTGGAGTGGATGGGAAACTCATCCCACTCAGAGGACTGGAGGGAGCAGAGATTTATTTTTATGTGGGGGCAAATTGCACAGCCCATCAGTGATAAACTGCCAAACTAACCCTTGGCAGTGTTTGAATAAACTTTTGGTTTGCTCTCAACCATAACGTGGAGGCCTGATAAAGGTCTTTGTGGAATTTCTTTAAACTGACTCATGTCCAGCAAAATAAATATAGCCTAGGCTTCTGATTAGGATATCCTATCAAATGAAGAACATTTTTTTTTTTCAATTTACTCTGACATACATACATTTTCGAGTCAAGGAAAGCAAAGTAAAACAGAACAGTACTGAATAAGTGAAGATAACTCATCAGGTGTTCTTACTGGTATCAATGCAGCTAAGTATTTGCCCTTGTTTATTTATGTAGGGCAAGACAAGTACACAATTGTCACTTGACGACCGTTTGACCTAAATCTGGTCTCATTTAAAGTGGTAATGGCTCAATTAATTAGTCTTCCCTCCAGACAAATAACATGGTGAATAGGTAATTAGCATAACAAAGTCTTGACTAGTATCGCAAAATAGGGGGGCAGGGCAACATACCCCATAGGGAAGATATATCTCTTCCGTATTGGGGTATGTTGCCACTTTCGGCAGAAAGTATAAAAAATAAATTTTGAACATTTATTTCAGCACAGGCTGCATACCTACAAACATTCGTCCATGAATAAGACTCACCTCCATATATGGGACAATTCTACAAGAGAGGTCTCCAAGTAACCTCCTCTTGGTCAATTCGTTAAAGATCACCACAGGCAAGCAGAAAAATAAGACCAGGAAATCCCAAAAGGCCAAACTTGCCAGAATGCAATTCCAAGCTGTTTTCATGTAGTAATTGTGCCACACGATGCACATCACCGCCAGGTTACCTATGATGCCCACAGCAAACACTATTAGCGACAGGAGCATCACCGCATAAGCGCCATAGGAACTGTCGGTCACGGGGTATAGAGGATTGTGGATACGGATCGAGTTATTATTTCTTCCATCCCCGCGAGTGTTGTTTGGCAAATGTGCATTCCTAGGTGTTGTAAAATAACCATCTGGGTCATAAGGTCGTGAGTCCCTGAAATTATAGGGGAACTGTTTTTCCCGTTGCTTGTGTCTTCCATCCTTCGCTCCTCTGGGTACTCTCTTAAGGTTTGATTCCAGAAATGGCATAACATGATCAGCTATATCTCCCAATATATTTGACTTGATACCTCGAATTGAAATTTGCATATCAGTAGAATCTGCTAATCCACTTGGAAACGTTTCCACAGGCGTCGGGGACCCCGATAATTCCTTTAATGGTTTTGCGTAACGGGGCACCGTCAACCCCAAAATCAGCAATAAAATAGCGCAGAGCATTGTAATCCACACTGTGAGGCTACAGTTTCATCCAAACGATCAACCGAAATAGTTCATGCAGTTTTTCTCACAGCTTGCAAATAAATTTCGACACTGAAAGCTCCAGTCGCAATGAGACCCCAAAGCCTCAAACAAGATGTTCAGAAGTTTGAAGAAACTATCCCCATCCAATGAACCCGTTAGTCAAAGGCAAACCCATAATTGCCTGGCTCAAGGGCCCTCTAGTGTTCAGCCGAAGTTAGGCGAAGCTCCCAAGATCACTTGACTAATTTGAACCACTATGCCCTGATCACATGAAAACTGTCACTGCTCAACTCACCACTCAGTAGCAAGATGAGACTGAAGGTCATAATGTCAACCGCATAAAACCAGTGAAACGTGTAGGCCAAGCCTAGTCTGTTTTTAATAAGGTGACCAGATCTCTGAATGAAATGATTGGGGTATTTTCCCATATTTTCCCTTGGGAAACACGGCTTTCTACTGTATTTCTATTCTGAAGTCATTAAAGAGATCCCTGGCTAGTAAGACATGTTGGTCTTATCAGACTGACCTTTGTGTCAGCTATATAGATGTGACTTAAAAAAACTCAAAATGTTTTTGGTTTTCTCAAAACAAGAAAATCCTTCCATTCATTAGCTGCCATTGTTGTAAAAAGTGACATTAACCACGGCTCCAACGGCTAAGTTGGTCTAACGGCTAAATGACTCCCCTTAGCTGTGGTAAAACTAGCATGACTTTAAAAAATAAATGTGTTTATTTATTCAAAATTAATGTTTCATTGTATCATACTGTACTCATTCCTGAAATGCTGAACTTGAAAAATAAAAATATCTCTACTTATGAGATCGG
>JAUCNH010000212.1:43597-52143 GCA_032353275.1 Sardinella hualiensis | reverse complement strand
CGCATTGTAATAGGCTTGAAAATCATCTCGATCACAAGTTACAGTGTTGCTGTGCTGCAAACGTTGGTCTGGCCACTGAACTGTGATGCTGCGTTCATCATAGTTCACTTAACGCAAGGCACTGCATGTGTTTTTCTCCAACATACTCACACATCCTATGCACACTCTGGAACTGTCTGCAAAGATTCTTAAATATTGACTCCTTCTAAACTCTCTGCTGTCTGTCTGAGCACAGGTACAGCATAAGTAATGATTGTGATTACTTATTGATTTCATCGGTTACAGGCCTTTTGCCTAATCATGGTGGTGGCTTATCAGATGTAATAGGCTATGTGGCACTCTCTCAGCCCCCATTGTAACTGCACATATTTTCATTACTGGCATGGAACCATGGAATTTTTTTGCAGGAAGCTTCATAGTTTTTATAATGCTTGCAGCCTCAAAGACGAACAATGATTTCAGAAATAAACGGAAACAATCCACTGAAAATATTTTCGGTTTCACTTTTAGTTCTTTAATATTCTTGCTGTGATGGCACTTGCAAATCTAAAATGCAGGTGTTTACCAAAGAGCTAAGTATTTTATTGAAGTTAAATATACATAACATTTCTGTTTTCCACAGTGAAATCAATGTCACATAGAAAATTAAAGAACATGATCACATTAACTACACAAAATACATGTATATTTTGTTAATACTGTTTTATAAAGAGTATATTGTACATTTGTCAAAATACCCTCCACCCAAATATAGTTTTTAATGCACTGAGCTATGATAAAATAACATTTCAGAATGCTTAAAGGAACGCGCCAGAGAGTTCAAGAACTAGCCGCAACTGCTAACTGATTAGGGCATGTCTTTTTCACTATGGTTTCGATCTCATATGCCCTAATATGCCCTAATTAGCTAGTTGTCGAATTCGGTCTTCGTTGTAGGCTACTTACTGCTGTTGTTCTGATACCTATCGACAGCACTCGGTAGCCTCAGACAACAGGGCTTCGGTAAGATTCACTCCAGAGAACTCCTTTAAGGATTTTGAGTGTAGGCTACTTAAAACCTACTGTTATGCATTAAACTTTTCCAAAATAGTATAGCCTACTCTGTACATACAAAAGCATTTACAAAACACACATCCACCTGGGATGTTCCACTGGAGCACTGTTATGGGCGGGATTATGTCTGCCCTGGGAGTCCCGTAGACGTTATCACAGTACATTCTCCACTACATCTGCCAGGCCACTGCTGATATCATTTGAACGTTTTCTTGATCTCAAAAAACGCAGCAACAGGAGCAGGGCAGTGAGAAATGACATAGAACCCACTGTTGGAAGGACTGCTGCAGGCAGGACAGGTGGACCTGTGGTCAACAGGAACCAAAAGGGAAATCAGCAAAATTAAGAGCACCATCAGCACATGTGGATACAGTAGTGAGGTCAATTGGGTGTGAAGTTGGTATAGATTTACTTTCAAGCGCTTAAATTCAGCTAGCCTGGGAATAGCCATGCTGCCTTGCGCGCTCATTTTGAACTGCACGGCAGCCTGGAGACCATGACCGAAATTTTCGCATGAATTTGAGAACCAATCACACAACGGGGAGAGATGGCAAGACGATGCGCAAACTTTTGGACAAAAAAAACCCTGAAATGTATAGGTGGTCCCCAGACTAAATCTCACTTGAGTTAAAATTCAGCTACATCTATTTAAGAAAAGTCTTGGCAACTCGTCATTGACAATTTTTTACATTACATGAATACTTCAAGTGTGGTGTGTTTTAGAGAGTCACCAGTTAATTAGCTAAATATTTGTGGCTACAATATTTGCAGTCTTTATTATTAGCCCTTGATTAGAAAAAGGGTTACGTGAGAACACATTTACATCCATTAACTTCCATGTGCTAATTCAAGGTGTTACATCCTTCTGTCCAACTCACTTGTGATGCTGAGCTGGACGGTCTCTAAGGCATAGCCCAGATGGTTGGTGATGTTGATAAGGTAGAGGCCTGTGTCCTCATGAGTGAGGTGGGTCAGGTGGAAGGTGCCATCCCCAGACTGCAGTGGCTGGCTGTGGTCTTTTCTGAACAAGGTGAAGGTGGCTGGCGGAAAGCTGTGGAAAGCTGTGCATGTGATGGTCACATTATCGCCACTGACCAGTTCTGCAGATGGGAAGACTCTCACCTGTGTACCACTGGGAGGGCCTGGAGATCAACAGCAGGAATATTGATTACTGGAACTTGAAGAATATGTGAAAGCATTAATACTGCGATTATGTAGAATGATTGCAACATTGGGAAAGGAAAGAAAAGTCTGCAAACTTGCTCATTAATCCTTTAGTTGACATTTATCATAAAACACTGAAAATCTAAACATTTACATGATGACTTGACTGTACAATTAAGCTCTTACCTTGAATGATCACAGTTACATTGGAGTTCACACCCCCTGCGGTGTTGTTTGCCTTACAGTCATACTGGCCCGCATCAGACCAGGTGATGTTTCTGATAATAATGGTGCCATCATTGGTGCTATCTAAAACCTTGCCAGCTTTCGTCCATTCTGTGACAGGCCGTGGGTTTCCATCTGAGTTGCAGGTTAGGTTCAGTGTCTCTCCAATAGTCAGATATTGTTGCCCTGATATATGCATGTTCCTGAGATAGACCGAGTCTGACTTCAACGAGTGGGTTCCAGAATCTAATATAAAAAGTCAGTAATAGAAATATAAGAAATGTGTTAATACCAGAGCCTTCTCTTTTTTAGCCTAATACAACGAGATAATGATATGAGTTACAATTTAGTGTGTGAAGTTGAGTTGCATAATAGGCATAGGCTACTTACCCAAGTTAACTGTCAATTGCACTGAATGAGTGCGACTGTTCACAAAACCTGCTGGTATTCTTTGGATCACCCTACAAGTAATGTTTGTACCGTTGTCTCGTGCTGTGGGTGTAAATGAGTACTTAGAGGAGATTGACGATTGTCCTCCGCTTTCCACAATGATTTCAGCAGTATCATCCATAACGGTTCTGTTTCCCAGCTTCCATTCGATTGATAAATCGTCTGGGTAAAGGTTCTGAGCCGCACAGGTGAAGTTCTTCTGTACACCTGCTATCAGATTAACCTCTCCGGATATCTCAGGGTCGCTCGGGAAAGCTGTCAATAACATAGGTTCAAGTTGATTTCCCAGTCTTAAAATATATTGTGGCTGATTTATGAGTAGCTTGAGACTTATTTTTGAGTCTCAGCCTATACTTACAGTAAACCACCACCTTGATTTTTCTCTCTTTCTGACTCGAGGTGTCTTTACATTCAGCTTTGCACACCAGTTCAATATTTGACAGCACTTCCGTTTTGAAGGATATAAATCCATTTTCATCCTTCAGTGATTTCAAAGGTTTGTCATCGATCACACGCCAGGTGAACGACGGCTGCTCAGGGCATCCAGTCGCGTTGCATCTTAAATCCACTATCTCCCCAAACTCCACCAGCAAAGGATTGCTTCTGTCTATTTGGACTTTCATCGAGGCTTTAACGTAACATAAAACTGACAAATGGCATGTATTAAAGCAATAAATAGGACGTTACATTTAACCTAATAGTTGTGTGTCATAAACCATCCGCGCGTAATAAGTCTTATTCTGCTTACCTGCAAGTGGCACTGATATTCCCCAAAAAGCGAACATATTGAATTTGTTAATTGTCTTTGCTGAGTGTACAAGAAAGTGAAATGACGAGAACTAGGGTGGGAGAACAGTTTATAGGCGTGCCAACACGCCAATGGGAGTTTCTTGTAGATTATGAACTACAATTTAACGTCGATCTTGAGCTTGCAATTACGCAATTATGTCAATATTCAAAGGGAATGAAGTCCACATTTCTTTAACTCATATCGGGCGACAATCATGGAATTGTGTCCCTACTTTCAAAGGATTGATTCATCAATTTCTTTTTTCTTCGTTCATCTGATCATATCTCCTATCCTGTTCACTTTCCTTCCTCTTGTGGTAGTGCATTTATCTGTTAGCTTCTCCAAACTGAATGTTGTTTTATCCACCCTCTCTCCTCCAATAAAGACATTGAAATCTGATTAAATCACCACAATATTTTAATTTTAAATTGCAACAGACTTACATACAGTAATGAGCACAATACTACGTAACAATATAGATGTTTGGTGATGGAGCTATCATAAAATCCATAGAAAATCCAATTCTGTACAGTTCACTGAGTTAATATACAAAAAGGGAGTTTTTTATGTCCTACATATTTCTTTTTAAGGAGTGTAAAATGACTTTAAGATTTGAACTCTGTTGATTCTCCATGTAGTGATCTTCCATCTTCATTGTGCGAACCATGTCCTCAGGAAGTTAATGGATGTAAATGTGTCCCCAGGACTCATGTAGTCAGATTTGTCAGCGCAACACAACAGCTTTAGTAGTGAACATATTCAGACTGAAGGGACTGAAAGGAGAGAGAATCAAACCATAAGCATCAAACCATCTGTCAAAGGCACCCCCATTGCTTTAGTCAGACAAAATAGGAACAAAAAATTTGTAAGACTAAATAGGAACAAAAACATGTTCTGGGGATGTTTTGTTTTTTTGTTTTGTTTTTTCCAAAATGTAGTTGAGATGCAGGAATATGTGCCCTATATTATGCGGGCTATGCAATTTACTTCAAAATAACCACAGCTGTCTTTGGACAAACAGACAAACAAACAAACAAAGCTATGGGGAGCTGCCTGGGTGACCACTAGGAAGCAATGCAGGACAGAGAGGCATACATGGAGGACTGGAAGGATACGCAAGCATAAAGTGACAGCAGACAGCAGACACATGGGTAAACTTACAGGGATGGATCGGCTCAGGTACCGGCCTGTGAGCCCAGATCGGACCGGGGCTCTGCGAGGCCCAGTTGGACCTCTGGGGCCCATGGAGAAGGCCGGACCCCTGGGTCTCACAGGGCGGTCACTGGGCTTGTTGCTGGTCTCCTGGTGGTAGCTTGGGGAGGGTGGGAGACGAGGGTCACTGGGAGAGTAGCCAAACCCCAATCCCAAGGATGGGGAGAGGGGAATTTGAGATGCGGCTAGGGGAGCACAGGAGGGGGAGGAGGAGGGCGTGGGTGTGTCATCATCTGCACTCTCAGCCATGTTGTCAACCCCGTAGAGGTTGCCAAGCGATCGGGCTAATCTGGGGTTTAAGCTGCATTGGGCACACAAACATTGGGTAGGGCCAGAGGACAGAGGAGGTATAGGTGGTGAGATCAGAGATGGGGCCCATATAAAGTGCATGTACACACTCACACACGCATGCACGCACACACACACACAGAGGTACAGTACACTCACTTTTTAAGGTTTCCAGCTGAGGATGAGGGACTGCGAGTGAGCCGTCTTGCTGGAGAGGAGGAGGGAAAAGCAGAGATGGGGGCTTTTGGTGCCTTGGGAGGAGCAATGGAGCTCTGTGATGGACTTATCCCACTAGAACATAAACATAAAAATAACTGCTTGTGTAAGAGGTCGCACAACAGTGATTTGGCCCAACAGAATGCAAAATACAAAACAGTCTCAAAACAAAAAGTCTCATTCCACACTAACAGTAGTAGTAGTAGTGGGACTCTGTATGGAATTCCAACACTACAATCCCACATACCTCAGTGCTCCTGTAGTGGCAGATCTGGAATTGCGTCGAGCCTTTAAGGCCCTGAGTTTATCTCCCTGAGTCACACCCAGACCATCCAGCCTGAAGTCATTCTGCCATTGACCAATAGAAAGAATAATTTCAGATGAATTCACTCCACTCACCCCAATCCGATATTTAGAGTCAAATAACAATAAGTAAACAACACAGCTTTAGTGTAAACAAAGCAAACAAACAAACAACATATTCTCCAGATCTAACTGGAACAGTGTAGTAGTAGACCAGATAGTCCCAGTGGTTGACAACTGACATGGCATCTGTGCAGTATGTACAGTAAAGTTAAGTATAAACTTTCCATGTGATGCTTTATGAGACATTCTCGTAAAAGTAAGAGATGCTGCCATGCATGCCTGCCCAAAGACGCGGTGTTGTCAGTTTGAGGGCTTGATGTGTGACAGATTCATGTTTGAGCCACGTGGTTTCACCTGCACAGTACTGGGTTTCAGACAAAGCAACAAGCTACAGGCTGAAAGCAACAGGCTACACTGCACTATGCCAACCACACCAACCAAACCCTGTCTATCTCCTGTCCCACGATGGAGCCTCACCTCGTCCATACTCTGGGACTTGAAGACAGTAGTGTTGATAGACACGTCGTCCATGCTGGAGATGAGCCGGGCCATGTCCCGCTCCTGCTGCCGATTCTGACGAAGCTGCTGCTGCCGCTGCTTGGTGCGAAACATATCCCCTTGCACCCACATACTGTGCTGCTTGCTACGTATACACAAGGAGAGAGAGAAGAGAGTGAGAGAAAGAGAGAGAGAGAGAGAAAGAGAGGGAAAGAGTTAGAATCCTGGTATTGGAGAATAGAAATATAAACATGGGATGCACGGTACTATACAAGTACTGGAACACTGGCACTAGCATTCTCAACAAGGACAATTTTCTTTAAGGAAGAGTCTAAAAAAATCAACCCACATTCCTGTTGCTTGAGCTCAACTTGAGCTGGGAATAGGAGCCAAAGAATTCAGTACAACATAGACCCAATCTGCGAACTGGCAGCCAACACTAACTGAGAGGAGTGTAGAAAACTGAAAGTGAAACAAGGCCCCCCCCAGGATGTGCTATGTATATTTTCCTGCTTTTTTGTCCTTTGCCAAACACATCCCTGTGTTCTACTCACTCTTCCAGAAAGTTCTGCTGTGGCCCAATTATGGAGCCAGGCCTGCAAATCCGGATCCAGGAAATGGCCTCCGCTGCTGTGAAACGGTAGTGTTTCATCAGATAGCATGCTATCAGAGTGCCTGTACGTCCAAGGCCCGCTGCACATGAAAGGAAGGAACAAGGCACAGGGAGGAGATAAACTTACAGACTTGAAATGATCTATAGATGGAGTAAACAAACACAGCAAAACATGGTCACACTTTTAGAAAGCCTTGTGCTTGTATATTTGGCTACTGATTTCATCTGTTACTTAGGTAGGTTCTCATTCCAATGTCATAAGAAGTTGTAATAACAAATTAGTTTTTCTACTCCCTCAATATAGTTAATTAATAGCCTATTGGGTCCTTATTAAAAATATATATTTCATGTTACATGTTAGATGTATGGATATGTTTATCTATCGCCTGACCTGACAGCTGAGTCTCCCCAAAGTCTCTGGCCATATCATGGGCCATGAAATTCTGGCAAGAGAATTCCTGTACTTGTTTATGTTTATGACCATCTTTTCAATAACAACTAGACTGATTGGGAAATCTGAAACTTCCCTCCAGGAATACTGTGGCTGCGCCCACTGTTAGGAATGATTTCCTGACAGTCAATGGTATAGAGCAAATGATCATTCTTATGTACAGTGCAAGAAAAAAACAAAGAAACAAATGTACCAGAGAATGTACATTTGTGGTGTTAGAAAAGGATGTGTCAATGACATCAAAAGTTTAACAGGCACACTACATGTATAGACTCACAAAACTCCTCTACAATCAATATTTCTGCTATGATTTTATTGACCAAGCTTGTATCCTTGAGTGTATGTCACATCTACCTTTACATTAATCAGCTTTGTCCTGACTGCTGAATGAATTCACCGGCCTTTTTCTGATCATGCTCCTTTGCTATCTCTCTCATTCCCTCTTATGGGCAAGCATCGGCTCAATGTTTCTTTGTATTAAAGCAAGATGGCGTAAGAATACATATTTATACTCCTTATCGTCACATTTCAATGTACCAGATGCACAATGTGAATGTTGAAATGTTGATTGTTAAGGACATACTCCACCTTATTTTGGGGAAATTGCTTATCTGTAGTCAAGCCCTACAGTAGTTACTGTAAACATGAAAATACATATTTTTTTCTTTATGTGTTTGCAATGCAGTTTGACAGTGTAGGTTTATTTAACATAGCAATGGAAGTCTATGGTGCCAAATGAAACATCATCAGACTTACTACTTACAGTATAAAGCACTTAAAAGTGCTTCACCAAAGTTAATAATGTCAATCTAAGTTCTGAACACACTGAGAAGAAAATGATATACACTTTCTTGAAAAATACTTGGGCATAATGCAACTATGTAAAAATCTAAAAAAGGTGGTCTGTTGCTTTAAAAAATAAAGAAAAGGTAATTTTCTTGGGTTATTTCTAATTATAGAATTTTATAGTAAAACAAGTAAGTGGCAATGCTTAAGAATAGAGTGTGTGTGTATGTGTGTGTGTGTGTGTGTGGGGGGGATTATCCTCTTCACCAGTGCATCATATCAGCACATAGGCATGTCAACAAACCAGAAAACTTACATAATTTGCTTCACGTACTGTATGAACATTCAAATATTTCTCACAGCAGGACCCATTTCATCAGAAACATTATTTCCTGTTTTCAATGCTTTAAGGTAAACAGCAATCACACAGCAGC
>JAUCNH010000212.1:27726-39354 GCA_032353275.1 Sardinella hualiensis | reverse complement strand
CTCTCTCTCTCTCTCTCTCTCTCTCTCTCTCTCTCTCTCTCTCTCTCTCTCTCTCTCTCTCTCTCTCTCTCTCAGGGGGTCAGTGGAGCTCTGACTGTCCTCATGAGGGATGCCATCAAGCCCAATCTCATGCAGACACTGGAGGTGAGAAAATGTAGCCCTTGCCATGACTAAACATTGTTAGCAGTTAACATTGTTAAAAGTAGTAAGTTCCTTCATTTTACATTGTGTCATTTTTGAGCCCCCTCATAAGTTAAGTCTGGCAATTAACACTTTATAACGGCACACGTAAGATCTTCAGTGTATAACTCTCATATGGTAGTGCACAAGCAAAGCAGTGTTTCAGAGAGGTTGCTTTTCGCAGCGGACGAGCATGAGCATTGTTGCCTAGAGCTGATGGAGAAGTGATTCAGCAGGCACATGAAATTGGTTTTATGATCCTGTTTTGTGTGTGGGCAGTAGAGGAACACATGTGCTCACCCATATATGTTTGAGCTTTATCTTAGCAAGACAGTAAGCTGGGACAAACACCCTGTAGCATATTCCATGGACTAAAAAAAGACTCATTTCTCTTTTATCTTTTACTGTCTGCCAGCATGTGTTGTGTTTCAGATAGCATGAACAAGAAACTCGTTTGTTGATATTTACAAATCCGTTTTCGCAACCACCGGCACGCCACCGCTACCCCCACACAGACACACACACACACACACACCCTCTGTTGTGATGCTTCTGGTTACTTAGCCATTCCATTTGTCCTCAAATCTAGCTTCCTAAAATGTGCAAATTGTGGACAGATATTTTTACATGGCCTCTTGTTCTCTCGAAAGCCTGTTCAAGGCTCAGATTGGTCTATTATGCATCACAGCCTACAATCAAAACCCTTTTTTGTGCAAATGCAGTAGTAGTAGGATAATTGGGGTTCTCTTGAATTCCTTCAGGGCACCCCTGTGTTTGTCCATGCTGGCCCCTTTGCCAACATTGCCCATGGAAACTCCTCCATCTTGGCTGATAAAATTGCATTGAAGCTGGTGGGACCAGAGGGGTTTGTAGGTAAGAGAAAGCTGCTTGACTGATGCTGATTTTGTACTTTATGTCAAAAAAGAGCTTAGATAATATACAATAAAATATAATAAAATTAAGCCATTCTGGATATTTTAGAATTATCACTGCAAAGGTAAGGATTTATGTATTTATTTAAATTACATGCACAGATTAAGAAAAATTCCCACAGCAGTCAAAATTTACAAAGCAGCAACTAATGCTAACTAAATTGGGCAAGAAAAGTTTCTTATCTGTTCTACCACATTTTCTTCTTCCTGCCGACAGCTTTATTTATGCCAGACTTCTTCTTTAATGTAGGACAGTATGAAATTGTTCATGTAATTAGATTATAAAGTAAAA
This sequence comes from Sardinella hualiensis, assembly GCA_032353275.1. NCBI lineage: Eukaryota > Metazoa > Chordata > Actinopteri > Clupeiformes > Clupeidae > Sardinella > Sardinella hualiensis. The sequence continues at coordinate 37,950 of JAUCNH010000212.1, read as the reverse complement.
GCTAAATGTGAAATATTTCATACATGGTTCATCTACATGGTTGAGTACATTAATAGAATACAGTAAATGTCACTACAATCATGTAGTTTTGAAACATATATGGTTTCTTGTGTATTCACCAATGGTAGAGAGCAATCTCAACCACTTATCTCAACCACTCTGTTACAGTGACAGAGGCAGGTTTTGGAGCAGACATCGGCATGGAGAAGTTCTTCAACATCAAGTGCCGCTACTCAGGGTTGCGGCCCCACGTTGTGGTTCTGGTGGCCACAGTCCGCGCCCTGAAGATGCACGGAGGAGGGCCGAAGGTACCTCATCGAACAACCCCCCCCACCCCCACCTCGAGTAAAGATTTTGCCCACTGATTCCCGTCTTGTTGACTAAGCGCACCAGGTGATGTTGAGTGGCTCTCATGAGCTCTTGGCAGGTATGCAGAGCAGGAGGAGATGTGAAACACACGGAGCCGGGGGAGGCACTTGAGAACCCCTGAATGCCCTTATTCCTTGAGCAGTTTTCTCCCTGCTAATGCCATGGTTACTCTTTGTGGCCATTCATCTGGAAAGACCTGACAAGAAAAACATTTTCCCATATGTCCTTTTTAATCGTCCAGTTTCACTCATAAAAAGAAAGCTATACGGTCACATTAATTTCAGTAACCATATATTGCTGCCACTTATGTCAGCCAGTTGTCATCTCCTACATGGTGCCATTCCCCTACCTGTGTGTGTGTGTGTGTGTGTGTGTGTGTGTGTCTGTGAGAGTGTGACATGACACCGCAGCAGCAGCATAAATGTCATCAGCATCATTTTCATGGATTCTGAGGCACCGCTGAGAAAAGTAATGACGTCTCCAGCTGTGCAGAGGACTGCAGAGCAACAGGCTAATGTTTCTCTGGGAATAAACTGTCAGGCTGCATGAGAGGCTGTGCTGCCATGATGGAGGTGATGGGAGACGCCACGCTGAGACGTGCCCATCACCTCTTCCTCTGATGTAATATCTTCCTGCCGCACTCACCCCCCTCTCCTCTCCTCTCCTCCCTCCCTCCCTCCCTCCCCATATTCAGGTCACGGCTGGGATGCCACTGCCCAAAGAGTACCTGGAGGAGGTAACTTTGACTTTTTTTACCCTTTTGTGTGGGGGGGATTTAGAATATCCAGGAATCCAGGTGAAGAAGAGAAAATAGAGCACTTCCTCTGCATGTATGGTGAAATGTTGGGTAGATACAAGTGTGTGTGTGCGTGTGCATAAATGAACCCTATTTCAGATTCTGTACATGAATTCACATGCCAGTTGGCCTAAAGGTCTAAATGGCGCTAAGTATCAACAAAACATAATCATAACCCCAAATCATAACCCGACATGGTAATCAGTGATAAGCAGCCAACAAGTGTGCATCAGCCTCCCTCAGTCCCTAAGAGCCATGGTGCTGCTGTACATACACTCTTCCCTCTTCCCCTCCCCTCTCTCCCTGCAGAACCTGGAGCTGTTGGAGCAGGGCTGCAGTAACATGCAGAAGCAGGTGGAGAACGCCAGGGCCTTTGGAGTGCCTGTGGTCGTGGCTGTGAATGCATTCAAGTGGGTGCCACTGGTGATGCTTATTTCTGCTGATGCTGGAACTCCCTTCCTTCAGTATCAATAAGTAATGATACAGGCAAAGTAAACTGACCTCAGACACTCTGAATTCTCCCTCCCATGTTGTGTGGCCATGCAGGACTGACACAGACGCCGAGTTGGACATGATCTGTAAGCTGGCTAAAGAGGCCGGTGCCTTTGATGCCGTGCGCTGCACTCATTGGGCAGAAGGGGGCGCTGGTGCGACGGCTCTGGGAAAGGCGGTTCAGAAAGCATCAGAGGCAGGTTGCTAGGCAATTATTTTCAATGAAGCGCACTCACATTAAGGCTTTGGAGGAATGGCCATGTGCTTTGATGCAGTGTCTTAGGGAGGCCAGGACTCCAGGGTGGCAGAGGTGGGCTGAGGGGACAACAGAGAGGTTTACTGGATGTACTGCTTGGATGGATTTCCTGTTCTTTGTTGGGAAAAAGTAACTGCACACTCTCTCTCTCACACACACACACATACACACAAACACTTGCACTCACACCCTCTCTCTCTCTCCCTCTCTTTCTGTCTCTTTCTCTCTCTCTCTCTCTCTCTCTCACACACACACACACACACACACACACACATAGAAGTTCTGTTAAAACATTTTTATTTGTCCTATAATATAGGGATCATGTTACTTGTATAACCCCAACCAACCTTTCTATATGTGTTTCAAAGCTGACTGCTTTGTCTTAGCTTGTGTGTGGTAGTAGAGTGGCATGAAGCTGCATTCTACCCACAGTGACGTGGCCTTCATTTAGACACAGAGTTTTGAAGACTGTGTTTATTAGGTGAGGTCAGAGGGTCTCGTGTACTGTGAGAGTGACATCTGTTGACTGATTCTCAGCCAGCAGATGTGGAGGGATCAGAAGCAAGTCTGTCTGTCTTTCATTGTTCCCCATGTATGTGGCGGATTCCAAGAATACTCAATAGTCTGCCACTTCAGTGCAAAGCACACAGGCGCTCTGTGCACAAACACACACAGGCATCATTGCTGCCTTGTCTTGCCATTATCTCCTCGCCTCATTCAAAGCCTTTGAGCTGGACTGTGCTTGTGAGTACACATACAGTAAGTCAGTGAAGGTTGATGGATGTGACTGCACACACACACACACACACAATTTTATAGTATGTTTGAGCATTGTGTTCCTGTGTGTGTGTGAGTGTGTGTGTGTGTGTGTAATGTGAAGAAGGTTCTAACCCTTCCAGGGTGAGGATGTATAGGATAGAAGTACATTGTACTGTACATTGACCCCCACACAAGCTTGCCGTGCCCACCTGGCTGCCAAACCTGTTTATCTCCGGGGCGCTCAGCCAACATGGATCTTTTATGTGGAGACCTTGCTCACAGGCAACCTTGCACACCGCTGGACTAGTGGGTGTGGGAGTAAAGGCATCAGGATCCATTGTCCGAAGGTCAGGTCCGCATCAAAAGCGATGCCGCCTGCCGCCGCTCCATGAATACTGAAGACAGGAAGTTGGGCTCCTGACGCAGATGTGCCATGTTTTCTGAGCGCTCGTGGCCGGGGGCAAGGGAACTGAATCATGCAGCAGGAGTCAGAAATGCCATAATTGAACGGCGTGCCAAGTAAATCGCTTCAGGTTGGCAATAACATCTCTGCTTTCTGAAATAATGCACTTAAGGCAGTTTGAATGGTAATGAAGGCTTCTCTTTCACTTTTCCCCCGGCATTTTTTGTCACTTTCTAACAGGTTATTTGTATGGAACATAAAATGAAACGCGCGCACACACACACACACACACACACGGACACAAAAATAAATACTTGAACATTTTTTTGAAGGTCTTGTATATTTCAAGGTTGAGTTGTTTCCTGTACACAGCCTGCTTGTTGGAGAAGTTGGCGGAGAGGCCCAGAAATGATTTAGCACCTTCTTCCTCCCGGGCAAGAGGACACATCATATATCTTCCCTCATATCATACAGACTTCCCTTTACTTCTGCAGGAACGACAGCACAGTTTTTCTGCACAACATGAGCAGCACTGTGCCCTTCAGAAAACAATTTTGTTGGCACGTCTGGCCTGACACCCGAGATGTTATCTTCATCACATTAAACTGCTTTCTCCCTCTCCTCCTCCTCTCCCTTCTCTCTTCTCTTTCAGCCTGTTGTGCTGTTTATTTCTCTCTCTCTCTCTCTCTCTCTCCCTCTCTCTCTCTTTCTTTCTCTCTCTCTCTGTCTCCTTCCCTTCACCCTTCCCTCCTGCCACATGCAGGCCCAGCTCACCACAGATGTAGTCGTGATAACACGGACGGGAGTGAGAGAGGCAGCGGAAGGTCCATCACAGATTTCTGCACAGACTTGCGCCCTCCTATCTGAGCACTCATATGATGACAGGACTGCCAGCCCAATACCCAGTTGCACAAGAAGAGGGAATGAGGAGGAAGCAAAAAGGTTTTTTTTTTAGAGAGAAAAAGTAGAGAAATGGTAGAACTGTTTTCAGATGGACCCTAGGGAGTGCAAAAGCAGAGAGAAAGAGAGAGAGAGTAATGGAAAGAGGGGGGAGAGAGAGAGAGAGGGAGTGAGAGATATGATGACTAACACTGATCTTCTTTGACATTGTGAGAGTGAAAATCCTTGCCTCCAGTATGATTTGGGCTCTTCATTAATCTGTAAACAGCAAAGGATTTCTTGGGGTATTAGCTCAACTCTATGGGGCATCACGTAAGAGCAACAGTAAACTTTATTCCAACTCCATACCCCACGCCACCGATGCTTATTTGCAGTTACCACATTAGGCTGGCTGTTCTCAACACCTGGGCTTCTTCAAAGAGACACAAAGCACAGGTGGACTAAGATAACCCAGTGTTACTTCACAATCTTTTTTCTGTGGGGATACTTCAGGCTTCAAGTTGTTGTGATTTTCAACAACCTGGCCTCACCATTTAGCCATGCTTCATCCATGCCAGTCCACAATGAACATACTGTATAGCATATTGGTGAAGCAGAAAGAGATGTCAGTGGTGTTTGAAGGATGCACATTTAAGGCATAATCCAGAGTAAAATGCTTTATAGATGATTGGAAGTTGGAATGTTGAGTTGGTAGCAGAATCACGTCAATTGGGTGTGTTTTGAGAATGTTTGGTTTTGCCGATTTCTGCCGAAATGCCTTTAGAACGGTTGTGCATGGGGGCATGTCATTGTGCTGATACAGTACAACACACTGTTTTTATAGCCCTTCTAAAGTTCCAAACAACATTGCACTTTTATGTTAGTAAGTAGAGGGTCCCTAAAAACAAACTGAAGTGTCCCTAAGTCTGTTAATTCATTCAAAGCCCCACCAAAGACCACTTTAAAATAAAGTTTCCAAAATCGTTTTAATGTCAAATATATGCCTCATCATGATTAATGATGCCTCTTTCAAAAGCATTGCTCCCCTCTGTCGGCCAAAGCAGCACTAAGTAACTTCAGGCTTCGGGTCGTGGACCTAGAGGGCTACCGTAAATACCATAAATCATAGCCTACAGTTCTCCATGGCTAGAGAGACGATCATGGATAGCTATTTGAATGGGAATTTTGAATCGATACAAGTAAGACAGTAAGACTATAAAACACAAGACTTCTAAAAACAATTTATTCAACAACGTAGCAAAACGAAGTTATTGCCAATGTTGGTATGTATTTCATCAATGCATCTAGCGAGATACGTTGACATGGTGATGGCAAATATTAGCCTGGCGACGCCATCCTATGTTCTCCACCAAAAGATTTTGGCTCCACACATAGTCTGGAGAAAGCATCCCAGCTCGGTTCGCTCACGGTTTAGCCTATCACCAAACAGTTGAGAGTGGTGACGCAGAACTCACACGCGGAGTCCATTGTAGTCCGTTGTAGTTCGTTATTCTCCCTCCAACTGTCAAATTAATGTTACAAAATCGGCACATGTCATTAACATCCATGATCTTCCATAAGTATTGCCACCGCGATGCCGGAACAGTCCCATGGAGGTTGGCGGTTGAGCGGAAGTATGTAGGATGGCGGATGTGGGAAGCGTGATTCGTAAGCCTGAACCTCGGCGCATAACATACGTCATTCCAAAAGGTTACTGATTGGTTAAGGGAACACCAATGAATTTAAATTGCAGAGCAAGGTCTCACCCTCCTCGTAAACGAAATCCTCTGGGCTTTAGCTAGACTAATTGACGGAGTCAATAGTCGGCTTTCGCCTAGGCTAATAGAAACTGCTCCATACAGGGAAATATGAAAAACTAAATAGGCAACAGACTAAACTAAGAATTTTCCTTACAAAGTCAGAACATCTATAACCAATATTCTGGTATTTGGTATGAGTGTATGTGTTAAATGCCTGGGCCTGTTCATTTCTTTGACTGTCAGACTATGTAAGGGTGTGTGTATGTGTGTGTGTGTGTGTGTGAGAGAGAAAGAGAGACATGGATGTACGTGTGTGTGTGTGTGCGTGTGTGTGTGTGAGAGCGAGAGAGACATGAATGGACGTGTGTGTGTGTGTGTGTGTGTGTGTGTGTGTGTGTGCGCGCGCATGTGTGTGTTTCTGAGCGCTCATGTGTAAGTGAGAGAGACAGGAAGGGAGCGATCCAACGAGTGGCGGCCACAGCGAGGTGACGTGGGCCTGAGCCGAGACGCGTGGTGTGGCACTGGGAGGAGAAAATAGCCCAGCAGCTAAAGATATGAATGGAGGAGTGACGAGCACAACAGACTGAGGCGTGTGTGTGTATAAGTATGTGTGTGCGTGTGTGTGTGTGTGTGTGTGTGTGTGTGTGTAAGTAAGAGGGACAAGAGAGTGAGAGATGGGAGTGTGTGTGTGTGAATGCACACGTGTCATATCTTCCTCTAACACCGATCCTGCGATCGGAGTGTGTGACAGTGTGATTGAGAGGGAGTAGGTGAAAGAGTTCTTTTATTAAAATTCAGAGCACACAGTGCAATGTGTCCAAGCAAAAGTAAAGTGGGTCTGTAAGTGCGTGTGTGTGTGTGTGTGTGTGCGCGTGTGTGTGTGTGTATGTGTGTGTTTGCTCACTAACACCCTGCACTGGCAGCTCATGCGACACCCCTCTCCTCTCTCCTCTCTCTCTCTCTCCCTCACTCACTCACTCTCTCTCTCTCCCTCTCTCTCTCTCTCTCTCTCTCTCTATCCCTCTCTCTCTCTCTCCCTCTCTCTCCAGTGCAGCCAGATTGGGGCGGATCAGTGGATCTATTCATTCTGGGTCAATTTGCGCGCGCTGCTCAACAACCGCAATTCATTAGCGGCAGCCCCAGGTTCACTTCAGATCCGGCCCAGCCACAGCCACAATCATCCAAAAACACACACACACGCACGCACGCACACACACACACACACACACACACACACACACACACATACACATTTGTACAAATATTTCAAATGACACAGGTAATGTGTATAATTATTCCCAAATAAATTACAGAGAGAACATAACATCATAAATATCACAGCCTTTCAACTATCTTGTAGAACACTATGTTGTCCACTGACTGACACTGTCTCTGTAGAGGCATTTGGTTTCCATGGCTGCACTGGTCATGTTATCTTGTATGTTCAAGCAACCTATTCAGTAGGCTATATCCTTCACTACAAATCCTGGGTGTGGACTGACAATCTCATAGCAACACTGTCTACAGGGAGTGAGCAATAATGTTTTGTGACACTATAATGTACCCCCATACATTTTGTACACATCATATGTGAAACAGCTAAATCCTAGTGTAAAAACCTAGTGCTGATCTGCTCATCAGTAAGTTTTCCATAGGCCTATCCAGTGGCTCTCTCTGGCAGAACACAAACATAACCAGAGCCATGCTCATGAATTGTTTTCTTTTACAGATATTCACTGTCGTCTGTTCCTAACCTTGTCAGCTAGGCCTGCTGCCAAGAGGGAACTAACCAAGCACTGAAGAACCACCTAGACGGCTATTACTAGTTTAATTAATGCAATGCATAAAGTATTTCATGGATTTTCATAGTATTTCATGGATTGACTTTCTAACAAAATTATTTGTCCCTTACCTTAAGCTTTTTGTTCAATTTACAGCAGAATCTGTATAACATTGCAAGATTGAGAGGACCAAAATCTGCATAAAAGCTGCAAAAAACATTGACAAATGAAATTCCAAACAAGTTTATAGGTGTATGTCTGCAGAACATGTGATATGCTTGCAATAAACTTCAAACTTTACTTTCACTAACAGAAACAGAATATCACTGGCTTGTGTCTACATCAATGGCCCCTATAGTGCATAAGCCTAGCTTGATTGAGTTTAGCACACAGCCAAGGGAACAGACAACACTTACTTCTCATAAACAAATTCCTCATCGGTGGTGAAATAATGAGTATTTGGCGTGCTTTTTGGTTTGCTCCTGAGAGTGGCAAAGTAAAGCCTATCTGTGAAAGTAAGTAGCATTAATCAACAATGTTACTACCCTACATAAAACACAAAGTAGTTAGAACTCTTAACATTTAACTTAACAGGCCATTTAACTGAGCTTACCTGATGAACAAACTAATTTACATTCTACAGACAGTCTACCAGTTGCAACAATTATATTCAACCTAAAGAACTCAAAAAGTAGCCATATAAAACCAATAATTCAATGTTGCATAAAAGATGAGTGTATGCAATTTGACAGTGCAGTCTAATTGGATTCTGTAGGTAATGGACTAAAATCTAGACTTCTAACCACATCTGTATGGGCTAAAACACTAAGTCTACTGATTACCTTTAATAAATTCTGTGGCTCCGAGTGGATCATTGTCATCAGCCATTTCATTCAATGTATTTAGATCCTTTCGATCTCTTGAACAACAAAGTAAAAGTGACACTTTTCCTTTCACTGACAATAAACCTCGTGGGAAACGAACGATGGGCCCCTTTTACTAATAAACCAAACATTAGAACTTCCGAGTGTTCCATAACAAGGTTCCATAGCTCGACGAAGGTTGGAGGGACAATAATTCTGTTTCCCTCGTCCTGTCTTTCGCACCCCGAGAGCTTTGTCCTGATGTTTTAGATCGTAGACTGCAGGGTTCCCAGTAGACCTACAGTCATCTGTTCTTTAAATGGAAAGCCCCGACACAAGCGCGCATCCATAAGCCCGCGTTTGTAACAGAGTAACAAACTTTAAGAGAAAGCATTAAAGGTCTATTGCTTAGTAACCACGTGCCTGTTCGCCACATAAAGACACGTTGCTAAGGATGGGTTTATTCCGACCAATCAGGAGGTAAGGCGCTGCCTGCCGTAAACATAAGACGAGATTTGGGACTGCTGCCAATGGGATTCAAAGGCAAGATTTGAAGCTTCAGTCAGACGCATTAATGAGTCATGAGGCTCGGGTCAGTTGTAGGTGTCCGAAAAAAATCTTCACGAGACTAACGATTAATTAGTCATGTTTTAGAGAGGCCATAATGTAGCCTAGGCCTAAACTTCAAGCATACATAGACTAACCCAGAGCCATATAAACTAACCTATTCACTCGAATTTCCAGACTGGTCAATTGCAAAAGCCTAGTTGTTCTTTAGCCTGAACTGTTCCAATGAATTTTGACATAATTCTGCATTAATCATAGCTTATGTAGGCAAAAACTAATGCAAAGGATTTTGTTTCTTTTCAAACATGGCTTTTTGTTGCATGTAATAGGCCTACAGGTCAGTGATTTTTCAAGTAGGCCAGTTGTGTTGCCTTTTCTTGTAGGCTAGCCTACTTTTTGTTTTTAATATAGGCTAGAACTAGTATTTTTGTATTGTATGTCACTTTGGATGAAAAGTGATATAGCCCAGTGTTTGTCTGCCTAGCGCAAATACACAAAAACATAAACATGGGCTTGAAAGACATAAAAGGAAAACATGATGATGGCGTGTAGCAATTGCTTCCAATGAACTGTGCATACCTGTCCGCTGCTATCAGGTGTAGTCTACACTAGAAAGCGCCTCATCTGGTGTTAGCATGCTCATAATTTTTTGGCACATGCTCAGGATTCCTGATACTAAGATGATCAGACATCTTTATCAGACATCTTTCATTCATATCACTCCTTCTGACTAATTGTAATGTCCTGAGACTAGTGGCCTGTGTCAACCTGTTCATCTAACACCATATTGTTTTACATTTAGCAATCAGACAAGGGTTTTAAGCATATCAGTTAGCCCGATGGTGTTCACCCATGAATATGAACAAACAAGTAAGACAGGTGAGCAGATTATTTTACCAATGGTTTCCACATTCTTGCCTCAAAACACATTGAGAAAGTCTGAGTGTTGATTGTTTTACCATCCTATTCTTCTTGGTTTCATTTAATACTGTAGTTGTTGGAGTTAAACAGACTAAATATTAAAAGTTTTATTCCAAAATTAGATATCTCTCTTTTAAAGAATATCTCTTCTTTTTAAACTTTTTACTTATACTGCATTAATAACAAAAATCAAGTTGTTTTGTAAAATAAAAGCCAACTGCAGTTTAAGACAAATCTTAATTCTTCTAAAGTGGAGGATTTAGAATCAGACCCTTCAATTGTCATTTCTCCACCACTGTACATCTTTGAATGTTTCTTAACTGATAGAGAAGATAGATCTAATCGACTCTTGGCCATCTTTCAGCTCCATACAATCTC
>JAUCNH010000207.1:37557-48927 GCA_032353275.1 Sardinella hualiensis | reverse complement strand
CATTGCATTGAGACATTTCGTTATGCAAAGGTTGCAAATTCGGTCTACGCTGTACCTACTGCTGTCGTTCTGATACTTATCGACAGCACTTGACAGCCTCAGACAACAGGGCTTCAGTTTGATTCACTCCGGATAACTCCTTTAACAGCATTAGAATGTGTGACATCAAAACCCAGTGTCTGACCAAGTAAATTAACTAAGTAAATAAATAAATAATGTATCTTTCTGGTTTACATCTTCTCAAACTCTATGAAACAACACTGCATGAAGCTTAAAAAAAAAGAAAGAAAGACAAAAGAATTGCTAGTCGACACATATTACACAAACATTCATGAAACACACCCCCTCCACCCCCACTCATCCACCCACCCCGTGAAATACATCTGTATAACCTTAGGAGTAGTTTGCTTCAGACATCTTTAGAGATCTAAGAAAATAACTACAGTGGGATCCCTGATCCAACCACACAATGACCATGGGAATTCCTGAGAAGTAGAATACAGTTCTTTCACGTTTGTTTTAAAACCATACATTTATAAATAATAATAATAATAATAATAATAATAATAATAACAATAAAGCTCTGCATGAGGACCGTGGCCTTGGACACAAAAGGCAGGAAAAGAATGGTCACACAAGTACACAGACCTCTGTAAATAGCTTGTGCCCTGGATGAGAAGACAAGAGTAAACAGTAAGGGGCACACCTGTCCCGTAGTACACATACGTACACACTGAAGGTAGAGAAGTGTAGCAGATTTGTCTAAAGTGTAAAACGTTCACTATTTTGGTCAACTTGAGAGACTGTGGTCTGCTTATGGGAGGCTATTGAGTTTGTCTATAGATGGTCTGTGCTAAACACTAACCATCTCAATCTTATCCTCCTGCCGTCTCTTTGTATCTTGTGTTTGTCATGTGTTCTTGTCTTGGTCAGTCAGTCTCATTTCCTGTATCAGTCTTGTGAGTGTGAAGTCACAGCACACTTTGGTCACTACTTTTGGCAGGACTGCCCTTCTGTCCTGCTGCCAGGTCCACGTCCAGGAAGTCCACAGGGACGTCTGTGGAGCTTTTTGAGGGGCTGCTGTCGGGGCCCTTCTGGCCCTTCTGGCGGCGACAGCACAGGCCCAGCTTGACCGGCCGCACCAGACCCAGGAACAACGCTCCCACAATCATGCCCGCCGCACACGAGTAGAAGGCTGAGCCGTAGTTCCCAGTCTTATCCACCAGGAAACCTATAACAAATAAACAGACACACACATAAACACAAGCACACAAGTCACATCAGACAGGTAAACAGGATTTTTATGCAAGCCGATTGCCTAAAACTATCCCAACCACACTTTCTCTTTTGAAAACTGCTTCGCTATTAGACATGAGCTTCATATAAAATGAAATTCCCAGAAACTACCCTCACCTCCCAGGGGTGGTCCAGCCAACCCGGCAAAGCTCTGGATGCAGACGTAGACTCCGACTGCCGAGGGCATGCGCTGGATTCCCAGGACGTCGTCCTCGGCCAACATGGGGATGTGCGTGGAGCAGACGGTGCCTAACAGGAAGCCGTAGAGGGCGCAGCACACGGCCAGCCCCCAGAAGTCCGTCGCCAGCGTGAACGCAACCAGGACGCCGGCAAGCAGCGTCGTGAAGAGCAGCAGCACGTTGACCTTGCGCAGGGGCAGCCGCGTGAGGAACCAGCCCACCGAGAGGCGTCCGGCGATCTCGGCCACGGCCATGGTAGCGAGCATGGCCGGCGCTGTGTCGCGCGACACGCCGCGGCTCACGCTCAGTTCCATCACATAGAGCTGCGGAGCGAAGAAGCCCAGCGTGGCGAACAGGCCGAAGAGCGAATAGCAGACGAAACCGCCATCGCGCAGCACCGAGAAGTCCAACAGCTTGGCAGGAGCAGCGGCAGTAGCGTCGGGATCAGAAACCTTGGCCACAGCCTTCTTGCTTCCCTCAACGTCCTCTTCTTTCTTCAAGCAGGCCAGCTGCTCCTCTTCCTCTACTGTGGCAAGGCTCCTCTTGTCCGGGGAGGCCTGGGATGATGCCCCCTGTTGGCCACTGTTTTTCAGATTGGGGCACGAGCCGGACAGCGACTGCACACCCGAGTCCATGGAGTCGAGGGAGGTGCGCGTCACCTCGTTCTCCAGGTCGTACTTGCTCTGAGGCTCCTTTAGAGGAGAGCCGTCAGCTTGTGTTGGTTTGATGATGATTGGGCGAAGCAGGGCTCCACAGACGATCACGCTCGCCTGCAGAACCCCGATGACCACCATGCAGTAGCGCCAGCCAATCATGTCTTTGATAGCGGTGAAGGCTTTGAGTGAACAGTAGAGGAGAACAGAGGAAGAAGACTTGTTAAATGAGACTCAATAATGTTGGAAAGAAATATGTACCGTCTATGTGCAGGGTAACAATAAAATAATGTTCTCACAACACAGTGATGGCACAGCATGTGTGTAACATTATATTAAGTTATTAAAGTTACTGATGCGTGTATATGGTTTCTTTCAGTATAAGCTGCACTGGACAAAAAGTGTCATGTTGAATAAACATAAACATAAACATTATGCATACACCTATCACACAAACCAGTACAAACAAACAAATAACACACAAACCAGCTAAACCAGTGTTCAACCACAGCGGTTCTCCTGCTCGGCTAATACTAGTTACCTGGAGCCAATGCAAAGATGGCTACGCACTCCCCGGAGGAGGCGACGGAGGTGACGATGGAGCGGCGTCGGCTGAAGTACTGCGAGAGGATGGTGATGGTGGGCAGGAAGGTGAGACAGTAGCCCAGGCCTGCGAATAAAACAGGAAGAGAGCGACATGACAGTCTCTGGCCTTCCTCTAGCTGCTCGAGGGAAGGGAGGGCTCAGGGGACTCGAAAGCCTTGGGGGCCCCGAGGTACACAGGCCGAGGCCGAGGCCGACCACAATTCGTCTCGTCGCTGTGGCCAAGGAAACTCGGCGGTGGGGAAAGCTGAAAGAAAACTGTTTTTTAAAAAGAGACAACAAAAAATAGAAAAAAAGACAAGGAGAAAGAGAAAAACAAAACAGAAGTTGTAATGTTAGGGAGTGTCCATGCCAAAACGTAGAAAGAGAGAGAGAAGAGAGATAGAGAGACAGAAAGAAGTATATAAGAGTGGGGAAGGCTAGCAGTGCGTCATTGGTATTTGTGAAAGAGCGCTTGCTTGGCCACGTCTGAAAGGCAAGGGGTTTATTCACATACAGTATGCGTAATCTTGCAGATGATTCCTGAGGTGAAAGATGTCTAAACCTGAATGAAGTATCTGGATTACCTATAATGGCTTACATGGACACTTGATCCCCATTGCCATACGATTTCACACTGGAATAATCACTGGCATTCATACAGATTTTGGGAAAGGTCAATTCTAAAGTCCAAATCAAAAACCAATTCTGCAAGAAACCGATCATTCAGTGAATACATTGTGAAAGGCACTGCTGGGATTCCCCATCGGGGTGTCTGAGGAAAAACAATTAATCATTTCCTCAAACAAAACATAACAAACATGCCCAAAACCATGGTAGACTATAAGGAATTAATTAAGTAGGCTATAAGGAATTAGAATCTGAAAATGCTTCAGCTTTGAAAAACTAAGTATCCAGCTAACTATTCATGATCTGATTGAGGGGTAATTCTGTTTGCCATTCACAAGCACATAGTTCGCAATGTCTTCAAGAATGCTAGCTACACTTAGCTGCTCCTGACTAACATTCTCATAGCCTTTCAAGAGATTAAGATACTGTACCTCTCAAAAATATTTCTACAATTCAAATCCTCTGAAGCAACCTGGACATAACAAAACTGTCAGAGTTCTACAGAAATACCACAGGAAGCCATAGTGGTAGAATGTGGGCAAAACACACACCATGCTTGATGAAGAAAGCTAACATTTCAAAATCTAATAATGATGGACTGACAATGAAAGCAAAGTGCTTATACAGCTACAACTAGTTCAATGGTAAAGCCCCCACAAGTGGGATTAAAGAATAATTTTATTTTACCCTTTTATCTTTAGCTAAGTGCTTAGTGCTCTGATGAGGTGCCCAGTACGCATCTGTGTGTGTGCGTGTGTGTGTGTGTGTGTGTGACAGTGAATAGCTACCTGAGACGATGCCCACGGTGATGTACATCTCGTTGATGGAAGTGGTGAAGCCACTGCTGATGGTGCCCAGGCTGATGAGAAAGCCTCCAACCATGACAACGGGCCGAAACCCGAACCGGTTACTCAACACAGTGGAGAGAGGAGCTGCGAAGACACAAACGCACACGCACACACAGCACACACACAGCACACATACACACAGACACACACAGACAGCACAAACACACAGACACACACACACACAGCACAAATACACACAGACAAAGACATAAATTCTGGGATCAGAGGCTACAGTGGATGACACAGTACAGTGCATCGGACACGGCAGATTGCTCTCATTGTGTGGCGTGGGGGTGACACAGCACTTTCCCTGTCTGTGCCGAGGGCCCCTGTGTTTGCACAGGCCACAATGCACAAGGATGGAGCGCTGAGGCCCGTAAGGCCCTCAGAGCCAAAGCTGATCATACTGATGGGCCACCACTGGCTTAGGGGGGATTGGGTGTCACGGGAGAACAAAGGCACTTTCAAAACTGTCCCAAAAAACTATCAAACCTAAACCCTTGCAAAACTATCAAGGTCCACACAAACTTCAAATGAGGAAAAAAAGAAACAGTAAGCTCTCTAAAATACTTAGACTTAGACTAGGGCTTTATTAAGTGAAAGAAAACATAAGTCTCTATATAATCACATTATAACCATATCTTTTGCTCAAGGTCAGAGAGAATGTTGCTTTGACTTCCTCTCAACTGTAAGGAAGCGAATTTCTCCACTAAGGCTGCTGCCATTGCTTTTCCTAGCCTGCAGTGCTGTAGTCTAGTTTGCTGTAGTGGGAATAGTGCCTGTTATCGTAGTGGCTAAATTGTCTTGTACAATTACAGTGTTGCATATATGCAAAACCCAAGAACTTTTCAAGTGGTTAGACTACAGCCCTGCCAAAGTGGCCAATGCTAACTGGTTAATGTGATAAAGTCTGAGAGCAAACACTTCCTGTCACAGAGGTCAGCAGTTTCAAGCAGAGTAGAACAACTAATATCATTCTACACGTCTTCAAAATCTCATGGCCTACTACAAACAAAAACAGTGTATGTGTGTCCTACATAGGAGCTGCCAGATCTATAAGGTCATAGAACGTCAAGGCACCAGATTTGGGTATGTGATTTAAATAGACTTGATGGTCTAAGAAGAAATCTGTCTGTCCATAAACTACATGTCATCAGCAGAAAGAGTGAGCTGGAACTCACCTGTGAAGGCCATGATGAAGACGCAGATGGACACCACCCACGAGACCCGGCTGTTTGTCTCGTCGAACTCAGCAATGAGGTCCTGCAGGAAGATGCCGAAGCTTTTGATGACGCCATAGGTGAAAAGCTCCACGAAGAAGAAAGCCACAGCCACCACCCAACCCCAGCCTCCGTCTGGCACCTCTGGGTACACATTAGGTCCCATGCACCCCTTCACGGAGGAGATCAGCCCCATCATGGTTGACGCTGAGCTGTTTGCCAGAGACACAGAAGAGACAGAAAAATAAATAAATATAGGCATAAATAAACATAAACAGGCATAAATAAACTATGGGTGTTTCAACAGACTCTTACTTTAGTCAGTGACACAGAGACAGCAGTGAAACCCCACCCCACCCACAAAAAAAAGAGATTGAAATATCACTATGTATCGGTCTGATATGGTTGAAATATTTTTGGGCCCATATTTAGACAAAAGCAATGCAAATTAGACGATGGTGTGCTTCCTGGGTCTCTAGGCAATGGGTGGGAAACACTATGGTAAGCCTACAACAATCTCACAACTCTAGACCTCTGCATAAAAAAAGAGGAACAGAGTTAGCCTTTGCTTGTCAGCAGCACTAATAGTGTCCGAGCGATACTGTGACAATAACAGACCGCAGGAGGAACTATCGTCAGTAATCAAACTACTTTGCGTTCAGTGCACTGAGGGACTATAGTACATGCAGGAGGACATTTATATCACAGTGCAATCCTATGCTCCCTTCTGCAGACTGATACCTTATCTACTATGGCACAGATAACAGAGATGCCGGCGCACCCTCACAGGGTCAGTCCACACCTGATGACTCTACTTGTGCCCAGCCTTTCATTGGAAGACGGGCAGGAAGGAGGGTTTTGTCTGGGTTCTGCTGTCATCATCATGGCCCACCCACACCCACCCCTCTCCTGTCCAGTCCCACCACTCCCAGCATGTCTGTCTCACTGCAGTCCCAGGTGTTCTGTCACCATGCAAAACCACAACCCATGATGTAATAGTCAAAGGGCCTGGTTAAACTTCTACCAGCTTAACTGATGGAAGGCTCATTTGCACATTCATTTGCTACAGAGGGGCACTGCCCGCTTGGCACATACTCTGCATTGCACACCAGGGCCAACACGTATGTGTCAGCCACCACCTAAAAAGTAGCTGAAGTTAAGGAATGACATTTCCAGTGCCTATGCCGCAGTTGGCATTAACAGATCTCTTGAGACATCTAAAGTTACGTGTCATTAAATGCATGCCTGCGGGAAAGAAAAGCTTAAGGGAATCAGCTGAAAGGATCAACGCTGCTTTAGCCTACTCAGTGTAGCCTACAGTAAAAAAAAAAAAAAAAAAAAAAAAGAATCAGCTTATTTGTACGGTGATTTCCGCGCGTCTTAAAAACGACTGTAATTTCATCTTCTGTTATGTCAGACATAGCCATGTAATAAACAAGATCATAGCTAGAACAGTAATTCATATTACTGACAAGACAACTACAATAATGGCCAGTACTGTCATATTACTTAGCCTATTTCAAAAGGAAGTACATGTTCAGTATTCTACTTACCGAGGTTGTTCGGGGTTACTGCGGAGGTATACTGATGAAAGCTCTCCTTATTTTCAAGTGGCAATTAGGCTGCAAGTCTATGTTTATGGATAGATTGTCTGCTATTTGCTAACTGGCGACCATATTCATTTATTTTGAAGGTGTCTAGCTTAAAGAATTTGGATGCGGTAGTGTCATTTTGTCATTTCGTTATGCGGAAATGGAAAGCCTACAGTATCTATTTGACAGAAGCAACCCACGGTTGAGCGTTGTCGTTGCCGCCTAAATATCAAATGTCATTTTCTTCTGACATATCTACCCGTCTAGTTACAGCAGACAGCTTCCTCTCAGTCGGACTGTCTTGATTCTATACCGGCTCAAGCCGGTATTTAAACGCGGGCGCGCAATTTCTGCTCTAGTATTGTGCACGAGAGCGCGCAGAGCTATGATGTAGGCATAGCGGTCTCTCGACCTAACCCAAGCAACTACAAGACTTCTCGTCTTCAGCGCGAAACAAATTCTGTAAAATTAGGAATTTATGAAGCTTTTTCATCTGATTCCAATTGCTATGGTTAAACTTAAGTTAATATCAAGGTTAAGGGATAGGAAATAAAACGCTTCGCAAGAAATTGCAAACGGTTTGTAATTTAGCCTGCATAGTAACTCATAATTGAAAAAAGTGAAAAATGAGTCTGTGATACATCAGGTTTACAGGAGGATACATGGACGCGCCTGGATGGCACGCTATGATGAAGTCAGGGCAAATGCGAGTGCGCCTGTAAGCAAAACTGGGTAGAACGGGTTCATTCCAGTTTGCCACAGCCTGGGCAGCCGAACATCATTTCAGTTGTCTCAGCTGGCGGGTGATGCCCCCATTCTACTTGACCTCTGTGGTGTGGGGCTGGAAAAAAAGCCCTCCGCTTGTACAGTGTTGTGGTGAGCTGTGAACAAGCCTGACAATTAACTTTCTGATTCGGTCTAGCACACATTGCTCAGTCTAAATCATGTCTTCAAGCCTTGACGCGGGTGAGAAAGAGTATTTCAGGAAATATAGCTTTGACAGTAACCATTGTAGTTTTAGTTGCCTAGTTTAAAATACTATAACTTTCACTGCGCACATTTAATGAGGGGAAAGGGAAGGAATAAATTTACCACAGTCATATGTTATGTTTTTCTGCCTGACAGAAAAAAACTGTAAACTGGTTGGGCTGATAACCCCCACATGCCTTAGAGATGGAGGACAGGGCAGTTAAAAATGAGAATACAATAATAACATGATAATACTGTATAATATAATAATAACAACAAAGATAGTTTGTTAAGTTTATTGATCCCCTTGGGGCAATTGTGTTTGCAGTACAGTCGCTGGCACGACACAGACATGGGACACAGACAGGCATAACAAACATATGCATATGAGTTAAGATCATATCACAATGAAACTCTATTGTAAGTTGTTGAAGACCAGCTGCCTTTTAAAGAATGTTTGAAGTTCAAATTGCATTGCAAACTACTGTATTTGTTAATTTGTGGAAGCAACAAAACATGTGGTGTGAAGGGAAATATGTTCCTATAATGACTGGTGGACAATACATTATCCCGCTTACAATACGGTTCATTGCCAAAATGATAAGAGAAAACTTGACACAGACGTCTTTAAAATTTAGTTTGTTACCATTTTGAGGCTTGTGCAGATTAAGAAATAGCCTAGTTCACAACGGCACTTATATAGAACGCAGCTGATCTCCTTTGATTTTCAGCGCAGTTCAGTGAATGATCTTTACTTACGGAAGGGTATGCAGATGTGAATCTGAACCAAAAAACCCATTGCCATTGGCAGCGGTCATTATACTCTCGGAGTGGTCATTATACAGAAATAACTGACCTCCGAATGTTGGGAAGCTCCCGCAGCATTCTAGAGTGCCGTATAATAACTTATCACAATGGAACTGCATTGAAAGTGAAAGGAGACCAGCTGCATTCTAAAGAACAAATTGAAGTTGCGTTGTGAACTATTTTAGCCTGGCTAACACCAGCCTAAATCTCAAGTGAGATTTAGTCTGGGAACCACCTTTACATTTTCTCGTATAGGATTTCAGGTTTCGTTTGTCCATAAGTTTGCACATCGTCTTGCCATCTCTCCCCGTTGTGTGATTGGTTCCCAAATTCATGCGAAAATTTTGGCCATGGCCCTGCAGTTCGGAACGAGCGCGCAAGGCAGCATGGGTATTCCCAGGCTAGAACTATTTGTTAATCCGCGGAAGAAATTGAATTTAAAAGAGGTTTGTGTATAGTTTTTTGTCATCTTTTTGGCAAGTAGCTGTATAATAAGCAGGATAATGTATTGTCTGCCGGTCACTACATTATTTCCCTTCAGGACAAAACAAAACCCTCCACCTTCAGTGTCATGATCCTGTTTGTCTTGTCGGGAAATATTTTCCTATAATGACTGCCGGCCAATACATTATCCCTTGCTTATATGAAGATGTCATGAGGCTGAGTTTACTGATCAAAATATCACACAGCTAGAGCTACTAAACAGCACAAATCTTTCTGTCTC
The DNA here is from genome assembly GCA_032353275.1 of Sardinella hualiensis. Taxonomy (NCBI): domain Eukaryota; kingdom Metazoa; phylum Chordata; class Actinopteri; order Clupeiformes; family Clupeidae; genus Sardinella; species Sardinella hualiensis. The sequence goes on along the minus strand of JAUCNH010000207.1, from coordinate 39,427 downwards.
AGTAGGTGTTACACACGAAAAAGTTGCCTGCATCACAGTTCGGTATTATTCTTGTTCTCTTGTGACCTTAATGCAAGAACAGCTTTGGCAGTTGAGGAAAGTCCTACAATGTAATGCTGTCCTGGTTTACATCATTCTGGCTTTGATTCTTAGGTTCTGTGGAGTGCTACAACCTCAAGAAGAATGAGTGGAATTTTGTGACACCAATGGTTGAACCACATTATGGCCATGCTGGAGCAGTCTATGGTGGCCTGATGTATGTCTCAGGTGAGTGAACTTTTAGTAAGTAAGTAAATGAGCTTTTAAAAGTAATCATTTAAAAAACCCTACAGACTATTCAAAGGAAGTCAGGCACACAAAGCTTGTTTTGTTGTTTCTGAGTCTTAATCCTGTTTCAGCTGGTGAACCCATTCTCGGTTTGGTAGTGCTTGAAAGAATTTGATCAGAACAATGACCCCATTCTAGAACATTCTCCAGGGTTACAGTCTGGACACATTCTGATAGCCTTTCTCAGGTTGAGCGTCTTGAGAAAAGCAGTGGTCGTGGCAGTGGCCACTGGCCAGTCAGGAAGATCGTTTTTACTCAAAATGGGTCATTGGTGCAACTCCTCTTTGATCTTGAAAGCAAGTCATCTAGTTTCAGGACTGTGAACAAAACTCTGATATCTCATGTGTGAAATGTCAACATTGCTGGGTGTTCTTGCATGATAACAAAAGAGGAACAGGAATGCCATGCAGTCTTAGTGATGCTGCTTGGAATTTTGTTAGAAACCCAGATTTCTTCTTGGGATTTTATTTTGTAGACAATAAAAAGGAATCCAAAATAAAAATCTGAGGGTGAGGGGAGATTTCTGAATTTTTCTGGTTTTAAGAATAACGTTTCAGACAGAAAGTGACGTTTTTTTTAGTCTTTTACTCCACTTGGTTTATAGTTTAACACTCGTAAGTCAGATCACACAGATTAAGTCTGAGATATAGAGTACATTACATAGCTGAGCACTTTGAAGCAACTTGCACTGACTGTATGGTGTGTATATACTGTATGTGTATATGTCTTAAAACTTGTGTGTCCTGCTAACAGCGCTACAGGTCTGACATCAGAGGTGGCCCAGTTTCAGCCACATAGAGTGAGTGTGGCCGCAGCTGCATGGGTGCTAGGGTTTTCTTCTGACAGAGCAGGCCGTTTCTCGGACCAGGTCTCTCGCACCTCTCAGACCACATCCTTCCTGATCAGTACTGTGCTCACATAGTTCACACAGAGGGGCCTGTCAGTGGGAGAGAGAATGAGGGTCTGAGGGAGGGGGAGTATGAGGGCCTGAGGGCTGCAGGGACCAGGCTACTGCCCACAAGACAGCCCGCCCTCCTCTGCATCACTTTTTCCGTGTTTCAGTTCACAGTTCTGTGCAAACAGTTGTCTAGTCTGAACACTGTGGAAACATGATGTGGATGTGGCCCACTTTCAATACCTTACCAATGGAAACCTGACCACTACACATACAGTAGTTTGAATACTTGACCATACAGTAATGATTATTTTGATAATGCTTTCTTCAACATGAATACTTGGCAACTGTAATTGGGAACATGTGATTCATGTGAATATTAGAGGAAAAAAATGGAATGCCTTAGGCAGTGATCAGACTAGACACTATTACATGTTATGACTATGATCAGTAGCTGTCAGCATTGGCCAACGTTTCAAAGTAGTAAGTTGCTAAATAACGGAACATTTTATCTAACTTTACCTTGAACTCGCTTTAGCTTGCTTTTGCTACTGAACATCTGACATTACCTCCATAGTTAACAGATAAGGCCACACCAATTAAATTAGTTGGTTCTCGGATTTTTTCAGCAAAAATATGAAGCGAGCG
>JAUCNH010000204.1:14867-25797 GCA_032353275.1 Sardinella hualiensis | reverse complement strand
TCACTATTTCTGTGTTTAACTAAATAGTTTGGGGTTTATGAGTTTGTATTTTGTAAAACGAGGCGAGAAATGTTGACGGTTAAACCTGAAAACATTGGTTTTGTAACCTGAAAATACATCTGTGATGATATACGATGTACATAGCAGCCACCTGCTTGCGTTAGCAAGTTAGCAACCAATACAGACGAATCATAGCCTTGTTTATGAGCTAGTAATGCCTCTTTGGCGACTAGTCGGCGACTAGTCAGCGACAAAAGTAGCTTGCTTTTGCAGCTAATGTGACTGAGGGGTTATGGGTGACAGGGCCACTAATGAGAGGGTAGGGATCTGCTTTTCTCCTTCAGAACTTCAAAGTCTGTTATGATTGTCTTCAGCAATGTAAACATTAGTGTGTGATCGACTTGCCTTTATGTCATATGGAGTTATATTGTAATTTCCCTCTCTCTCCTAGTCAAGTGCACACACTAGAGGGTGCAGTATCTGTCCTATCTAGCAAAAAAATCAGTCAATGTTTTGCAACATGGGGGCAAGGAATATGATTGATATTGATGTGTGTCCATGTGCATGCATGGACTGCTATTGAGGCAGAGAGAGAGCCTTTTTTCTTATTCATTTACATCCAGAGGCGTGTAGTAGCCAGTTAATGTTTGAATTTGGTGTTTTTTGTTTTGTTTTTAACCACAAGCTCTGCAATGCACTCAGACCACCTCCCCATCAGGTAAAAAAATCCTCTGGCCTTAAATTTTTCCAACTTTTTCTTCCTCAGCTCGGCCACAGAGGACTCGCTCATTATCATTGACGAGCTGGGCCGGGGAACGTCCACCTACGATGGCTTTGGCCTGGCCTGGGCCATCTCGGACTACATAGCCACCAAGCTGCGCTCCTTCTGCCTGTTTGCCACCCACTTCCATGAGCTGACGGCACTGGCCCAGCAGCAGCCCACCGTCCACAACCTGCACGTCACGGCGCTCACCTCCCACAACACCCTCACCATGCTCTACAGGGTCAAGAAAGGTAAAGGCCTCAGAATGATGTCCAGTCATCTTGGCAAACTGATCACAGGTCTGACTTGATCAAAAGAGCTGCTTGACTCTTCTTGACTGTGTGTTATGATGGGTTTTGTTAGGTGTGTGCGATCAGAGCTTTGGAATCCATGTGGCAGAACTGGCCAACTTCCCTCCACATGTGATCGCTAGTGCCCGCGAGAAGGCTCTGGAGCTGGAAGAGTTCCAGGACCTCTCCCCTCAGGAGACTATTGGGGAAGGGGACACTGAGGGCCCAGAGGCCAAGAGACGCTGCCTCCACAAACAGGTGAGAACTGGGCTGCACATGTCGTGGTTTAAAGGGCCAAAGTGCTTTTTTTTGTTTGTTTGTTTGTTTGTTTTTGCTTGTTATTTAAAAATGTTGTGGCTTCAAAAATGGTTGTGGTGTTTATTGAAATTTGCAGGTTAGATTGTATGCATAGACTGTATATGTAAGGTTGTATATGGATGTAGGCACAGCAAAGTCAACCTGTATTGTAATATCTTTTGGTAAATTGGTTACCTAGAACCTCTGTATTCTCTTGCCTATCCACAAATAGCATTCATTTTGATGACCAGATGACTCTGATATCTGGGGACAGTTTTTGTTGGACCTGTTTTTGGTGGTCTATCCACCAGTAAAATGCAGAACACACTTTGTCCCCAATTTTTGAAGCTAATGCATGATATTGGCTGTATAAATAGGGATGTCCCTGGTTCCCAAGGAAAATTCAGGTGAAATGCCCCTAGTTTTTATCACGGAGGTCTGGTGAGCGTAGCCCGAAGAGAGAACAGTGCCTGTTTTGCTGATGTGATTGACCCCCAGCGGTTGTCCTTTCAGGAGGGGGAGCATCTGATTGAGGGTTTCCTGGCCCAGGTGAAGGCCCTGCCCCTGGAGGCTCTGACTGAGGAGGCTGTCAAGCAGCGGCTGGGTGAGCTCAAGGCTGAGCTCACCGCTCACAATAACAGCTTTGTCAATGACATCGTGCAGCGGGCGTCTGCCAGCAAGCTGGTCTCCACCTGAGAGTCAGGTGCTCCACATGTTTGCTCTCACTCACCTGTACAGCAGTTACTTACAGCCTGTAATCTACATTAGATTAGTGGACGGTTTTAGAAATGTGTGTTTTGTCTTATCTCCATGTTTATGTACTGGTATGTCCTTTTTCCTCCTAAGTAAATATTTTCTGCACAATCTGGTTTGTTATTTCATGGCATAGAATCATAAAGTTTAACTGCAGTTGAAGGTAATTATGTGGCCACGCCTGAATTGCTATATACTAGTCTACGTTTTTTCCCACTCTGTCAGAAATCTATAAAAAATAGTGGTGAAAGTAGTAGGTTTGGCTCATCAGATATTTGTTTGTGTCTATGTTCTATACCAGAGCATAGAGGTACTATGCTCTCGCTGAGTTCTGACTCCTAGGTTCTTTCTGAATGTAACAACTTGTCATTTAGGATTTCATAATGTCAGAATGGCAAAAACATCAGTTCTTAATGAACTTTAGTTCATTAAAACATTTTTAAATGAGTTTTGATGTGTGGTTTGAATGACCCATCAAAACGCCAAGCCTAACCATGATGAGCGTCTTGGCAGAGCCAGACAGTGAGGTTTATTATCTAAACATCTAAACTCGGGTAATTCTGGGAATGGGGAGTACATCACATACATCAGTAGTGGACAGGGCCTTTGTTAGAGGACTGGCCCTGCTGCATCTCACCCTCCATTGCATTTAATGCGTGCTACTGGGCTCTTTCTATGTTGCAGTTTATTTCTATGCGAAACCCAACTTGAATATTTGAGACAGGTAAATTGTGTTTGATCAGACCACAGAGACTCTTTCCATTTAAAGTTTGAGTGTCATTTTGCATACTCAAAGCTGATGAAGACGGTCAGAATTATGACAATGTTTTTGTTTGTCAAAAGAATGAAATGTCCTTCACATTTTTTGTTGAGTGAAGAGGTGATGTTTTGCAGTTGATAACGTTATTGATTGTGAGCATAGTGGGCTCTCTAACCTCCAATACAATACTGCAACCAAGATCTTTCAGAGAAATTTTTAGCGCCTCACCATCTTCATTGTGGTTGCTAACAGAATAACCTTACCATCTCCATTAGGGTTTATGATTTCCTAAATACCTTAATGATTGACATTTGCTGTCAAATTGATTGCCATTCTCAGAGCTGCAGGTAGAACTAAATATGTTACTTTCTGATTCAACCAATCAGATGAGATGGGTAAAATTAGTAGGAGGAGCAGTAACAACATCTGTACCTATAAATTAACTGGGGGGGCACCACAAGAAAACAGGGAAATGCTAATTTGAGAAGGGTGCTTATAAATGACAAGACAACAACACTTGAGGACTCTGTCATATAGCAGGGCCAGGGCAGCCTTTTCAGGAGGACACGTCTTCCTGGATCGCCACAAAACAGCATTATGCCCACCAGCTGCTCACTGGAGGGCAGCATTTATTTCATCACCTGACCATGAAGAATAAATTGCTCTACTAATGTGTCAGCACTGTAATATGCCACTCATTTGCTTCGTCCATTTTGCGTGTTTAAAGATTCCCTGTGGTTAAAATAGAGTTCTAAATCATTTATTTCCACATTAGCCTTAAACTTTTCGTGTCAACAACACGAAAAGCAAGGGTAGCCTACTCAAATATACGTCAGCCTTCAGAAACTACTTGGAGGAAGCATTCCAACTTGGAGCTGTAAGGGGAGACGGGATCATAGTATTCCATTGGTGGATACGGCTCCCTTGTGATTTTTTTTCTCGTTTCTGTCCCCGTGTGAGTTAATGGCTCCTCCTGCTAGAGAGAGAGACGGAGCCCGTCCAGAGGAGCAGAGGGGGGAGCTGTCCGAAAAACACAAATAACACCCCGAAAAAGATCTAATCACCACCGCAATCGTCTGTATGCTTCTCAAAAAAGAACAACAGGTCTGGATCTAGGGGTCCATAGAAAACCAGGAAAGAACGTTGGAGGAAAACATTCTATTTTTTAAATTACCAACTCACCAAATGAACTCCGTCAGGGCAACCAACAGAAGACCCAGGCGAGTATCGAGGCCGCGCCCGGTGCAGCCGGAACGGAACAACGGTGAAAGAGGTACGACGTGTCATTTCAAACAACTATATAACTACAAACTACTGTTTCGTGATTTAACAATATCGGGTCTATTTCTCCATTTTTATTTCCCTTGTAATGGAGGAAGGGAACCCCAAGGATCTCGTTTCATAGCGTTCATGCCAGGCCGCGCTTTGTTTGGCTTGACTGACCACAATCACAGCTATGCTAATGTTCGTTTGAGTCAGTTTATGTGCAGCTGAAGCATTTCTTGCATTCAGAAGGAATGTGATCCAAACGAAATTATAAATGTAGTTATATGTTACTATATATCTGTTGTTAAAGAGATGTTGTGTCTTTTTGTTGTGTATACACTCTAGTAGTTTGCGTTGCGTAGAAGCTAAGTGGATAGCTATCCAGCTAACGGGAGGCTATTGACTGCCATTTTTGGGGTGTAGTGTAGCTTGCTAACCACTTAGCTTCAGCGTAACATTAGATATGATGGTCTTAACGCTAGCTACTATTTAATCAACGTTAGCTAACCCCAGCCTTTTGATTAGACATTGGAATGCAATTTTGTTAGAGGTGGTGTTATTAACTGATCTGTCACAACCTAGCTCTTCCTGGCAGTTAAGAATCATGTAATGTTATAATGTCAGGTTATGAGTTGTCTGAAACAGTAAGCCTGCTAAACGTGAGGTTCTACACAGTTGCTAACGGGTCAGCTAGCATAGCATTAACGTTAGCTGCTAGCTGATCTGGCTACGCAGTTGGGTATCCATCTGCCTAAACCATGGTAGGAACATACTTTGCTACCATAAGCAGGGTCTGCCCGGCGTAGCCGACGTGAGATAGTGGTGTTGGGGGACGATTTTGCACTGTTTTAGTGTACATGCTGTAGAAACACCACGCAAATGCTAGTTTTTCTCCACTGCATTCGTCTTTGCTTGTTGGTTTCCGTATTCTATTAGGAACCTATTCCACGCTAACGTTAAGCCAAGGTTCTCCTTGGTTGCGGATGTGCATTTGCGTTGATCAATCAGAAACCTTTTGTCCTCACGTCTCAATTGTTAGGGATCGCTGGGCACAGCAGCTAGATGTTAAATCAATGTATCAGTTGCATGTCATTATTGCAAGTTTTCCTGGCTTTCCTCGCTAGTCACTCCAAAAATGTTTTCTCTTTTTACTGTTTACCTTCACATTACTCATTGATCTTACAGTGACTAACGTTAACATTGGATGTCAACATTGTCCAGTCAACGGTGGCACGCTCCGAACATCCACTTTTCTGTCGCAAATCTGCACATTTCTTCCGCTCAGCTAACTGTTTACCGGCCCCCACATACCATTTATAAGTTTAGTTTATTTTTGTCATGAGGTTCTTGGCTTTAGACAAAAGAGAATATTTCTGGCTATTGGAACAGGGTGGCCACACATATCCTGGTCAGAATGTTGTACATGAATCACTATAAACTACCCAATGATGTGCCGATTGTCTGCTGATTGTAGACTAACTTTGTTTTTATTAGTGGCTAGTGTGTGGTTTAGTGAATGTGAAGTAAAGTTCTTTTCAGTGTAATTTCACACCATTTCCTCTCAAACAGTTGGAGGGTTCTTGGAGTGCTTTTTTCTCTCCCGTATAAATATAGTCATTGTTAAGAAACAGGTTTTGGTCTAACTACTGCTCTTCTGGGTATGATGTTTTATGTAGCTGCTGAACACAATATTACAGGATCTCACCTTTTAGTGTTGTAGATCAGACAAAACCAAGATCGCTGTTTGTTTGGGTTTTCTTTATCTAGTTGAGAATGCAGCGGCATTATGGAATGTCTCATACCTCACCTCTAACTGTTGTCTCCAGGTGCCAATATGCAGTAGAGAAGGACAGACAGACAGACAGTAGCCTACAGGTGATCAGTACAACAGGTAATCACAGGTAGGTAGGGAGGTGGTGGTCAGTCAGGTTGTAGGCCCTGCTCCTGTCGAGAGACCCATGTGCCAAGGCTTCAGGAGGATGTTAGCTGAGCATACTAATCTGACGGCCTTCAAGTGCTGTCCACTCACAGAGAGGTAGGGTCAGTCGACCAGCTCATGAGAAAGTACAATGTACCCTAAGCCCTTTAATGGAATTGTCTAACAGTTTAGTCCAAAATAACTTAAATCCTTCATGTGCATAGAAAATTTAAGAGGCCCTCAAGTGACCATGTTTACCAAAGAGCAGGTTATGTGCTGGAGGACTGGTAATATGTTTGAGGAGAGTGGTGCGCAAACGTAATTGATGTGCTCTGTGTTGATCTTGTCAAACTAGTATGTGGCTGATCAGCGCGGGGATTAAGGGAGGGCTGCCCAGGTCCCTGTGAGTGTGTGGGAGGGAGGGAGGACCGGCTCTATTAATGTCCTGTGGGTGTCTTTAGACAGCCGGTCAGTGTGCATGAATGTGTGCCCCTCTGGCCCATGGCTGGAGCTATTTATACTGTACCCATTGCTGGAGTTGCTAATCCATTTGGGCCTGTTTATCCAAGACGCCCACCTCCTCCAAGAGGGAGTTATTTATTTTTTTGTGTGTGACACAGGGATTAGCCCATCAACATTTTTGGCTCATTCGGCGAAATGACAGACCTGAAATTGCGTTCAAAGGATGATGTCTTTTACTCATTTAATGCAGACATTTTTTTGTGTATGTGTGTGCGCGTGTGCATGCGTGCGTGCGTGCGTGCGTGTGTGTGTGTTTGTGTGTGTGCGTGCGTGTGCAAGGCAGAATTGTTGTTACGCCTGCGAAAACCCCTGCTAACCCCTGCGCTTCTCCGTGCAGATGAGGACGTCCCTGCAGATATGGTCGCAGAAGAATCGGGTCCAGGAGCGCAGAACAGTCCGTATCAACTCCGCAGAAAGTCTTTGTTGCCCAAGAGATCAGCGTGTCCCACCAAGAGCAGTATGGAGGTAAGAGGATGCCCACTGCAGTGGGGTTAGTTCGTGCTTAGAGCCCCCCAGTATGAGGCCTACCGCAGGAGCCCCTCTCTAACGCTCCCTCTGTTTTCTGTCTCCATCTCCGTCCAGGGTGCCTCCACGTCCACGACAGAAACGTTCGGCCACCGAGCGAAACGAGCTCGGGTGTCTGGGAAGTCCCAGGAACTACCTGGTGAGTAGCTCTGCTGCACCCACTCTAGTTCGAATTAGGCAATGCCAGTCTCTTTGAGCCACGCACACAGACGGCCACTAATAAATATACCCAGACTACAGTTATCATTGGTGTGTGCATGTGTGTGGGTTGGCTCTCTTGTAAGGCCTAGGCGTATATAGGAACAGACTGTCTGACTGGGGTATGGATACACATTTTGTATCTGCAACATGACCACTTCTATTGTCTCCTAGCGGCCCCAGCAGAGCAGTACCTCCAGGAGAAGCTGCCAGATGAGGTGGTGCTGAAAATCTTCTCCTACCTGCTGGAGCAGGACCTGTGCCAGGCCGCATGTGTGTGCAAGCGCTTCAGTGAGCTGGCCAACGACCCCATCCTCTGGTGAGTCCTCTTTCTCTCTCTCTCTCTCTCTCTCTCTCTCTTTCTCTCTCTCTCTCTATCTCTCTCTCTATCTCTCTCTCTCTCTCGCTCCTCACAAGGGGACGCTTCAGCCAGTTGGGTTAAAATGCCAGTGAAGTCCCGTTGCTAAGACGAGGGTCTACTGGGTGCTTGGCAGACTGTTTGAAAACTGAGGGTCCCTCTCTGCTCCTCGCTGTCTTGCAGGAAGAGGCTGTACATGGAGGTGTTTGAGTACACGCGGCCAATGATGCACCCGGAGCCAGGGAAGTTTTACCAAATCAACCCCGAGGAGTACGAGCAGCCCAACCCCTGGAAGGAGAGCTTTCAGCAGCTGGTACGGTTGCCTCACTCCCACTGCAGATTCTCTTCTCTCCCCTCTCTCTCTCTCTCTCCTCTCTTCTCTCTCCCTCTCCCTCTCCGTGCTGCTTGCCTCATATGTTTGTGATTACTAGCCCAGAGGGGGAAAAAACGCCTCCCAGACTCAAAGATCTGCTGAGGAATCCTGATGTAAATAAGAAGCATGTTTCTCTGGCTCTGCTGATGGTGCAGATGCTGGGCTCCTGCTGAACGGTCTGCCTCGTGTGTGTGTGTGTGTGTGTGTGTGTGTGTGTGTTTCTCCTTCTCGTCTTGTCCCGCAGTACAAGGGCGCACATGTGAAGCCTGGCTTTGCCGAGCACTTCTACAGCAACCCGGCCAGGTACAAAGGGAGAGAAAACATGTTGGTAAGCAGCCTAAGAGTCTCGATTTCATTTCACTTGCTTTGATGCGTGCATCTGGATGCTCATCCATGAGCATTTGCACAAGAAGGAGACTGATGTGGTTAAGAGAAAAGGAATGCTTTATGATCTGATTGACTGACATACAGCACTCTGCTGTCCAGATCACACAACTTGGGAATCCAAATGGATGATGCAACATATCATGGACAATTCCACTTTAGAGTCGTAGTGAAGGCTTTTAAACCTTTTGAGAAAGAACACAAGCTTGCGTAATTACATGTGTATATGTGTCTATAGGATCTATAGGACCCTGGCTTAGGCTAGCACTTTTTTTGCGCTAACTGGATTGGCCTTTTGCTCGCAGTATTACGACACCATCGAGGATGCGCTGGGTGGCGTCCAGGAGGCCCATTTCGACGGCCTCATCTTCGTGCACTCGGGCATCTACACGGACGAGTGGATCTACATCGAGTCGCCAATAACCATGATCGGGGCAGGTAGGCATCGAGGCTTGCTCCAGATGCACAGCTGGAGGCACATTTCTCCCAGGCTGCCCAGGTCCCCGGTTAGGACGGCTCACTGTTGGGCAGAAATGGTAGCTGTTACATTGTTGAGGTGAAATGTTGAGTGACTTTGTGAAAATGAACCTCACCTACCTTGCATTTGGTCTCTCATAAATGCTTGTAAAGGACATGAGCTGGACAACCGAGTGTTGGTGTATTCAAGGAAATGTGCCCAAGTGACTCCCAAGCTGATAATGTGAAAGGTCTCTGAAATCTGAGTTCTAGTTTTACAAGTGAATGTAGGGAATGTCTCTTGCTTGAAGGGTGGTCCAAATCGTATCCAATCTTGAAACAAATGGAGTTTTCCATGGTGGGCAGTGTGTGGTTAATGCTGTCCTAATAGTGGGAATAATACACACTTCCTCTGGGTCCCACCTCTGGGAACAATGCTGGGAAAATAGCGGCCTGCCTGCAGACATACTGACCTGCACTCTTGGCAGCTCTCTGGGCATGCATGGAAATGCAGCGCTCTGGGGGTTCAAATGATTTGATGACACATACTGTATAATATGGTTCTTTATCAAGCACTTGATTAACCCACCCTGCACGGTGTTCCTCCTTTAGCTCCTGGGAAAGTAGCCGATAAAGTGGTGATTGAGAACACCAGGGACTCCACCTTTGTGTTCATGGAGGGCTCAGAAGATGCCTATGTGGGCTACATGACCATCAAGGTAAAGCCTGAAACATGCCCTCTGCCTAAAAGCAAAACCGTGTTCTAGCCCCTAGCGAGTTCTTTCACAGTGACCTGTGACTGATGGTTCATTTCTGCTGTTTCATTTCTCTTGTCTTAGTTCAATCCAGACGATAAGTCAGCCCAGCACCACAACGCCCACCACTGCCTGGAGATCACGGTCAACTGCAGCCCCAACATTGACCACAGTATCATCCGCAGCACCTGTACAGGTAATGGACAGTGGGAATGAAATGCACTCAGTGGAACTTGCTCTGTGAACCTTCTGCATGTCTCTCTTCTGAGAGAATGTAATGTGAGAGTGAGAGTGAGGCAATTGCACTCGAAAACTGCTCTTCAATTCTTGCTTTGTCTTTTGGCATCATTGTTCAGTCACTTGGTAAAACTGCAACGGTATGAATAGGATGGTGGATGCTACTGCGAGAACCTTGGCCAGGGTCAAATGGATTCATCAGAAATGATATGCACCATTCAACAACCATACATTACTCTTGACTGCATGCAAGTTGTCACATAATGAGAAAGACTTACTTGACATGTAATCTATCTGTCATGACCTGGCTTTGACAGTTGTTGTAGTCATAGTTTCACCGTTTGAGGGCCCATTGTGAAGAATGGGAAGAATGATTTCTTTTTTCTCCTCTGCTCCCTCTCTGTGCTCTGTCTCCTCCAGTGGGCTCGGCGGTGTGCGTCAGTGGCCAGGGGGCCTGTCCCACCATTAAGCATTGCAACATCAGTGACTGTGAGAATGTAGGCCTGTACATCACAGACCACGCACAGGTGAGCACTCCGTCCTCTAACGCAGGTCTAACGCACATAACAATCCACCTCGCCCCGAGAACACGACCCTCTTGACCTTTGACTTTCACAGACTGCACCGCTCTCCTACCCTTTAGATTGTGTAAACCGCTGCTGACCCTTCATATAGAGAGATCTAGAATGGTAGAAGTTGCGTTTCATAGCCCTGGCTTGACCACTGACCTGCGTCTCACTAAAGTCTCGGTATGAATGCAGCTATAGCCTCGACTAGCCCATACTTCCTATGACGCCGCACAAAATTTAATGATCAAGTCAGTATGGCCAACCTGCCCTATTCACTGCCTTTCCAATGGCAGAAATCCCAGGCACCAATGAGAAACAAGCTTTTACTCCAGGGGGAAGGAGGCAGGTTTAACAAGTTTACATTAGATTCCGCGATGCTCAGAAGGCGGTTAGTACAGTGGAAACCGCTTATAGTGATCACGGATATAATGATCAACCGCTTATAACGATCAAAAGGCTTGGGACGGAATCATTTCTATACAAATGCTGTTTAAATAATTCGCTTA
>JAUCNH010000203.1:42292-53437 GCA_032353275.1 Sardinella hualiensis | reverse complement strand
AGGAGGCCTCCTCGGAGCTTCGGCTGGCCGGGGGGCTGGGAAGCACGGGGAAGCAGTTCTGCAGCAGCTGGAGAAGCAGGACCCTCGTCTTCACTGCCTCCTCTCCCTCGCTGCCCAGGTGTGCATCCATGTATACACACACACACACACACACACACAGACACAGGACGCACACACAGGACGCACACACAGGACGCACACACAGGACGCACACAGGCACACACGACACAGAGAGACAAACTGGTTACTGACAACTTATTCAAACAAATAGCTGGCAATTGCTGCATACTTGCTATAAATACAGTATACTGCACATGCACTTACATATTCCTGAGTTTGTTGTAGAAGTCCCAGAAGAGCTGCAGGTTTAAGCCACTAAAGTCCAGAAGGAACTTTTGCTTATAAAGGGACACATCCTGTGCCAAAGCACAAACACAGTTGGATCAACACATCAGAAGACGGGGGAGAGGCGAACAGGGGAATGCAGCAGAATGGATCTACATCAAAGTCACTTGTGGCGAATAAAAAGGCAAATGGGCATATTTAATTATTTAATTTCCATGACACTTCTCTGATGGAATGTCTATCAGATACCAGGCAGGTCACAAGCTGATGGCATGACAAGAAATGGTCACATACATCACATCAGATCCTATGTAGGCCTACATTACTGCTAAATGGGGTAAGCTGTATATCAAATAGACAGCCTTTTTTAAAAGTGACTAAGTGAATTGAAGGAGGAGGCATTATGGCAGCAGCGCATAATGTATCCACTGATCTCTTTTTGAAAACAATAGCACTAACAGCGACAGCAATCTGTTTTGAGATCAGTGGGCGTAGTACCATGTCTCTGGTGAGCTGCTGGATGAAGAAGAGGGTCTTCCTCAGGAGGGTGTGTCCAGTGGTGAGGTCCTGGTCGGTCCCCTCCGGCTCAGGGCTCAGCTCCTCCAAGGGCTCCGTCTGGTCGGCCCCCGGGCACAGGTACCCGCTGAAGCTCACCTGTTGCACCCCCAGACGCTCGGCCGACTCCTGCCGTGCACACAGGAACTTCACCATCAGGAACTGGAGAGACCGGGATGGAGAAACAGATGGCATACTTAGTTAATGATGTCAGAAACTGATTGGCATTGAGCAGCTTTTGTTGCAGCTTTTGTTGTCAATGCCGCAAACAACAAAAGTAATAATCAATATCTACTAAACCTCTCTGGCACAAACATAACAAGGTCAGATGAACTTTGGGCTACTGAATGGGCAATTCAGGCATAGATTCTGTTCAGGGTGCAATGTGGAGTCAATAGTCAATAGTCAATAGGGGGACAACAGCCTGCATTGTGGGTGATCTTTTCCTTAGAAAAAAAAAAGTGATGCATTGTGTGGACTATGAGTCACAGTGATTCAATGTGAAGGACCATTCACACAGGTTTACAAACAGGTAAGAATGCTGACCATTGACAGAGGCAGACAGAGACAGAGGGAGAGGGATAGAAAGAGAAAGTGAGAGACAGAAAGAGAGAGAGCAAGAGAAAGACAGAGAGAGAGAGAAAGAGAGAGAGAGAGAGAGCGAGAGAGAGAGAGAGAACGAAAGAGAGAGAAAGAAAGAAAGAAAGAGAGAGAGAGAGAGAGAGAGAGAGATGGGGAGAGAGGGAGCATGTGTGTGTATGAGGAAGAGGAGAGACAGCGAGCGAGCATACCTTTGACACCCGACACTGCCGCAGCTTGATCTCCACATCGTTCCAGTCCTCCTCCAGCTCGAAGCAGCCAATGGGATCATCCTCGGACTGCCCCGCACTGCTGGTGCTATATATGCAGCCAGACAAGAAGCATGCGCCAGTCAACACACACCGGCACACTCATGCCGAAGGTTATGAGTCACATTTACAGCTCAGACAGAAATACACCTTCTTACACGACACACCACAACAGCACAACACATGGCAAGCTAGTAGAACTTCACAACACGTGGATAAACATATACATTTGGAGGAAGAAAAAAAATAAATAAACATACACAGGTCTGAATAAAGCTTACAGATTTAATAAACATAAACAAAATGTGCTACTTACTTGTTCTGAACAAAGTCCTTATAATCCTTGTAGTCCCATACATCAAACTTTTTGAACCGTTTAAAATGTCTGTCTGCATTAAAAGCTTCTGGGTCGTTGTAGGCAAACACAAGGCCACACTTGGCACCTATTGCTCCTTTGCGCACCTACAAAAATGATGCAGTAGAAAAAAAACAACAACAACTTTTCAAGCCATTTAAACACAACAAAGGCTTCCCTATGTACAACAATGCTGTAATTCTGAAAGTGAGCAAAGCTGAGTCTGCCGTGCACCGTGTTACTCTGTGTCATTACAAGAACACCCAGCTCATTTTCAGTTCAAAGAAACGCGAACACAGACAAAGGCAAAAAAAAAGTGACAAAATCTACATAAAACAAAAAAAAAAAATAACGGAATGCCTCTCTCTGACTAATAGGCCAGTCTAATGTCTGGGCAACATTAGTTGAGGCCATTGTAAACATATACTTCCTATGGGGGCATCAGGGTTGAATCCATAAACACTTGGGCTTACTTTGATCTTTATCTGCGTGACCTGGAAGCAGCTCTGGTCCTCGGTGGACAGGATCACACTGGCTCTCTTCTTCCCAGCCTCTGTGAGGAAGCCTGCAAGCAACAGCCAATTAGCATACAAGATGGGTTAGCATCTGAACCCAAACTCCAGGCTATTTCATGCAGCACAACAGACAAACAAACAAAAACAAACAAACAAACAAACAAACTTTTTAAGCCTACATTAATTCGACATGTTACAACAGGTCATCTGAGGAGTTTTGTGCAGGATATTGCTTAGTATCACATCCGTTTGAAATGTTTCAAACTAAACAGAAAAGCACTGCAACGAAAGGGGAGGAGAGGAAAGGCTGCTGCCCTACCGTCTCCTGTGTTTGGCTCTGTCAGCATGCTCTCTGGACCCGACTTCTCCTCTTTGCCCTTCACATCACAGGCCTGCAGGCGCAGCTGCAGGGATTTGCCTGTGGGCCAGCACAAACACAAACACAAACACAAACACAAACAATCAAGTAAACAGAGGAATAAATAAATAAACAAACACAAACTTGTGTCTTGTCATGGTTCCATGTTTTCTGGGATGTGTGTGTGTGTGTGGGACGGGGGGGGGGGTTACCGTGTTTGTGCAGCAGGCGCAGTCGGACAGTAGCCATGGACTTGAGGAGTGAGGAGGCCCTATACTCCAGGTCGAGGTGCTCACAGACCCCAGACAGGGACTGCAGGACTTTGGCCACACTTCCTCTGGCCAGGGCGAAGGCCAACAAGGTCAGCTCCGCATCGGGAGTCACACAACAGCTACGGGTCACACATCACACAGACAAGTAAAGACAGGTTTAGCAAATATCCAGATCATTTTAAAATAAAACAGTTTACTTTCCCTGTTGAGTTATTCATCAAGCCTGACACTTTTCTCGATTCACACTGAACCACGACAGTACACGAGAACAACAAGACTGAGCTCTTAGAGCAAGGATATACTGTAAGGGTTGGGATTTGGAATTACTCTGCTATTCGGAGAAGGAAGCCGTCCACTTCTTCCAGAACGTTTGAAGAGAAGAACTTGGGGAAGTCGGTGGAAGCTGGAGTTAGGGACAGAGGGGGCATGTGCTCTAAGGCTTTCCTGCAAACAGAGCAGAGAGGACGCTGGAGGTCAGGCAACAGGGACCACAGAAGAGTCGTCAAACAAAGTGGTTAAGACTTCAAAATGTGAAGTCTTAAGTCTTAATGATGGGGATAATTAAAAAGACAGACTTATTTGTCTGTCTTAAGAAAGCCTGTAATGCCTTTTGTGCCGTCATGACAAACAAAGTGAAATACGAGATCAAGAAACATTCAGCCAAAGCTAGAAGTTTTCGTTATTTCTCACTACATAAGGAGAACACCAACAGAGATAAAGACCCTACTGTACACTGCAAGCTTTCTTTAGCAAAGTAATTCATTCAAAGCCATGCCGCTTTGGACAAAAACATAAAGCTCAACTTACAGCTTTTTGAAAAAAGCTGACTAAAAATCAATCCATTAAAAGCATACGCCAATACAAACAACCATAAGTCAACACAAACACACACAACATGAAAAAAAACATCCAGCTTCCAGAAATCACCATCTCCGTTGCTCCTGAGAGCAATCCAGAGACTCTGAAATGGCACGATGAGGTAACACTAAGAAGTGGTGGAAGAGAGCTCAGCCGGCGGAGTGACTCACTGAGTGTTCTGTAAGACCGTCTGCGCCAGGACGGGATTGGTCTCCATGGAAGCGGTGACCAGGGATGTCAGGAGCGACAGGTACCAGATGGCTGAGGCGTCGGTCACGGACACCTCCTTGCTTTTGGTGATCTGGTAGCCCATGGTCTTCAGGCCGTGGATGCGTGTGTCACAGCCATCGCTCAAGCACCGCTTGATGTTGATTTGTACATCTGGGAGGAGAGCAGACAGACAGACAGACAGACAGACAGACAATCACATACATAAAGCTCGCACTACAAATACAAAAAAAAACAAAAAAACGGCATTATATGGGTCAAATTATAGAACTACAGTTGAAGGACTGACATGGATGGGTGATGTTGGCGTTCTCCAGCAGGGCCACGTAACCCATGACGTTGCTGGGGATGCGGACCTCGCGGATCTCCTGCATCGAGTGCCGGTTCTTCCCCACGGCCACCGACACCAGCTGGGGCATGTAGCTGTGGTCGTTGGACGCCACGGCGATGGACAGCCGTCTCAACACCACGTCCGGCTTCATCTTCAACCTGTGGGACGAGTGACAGGAGGGTCTTTACTTTCAACCGGCCGTGTCCTTTAAGCGCGGCGCGTTGCGATCGGAGTGCTGGTAATCAAACACACTTTTGGGAGTGTTTTGTTTTTTTGTTTTTAGATGGGAGTGAGTAAGAGAGCTCATTTGTATGACCTTATCCAGTGTGAGCGTGCGCTGCCATCTGACTGCCAGTATGACGTAGTGTCTCCGTTGGTCATTTTGCTTGCTTCGTGGGTGTTGGACGAAACCTCGATGAGGCTGTAGCACTGAGTGACCACCTTCACCTTGTCTACTTCCGGGTCACGGTGAAACTCCGCCCTGTATTGGATGTCTAGATCTGGGAGGAAGTTAGCCACAAGTCAGCGGGTCAGGAGAGTTGATTAACGTTTGTTTGTTACAGAATTGTGTACTGAATAGAGTGTGTTCTGAAAGTGTGCTGAATACAGCCTTAAAGCGCACTTGCAACACAATGAAGGCACACAGTGTTTACCTTTCTCCTTCTGTAGCAAGTAGTCCAGATAGTCCTGCATGACCTTTGCCCTCATAGTGCAGATACTGTTGTAGCCCTCCAGGAGGGGGAAGGGAATGGCATTACTGGGGATGCGATTCCGATGCAGGAACTTCAGGATCTTGGAAGCGTGGTCCCCAAGGCGATGCTTTGACTTGGAGAAAATATCTACAAAACCTGAAGGGAGGGGAGGGGGGGGGGGGGTTCTCATAACTCATAGCATTCTTGTGTAAAACTGATGTTTAAGGCTTTGAGACATTCACAACATCCTGATACACAGGCAACCATTACCTCTAATCAGAGTGATTGTCTACCTTCACAACATTATCACCCGGACAGAGGTTTATCACCTGAAGGGAGGGTTCTGTACCTGGTGTGAGTGAGCAGGCCTGGAGCTGCCTGATAACATGACTGAGTTCTCCCTGCAGGTTGGCGCCATTACAGTTTTTCAGGGCCATAAGCATGTTCTCCACGTCAACAAAGCCATCCCCCTCTGCGTCAAACTGTCCAAAAGCCTACACATAGGAGGGGAGGGGGGGTGTCACAAACACTGTCTTTGAGCTAGGTGGTCAACACTGATAACGTCAATCAAGCAATCACCAAACAACACCAAATGACACTGAGTTTGTGTGGGGTACTGTTAACAGATCGAGACAAAATGAATAGGCTACAGGCTATGTGAAGCACTGAAACTCTACATTCAAGGAGTCACTCTTTTTGTTGCCATAATTGTTGCCAAGGGAGGCTACGGGGGACACAGGCCAACCCTGAGAGATGACAGACGTTTCACTGACAAGATGTCTAAAGAATAACGTGGGAGTAATTAACACAGTCATGCTCCTGTTTTAACTTGTAGCCCAAATGTTTCGTCAACGTTTTGCATTACAAAGCTATTTGCATTGAGTCCCCAATATCTGGAGATTACTGTGGTGACCTGTATGCTACAATGATCACAGTTATTGGATTCCCTCTATAAGATATGGAATGTGACAGCAAGGAAGTTTGCGAAAGAAAAATAAATAAAAAAAACTTGGTGTACGCAATCAAGTGACTCTCGCAAACTGGCCCACGAACGAGAACGAAAGTAAGAGTTGATAGACCAAAAGAAATCGTAGATGAGTTCACCCCTCCAGAACATTGATCACCATAAACTGAGCTGACGCCTGTTTGGCCTGCTGTCAGCCTGGATTTTATAGATACCTCCTCGCACTCCTCTCGTGGGGCGTCTCTGCTTTCCAGCATCTCACAGAACTGCTCCACTGTTACCGACTCCTCTCCCCGGCTAAGGCGTTCCTCCAACCACCGCACCAGAGCGCCCTCATTCCGGGTAAGGACCGACTCGGATATGGCGACCCAAGAGTCGCTCATACGAGCCGCTGCCTCTCTCAGTTTGACTTGCTCTAAAAGGTATCCGGGGGTGGGCAGTCCGCTACTCGGTACGGCAGGGTTATTCGATCCCCTTCCGTTTCTTGCTGAGCCAGAACCTCCGCCACTGCCAGCCCCAGCGCCCGTGGCCGCAGAGGCCGGGCTGCCTTCCGCAAACCCTGGGCTTTCCGTCTCGACATCTTCCTCGTCGCCACTACCACCACCGCAGCCGCTCTCTCCATTCCCCATGCTGATCAATGTCCCCAGGATTTCTTTTGATTCTCAGCGGCGCGGTAGGGGTCAGTTTCACACTTGGGCTAAACAAATCCACAGCCCTTCCCTGCCCGTGTGTTCCTTCGTTGTCACTAGTACTACCGCATTGACGTACTGGACGCAGTACGTAAGCTACGTCGGCACTTATTTTAAACTTCCTTGTATGACCATGGGTGCCTCTAGTGGCCAAATGAAAATTAAACCAGATCAAACAAAAATCCCCAAAAAGTAGCAGCATGAACATGACCGACAAGTTAGCATTTTCTCGGAGGAATCGAGGCAGATCAATCAGCCAGGAGTGATACTACAATTTATTCATCTAAATTTGGCTAAAGATAGGCAATGCAAACCATAAATTCAATTGGATCCCTCTAGAAACGCCTTATGACATATCATAAAATAGTCTAGTTATAACTAGTGTCCTTTATGTGGTTATAACATATCAGGAACATCAACGTCGACTATCCAAATGATGAAAGATCAGGTGCCAAGTGACACACCAACAGACATGCGCAGTAATCAGTAAACTACTTCCGGGAAAGCCTCTGAATGATTGTATTTCACTACTATGTAGCCCGTCCTTCTTTAATTTATAGCCTAGTATTACGCTTCAAAAGTGATGTTGACATATTTCATTGCACTTGTATTGGCGTGTTTAACTGCACTCATAGTACCGTATGATTGGACAGCTATTTATGGGGACGCAGTGTCTGTGCTTTTCTCACTTGGAGCATCAGATGCACCTGTCCGGATGATAGGGAAAAGTGAGCTTTCAAAATACAACGGAGAGGTCAATAGCCCAGGGTTATACGTGGCAATTTTGGGACAAGTGTTTGATGTGAATAAAGGACGAAAACATTACGGCCCTGGTGGAGGTTACCATTTCTTTTCAGGTAGCTTTGTTTTTCATATCTCTGTTCACTTCCTATTGGTTTCTGTCTCTCATCCTCAATCTTTCAGGAGTCTAGTCGCATCATCAGTATCCTATCTGTTGCATGTGACTAGTCTTGATGATCCATTCACACACACACTTAAAATTTCTGTCACTTAAGTGGCCAAAGTTGAGATGTTGGTGAAAGGTAGATCTTAGGGTTATAGGCTTGTAGAGGACATGCAGTAAAGACAGAATATGTATATATATGCCTATGTAGCCTAACGTTAGTGGTCTGGTGAAAGACTGGCCTGGCAATCGCACTGTCACCAGATCAGTATGAGCAGGCCTAGGCAAGGTAGGCAAGCCTTCAACTGAAAGCTGAGGGTACATTTTTAATCTAAAGGCAAGCCAATTAGTCAGACTACTTGTTTACTTGAAATGCAAAATACCCCATAGCAAATAGCAGTTAGTAGGCTTGTCTTGGCAATGTATCAGGCAATGTATCAGTGACACAGAACAGTATAGTGTGGCTAGTGGGAATTAGTGTCTGTTTATCTGTCCTAAGGCAGTATATCACCAAAATAACTAAATCTCCAAAAAATAATAAATAAGTAAATAAAAATAGGATAAAACCAAAGCTATTAAAAACGTTTTATAGTAAAAGTAGTACAGTTTCTGCATAGAGGTGATACTGGATGCTACTGGAAGCAGTAAGAATCTGCAGGTATTTCTTTGCTCCACTAGAGGGCAGTCACACCCCTATAATAGCACTGGTGTAGCTACACTTAGCCTAATTGAGTAGAATTAGGCCTGTTGATACGTTCACTTTTCCACTTTTTCATCAGAAATACAGTAAACTAAATTTGCATGTCAGAAATAGATGAACAAGGAACACATGTACATTAGACAAAGTACACATCCAATGAGCAGCTCAGATTCTGTAAAATGATGACGGGCTTATATCATATAGAAATAATAACACATGGATACTTCAGTTTGAGCTTGATTATTTATTGGTATTGTTTAGATTGTTGTGATTTTATAACTCATTTCACAAACACAGCAATTCCGTAACCAGCTAGTGGTCCTTTGTGCCCATTGTGTCTATAGAGGAAGGCAACAATTAGCAGAATGTACTGAATTTACAGTGTCATAAAAATGCTGCATGTTGTGATTTCAGGTAAAGATGCATCTAGAGCCTTTGTGACTGGGGATTTTACAGAGGCTGGATTGACTGATGATGTGTCTGACCTCCCACCCTCTCAAATTGTGGCTCTGTATGATTGGTTGGCCTTTTATCAAAAGGATTACACCATAGTGGGTAGGCATGCCCCCTGTCGTCAACAAAAAGCACACACATAGTTTACTGACAATTAACCACAACAAAGTTTCTATTCTCAAATGTATTTAGTCATTGATTGATCTTTAGTTAAAGGGATTATCTGGAATGAGAGAGCCCGTAGCCCTGTTGTTTCATGTTTCCGAGTATTGCCAGTCGGTATGACAACAGAATGTAGTACTATACATACATACAGACCAAATGATGAAACAGCAGACAATGCTAACTAATGAGGTCAAGGGAATTTTGTTTTCCTGTGCCCCCATTGTTAGTGTCTTGTCTTGTACCAAATGCTGTCATTATTCTACCAACCGACAGTACTCGACAACCTCAAAGAACTGGGATTTGTCCTTTAGCACTTAAACATCTTTAGATAACAATTAAGAGACATTTTTTAAAATGCATGTTTCACATGAGGAGCTCCTGTGTGTCATCTGTGTTACAGGTAGGGTAGAGGGCCATTTCTATGGTGCTGGTGGGGAGCCCCTGGAGGCTCTACGCCAAGCAGAAGCAGCACTAGAGGAGGGCCTGCAGCTCAAGGCCCAGGCCCAGGCCCACAGTCTGCAGTACCCAGCATGCAACACTGAATGGAGCTCCTCAGGGGGGCGCGTCTGGTGCTCCACCCTAAGGTGGGAGACTCACTCGGACTGTGATGGCAACATGTTAGGACGTGTGCTTGGTTCATTTAGTCAGAAAGAATCCATCCACAGATGTGAAAGAAAAATATGCTCAATGTGTATATTATTGCATTTGTGTGTACTTAAAAGAGAAATTTGGTGTGAATCAGTCAATAGCCCTGTTGTTCAAGGTCACTGATCGTTGATTGCAGGGAAAAGAACCAAAAAAAAATTCATGCAACATACCGTATAAAATATTGTCATTCTTCTTCCTACTGACAGCATTTGGTGACCAATCAACAGGGCTATTGATTGATTCACATCAAACTTCTCCTCTAATATGCCAAGTACTTGATCTTATATTTATGAAGCTGTTGAGTGACTGTTGAGTGATTTTTGATGATTTCAGTAATTCCTGATGCCCTCTGTGTAATTTTTGTCTTTGTCTAGTGGTGGTGTGAAAAGAGACTGGGTTGGCGTGCCAAGGAAACTCTTCTCTCCTGGCTCCAGCCGCTCTCGCTGTGTGTGTGTGCAACAGGAGGAGGCCAGCCCCTCAGACAACCCTAACCTGAAAGGGTACAGCGGTTGTTCTGCTGACGCAGAATCCTGCTTTGTCAGGGAGCACTGATTGAGCTAGCTCATACGTTACATTGACAAACTGTCCCTCTGAAATTCTTGTTGACTGAAGCATTTTTTATTTTTTGGGGGGGCCAGGCTAGTGCTACTGAGTGCTTTTACTGAATCACATTGCACTACAGTACTAGTCAGGTACCTATCCAAAGGCTTAGGTTTCCTAATTGTAGTACCAATCAGGAAACCGAGAGAAGGCTATGTCCTTGGTGAGACGGCTGAAAGTAATGTCACGTCACGGCCAAACAGTTGTAAATGGTCGAAGGCTTGCCCAGGGCCTGCCCTACAGTAAGGAATCTAACATATGCCTATTCAGAAGTTCCAGACAAACACAAACTGAAACAATGTAAAAGAGTCTGGTTCACGAGGCTACTATTTTTGTGCATGCTGCAAATCATTTGTTTGTAAGCTTGTACAGTACACACACCAGTTATTGAAATAAATATTGAGTTTTGGTCTAAAACCGTGCAAGCTGTAATACGGTTCTAATACGGTTGACATAGTTTTAAGTGTGTTAACCTGCAACTTTTGGGAGTATTGTTGACAACTTTGATTTTACTGTTTTTATTACAGAGTACATATCCAGTATATCACCATGTTCTATTAGAGTTAATTTGGGGAAACTACCTTAAATATTTCCTTCATCAAAAATATACCTTGGCCATTGACCATTCTTTGTGCAGTTGAGAAGCCCGCTCTAAAGGTTTTATT
>JAUCNH010000192.1:13651-26492 GCA_032353275.1 Sardinella hualiensis | reverse complement strand
AGCCTAATTAAATTTATGCCAATATACATCTGAAGGGACCAGAAAAAAAGTTTCAAAGACCTGTGTTGGCTGTCAATGTAATGAACATGATTTCAGAAGGGTCACACATGAGTTTCTATGTCAGTGGGGCACATATACAGCGAAGTCTGGTAAAAATCTGACATGGCAACTTAAACTTGTAGTGGAGGAATATTTGACAAGAAGTATGTTTACGAAGAATATCTGCTCAGTGTAGCCCATGCCAACTGACAGTGGCCAGGCAAAGTGGCACAAAGTGAAATGATGTGAGAGAGTCTGGTCCCGGACCACAGTTTGACCTTACAGAGGACCTGTGGAGAAATCTCATCAGCAGTGGGTGAGAACACCCTTTAAATTAATTCCATTTTCTCACCACCAGATATAAGTAATGACTGTATGCAATTTAGTTCGATCACTTTGTGTTGCTCTGATTATGAGGCTGGCATTCTGATTCTGATCCATTCCAGGAAAAAAAGAAGGAAAAAATCTTGACATATTGTAGACTCCACAAGATGGCGCCATCTGTCATTCAGAAAAATCTGACAAAACGTTGAAGCCCACTGGTTCAATCAGTAGCCATGTAACCAACAATCAGCTGTAATGAGATATGCAATCAATTTAGATAACCTGGGCTTATGCAATCAATTTAAATTCTTAGATGGCTCCCTCAAATTAGTCCAACTTAAGGCCAAAATACTCTCTTTCCTTCCCTCTCTCTCTCTCTCTCTCTCTCACACACACACACACACACACGCGCGCGCGCGCGTGCGCGCACTACAAATTATTAAGATTGAAGAGACTCACAAACTCAGTTCAACAAACTGCTTTGAGCCATCATACTCAGTGATAAAATTATCAACACATTAGCAAAGACCAGGGGGCGAATCATTTTGGTTCCAACATTCTGAAACCAAACCCTGCATGCAGAAATCCATTGAAGGTATGCAGACAACGGTCTCTTTGTTAGAGGCCTGAGGAGGCACCCAGCACGACAGTATCCCAAGCACTTTCAGAAGAGGAGAGGAGGAACGCTGGAGGTTCGATTCAGCTCAGTTTTGGAGTCAAAATGAAATATTGCACAAAGTGGAAAAATAGTTTGAAGCCGACCACATTAATGCCATTTAGTTTAAGGCACCACTGACAGTTTGCCGACTAAAAGAAGGAAAAACAAGCATTTTCTTAAACATCCCGTGACGTCAATTACAGTGGACATATTTAGTCTGCTCTCTGGAACTACTTGATTGGATATTGGTTAACTAAACTTTTGTATGGATACACATCTAATGGACGACTACCTCTCCCCCGCATTTGTTGGATTACAGTGTGGATATATTCAAAGGATTATAGGTTTCAAATCATGGGTCGAGTGAAAGACTCGTCATACGGAATAAAACAAAACGTTTGATACAGGTAAGCTCTATACAACCACTGCAGAGGACCAATGTTCCAGATGAAGGTAGGCCTGCTGTACAGTAGCTATCTCTATTTGTTTTTTTTTCTGAATAAGAAATAAAAAAAATAAAATCAAGCAATATAAGCATGTTGTTGACTGAATTTAAACACTGAAGGGCAAAGAAACAGGTACAATTGTTGACAATTATTTCTGAGATTTTCTTTAATCTTCCTTTCAGTCAAAAAACAACTGTAACAGGTGCAAGCCGTGCTTCATTCAAGTCCTTTGGGCAGTGAAAGGGATAAGTCAAGATCACATCTGACAAACATAAGGTCGACCACTTAACATGCTTTATTTCAGCATCCAAAATAATTAAAAACATCTCAAATTATTATACATATACAAAATAGGTACAGATCCTCTTGATTTTATCCCCCTATAGTGTGTCTGCTTCTCTCATGATAGTTGGACTTTCTCAGTTTGTTCCTGTTTTCATTTTCCCAAAACTTTTGTCAAAAACAAAAGAAAACAAATACAAAAGGGTTAGAGGGGTAATTGCCAATGGCAATTGGACAACATGTAAGGGGCTTGAAAAACAAAAACAAAAGACAACAACCAAAAAGTGTCAAAAAGGCGTTTGAAACAAAACAAAACAAAATAGGTTCAACAAATCCACCTGCTTATTCTACACTAACAAAGACTGTGTGCATCACATCTGTAGTTTTTTTTTTACCCCTCACCAAGGCTCAAGTAGAGGTTAAGCACAAACTTTGAAAAGATTGCATCTGTTACAACTGAACAGCAAGATCATGTGGTTTCTTAGCACCAAAGGCCCTGTAAGCAAGAGTGAGAACAATACATCACTTCCAAAAAGCAGAATTCTAATACATCCACCTATCAGGGCCTCTTATAGCACCGTCGAAGCTGTTGCCTGCTCCATTCAATCATACTTCCGTTGTGTAAAATCTACCCTGGTGTTGTCTAATACTGGGTAAAGTTGATTTCTTGTCTGAGGTAGCCATTAGATTTCAAAATGAAGTCGAACCCCTGTCTCTACAGATGCTTGCCATGTGACTCCTGACAGAACAATGGTATTTTCCTTAGATGGTTGCTTGTCCTGGAGGGTAGAACAACAAGACACTTAACAGTCGTTTTCCATATTTATTTAACACCTGAACATGGTACAAAGCATTGTTTTTTCTTTTCATTGTCCTTCCGCAGTGGTAAAAAAAGTCACCTGTATCTGATGTTTTAATTCCAGGGGGGAGATTTTACGCTTTAAAAGTATAAATATTTTCTTGTTGCCAGTGAAACAAATGAGTCTTCTAAAGTATCCTCGGTGTAGGTGGTGATAGAATAGTGGTCCCAGGAAAAAAAAAAAAAAACTTGATAACACACGACCACTGTCTTCAGAAGCGTAGTTTTAAGCAAGTGGACCATTTTGACAGCCAAATCAAACTTGAGGGTTTTTTAATGCATAGGAAAAGGATTTAGAGAGATGACTGCTAGAAAAAACACACACACACACACAAACAATTTCAAGTCCAGATTTCTTTTTTACAAGAAGCAGACTGGGCCAATTTCAATGCCAAATTCCTGATCGGGTGCACCAACGTCCATAGGAGCGATGTCAATAATAGGCAGACGGGATGTTTTCGTTGTCTTGTAGTCGATGACTGTCTTGCCCCATGCACCAGTGTGCGACTGCGATGATAACAGGAGAAAGAAACAGTCAGAACTTCACGCATCTTGGATCTTTTACAGGAAATGCTAATCTTTTAAAAAAACTGGCTCTTTTTTCATTCATTATAAAGACACCACAAGCTTCACTTCAGCTAGCTATTCAACTTCATACACACAGGTTACATGAAGATGAGACGCATTCATGTGCAGACAGAGACAAAGAGGAAGATGGCACAAAAAGGAACACAAACACTCACCGTGCAGCTGTCCTCGACCACGCTGTATGTGAAGCGGCTGTTGCCCTCGGCTCTGACCTCGATCTCATTGGAGCCCTGCAGGAGCAGAGCCTTCTTAAGATTGCCTGTCTGCTGATCCATGTAGGCAATGCTGTTCTTGCAGTGGTATGTGATGTTCTGAGAAGCCTCAGTGGCCATGAGGCGGAGGAAGGTGAGCTGAATGTTGACATCCTCGGGCTTGGATGCCTCGCTACCATACTCGAACTGATTGGGAGAAGGCATAAGAGGGCAAAATTAGCACTTGATAATGCAAGGAGTAGTGTTCTGATGAAGCATTCAGGCAGACATTTTGAAGAAGGTTCAATATGGGGAAGAGATTCTACCTGGAAGCCATCGGACATGGACTCGCTGAACCAGACGTGCTTCTTCTCCTTGATGTTCTTGCTTGTGTACCAGTTCTTCTTGGGAATGTCGGCCACAGTTGGGTAGACGCAAGTCTCGCCAGTCTCCATGTTGCAGTAGACCTTGATGGCATCCTGAGTGCAGCCCTGGTCGGGGTCGATCCAGTACTCGCCTGGTCAGGGAACATGAGGCAATATAAATTTCAGTTTAAAGTTGACTTAAAGTAAGTATTGTGCGAAGTTATTTTAGATACATCTGTTGAGCTGACGGATAGATAGAAATACTATCAGTAGTAAGGGTTCTATGCCTGAAATGGTGTGGTATATTGTTGATGTATGGCCAAATAGTCTACTTATAATGAACTAGACATGAGAGGGACCTACCGCTCTTCCAGTCTGGGTGGCACATCTTCAGGTCGCGGCAGGTGCGGGCTGGGTTCTTCCTGGTGCCATCTGGGCTGCGGATGCTCTCGATCTGCTGGCTCAGGGACTTGAGGGTGGTGTCAACCTCCAGATCACGGTCGCGCATCACGTTGGCATCGTCGGCACGGAAACGGAAGGGATCGGGAGCCTTCTCCTGTGGCTGGGCAATGAAGCCAAGATCAAATCCACCACCAGGGGCGCCAGGAGGTCCAGGAGGTCCGGGAGGTCCAGGGGGACCCTAAACAACAAGAAAGAAAGTACAAGGCTTAGAGCGGTACTTGTGACCACTTGTCATGACTATTGGGGTGAACCGCAGAGGTGGGTGACATTGACTTACAGCAGGTCCAATTTCACCAGTGCGACCGCGAGGTCCAGGTGGTCCAATGGGTCCAGGCAAGCCGCTCATACCATCCTTACCAGCAGCACCAGCAGATCCAGCAGGTCCCTGGGTGTTGTGATGAGAGACATCAACATAAGATAAAATTGCACCTGACTTCTCAATCAAGCTGACATTATTACAGAAGCTCTTGCTGTACCAATGGATGCTTTTGAAGCACAAAGTACTGCTAATAAATACAATAATAATTTAAAAACATACTTTAACAACATACAAGCAATACATACCCTTGGTCCAGCGGGTCCAGAAGCACCAGCAGGTCCGGCATCACCAGAAGCTCCCTATTCACAGAAATAAGTTTACTTTCTGTAGTCAGAGCGCACCATTGTGACATATCTTCTTATCTATAAGCTTAAGTGTGTGATAGGGTATGCTGAGGTGTGTCATGAGACATCATACATAGATGACTATATTGTCACCTAAAACCTTCTTCAATGCAGACTTTTTGAAGAGTCTGTGGAGCTTTACAGAGGTTTTCCCTCCTCTAGCTACCAGAGGCTAATAGATTCCCAAATGAAGGATGGGGTATCAGATCAGTGAGTTAGCCAGACATGACAATGCATTAGGGAAGGAACTGGAGATGTTTCTGGTCTGCTCCAGTGTACTGTAACTATCAAGTGTTGTATATTGAACAGTGCATGTGAAGTATTCCATGGAGGCTTACAGGAGGTCCAGGGGGTCCCTGCATGCCAGTGAATCCTCTGTGTCCCTTCATGCCTCTCTCTCCAGCCTCACCAGCCTCTCCCTTGTCTCCACGAGCTCCGGCAGGTCCCTGTAATATACACAAGGTCCAGTTGGTTCAATTCAGTTGTACTACAACAGCATTTTCAACAAAAAGGATGCTCTCTAGACATTTTACAGGAAGTAGGTCAATGGAACTGTAGTGTGCTTGTCTTGCTTTAGTTGTGTTGGTCAAAATATACCAGTTGCACTCATGTCTTCACCAACTGAAATGGTGAGACAGCAACTTGAACTAACCATGACTACAACTATTCAATTGCTTTGAATCATGGGTAATCAAACTGTTTGCCTGGTGAAATACTTACAGCAGGTCCACGAGGACCAGCGGGGCCAGCAGCGCCAGCAGGACCAGCAGGGCCCTAGAATTGGACATAGAGGGGTAAAGAAAACAGGTGTTAAGTAAGTTCAGGTCTCTTGGAATGGGTTATTTTCTCCTGCTTAGGGCAAGTCAAACGTGGCTTCATGAGCACTCACAGACTCTCCACGGTCACCAGTCTTGCCAGCAGGTCCAACGGGTCCAGGAGCACCAGAGGGTCCAGGGGCGCCGGGAGCTCCAGCAACACCGGTCTCACCACGCTCTCCCTATGGAAGAACCAGGCAATGGGGGAAAAGTTAGTTTAAGGAAGAAGAGAGGAACTGGTGAGGTGTTCTGGTAGGTTTTGAGCAAAGATTCTTGAGCAAAACTGAACATGGCAAAGTAATCAAAGGAGTGATGTTCAAACCTTTTGTCCAGGGGCACCATCACGTCCAGCAGGTCCCTCTTGTCCAGGGGCACCCTATGAAAGACACAGAAGTGCATACAGTACATGAGGATGACTTTTTTTTTTTTTGTTTGGACATTCAGCTCTTGTAGAGTGAATCATTGATGTCAATAGTGTTATATTGTGCTAGTGACTAAGAAATCCTCTCAGATTTTCAATGGCAACTACCTTGAATTAGAGCCACTATCTGGTTGAAGTCAGGATTCTTACCTCACGACCAGCCTCGCCAGGTGCTCCAGCAAGTCCAGCAGGTCCCATGGGGCCAGGAGGTCCACGCTCACCGCTAGGTCCACCAGATCCCTGTTTGCCAGGCTCTCCCTAAAGAATACAATAAGAAGTGAGCAGTGAAGAAAACATGTTGGAAAAGAGCACAATTTGGAAAGCTAGGCGACATCTTGAAGAATGATCTTCTTAGCATCTTCTTAGCATCAGAGGTAAGATGGAAGAAGCTACTGTGTTAGCGTACTGAGTGGTATTTACGCTTGACAAGCTTTTTGGTGGAGGCAAATACTTACACTTGGTCCAGGAAGACCAGGGAAACCACGCTCGCCTCTCTGTCCAGGAAGACCAACAATACCACGGGCTCCAGCAATACCCTGAGGTCCGGGGATACCAGCGGCTCCCTAAACGAATAAAACAGAGGACACACAAGTGTTTTGAGCACTGGCAGAACTTGCCATGTCAGATGCATACTCTAAAAAGATACCCTAGAAAGAATTAGGACTTTAAGAAATAGCAAAGGGCTTACATATATGTGTATTTCAGAGACATCAGTACTGAGATGTTCGAGTGTAGTCAGCAGTTCAGTATGTTTCAAACTTGAGTACAAGTTAGTTCAAAGATAGTATGGCTTTCTTTTGTTTTGCATCTCCTGACTATTTAGTTAGGTGCTTGAATGGCCTTTTTCCTGACACAAAACACAACAGATTGAGCTAAGATGATGAGCAAGATGACATCCAAGAGGAGCTTACAGTAGGTCCATCACCACCAGGGGCTCCCTTCTCTCCAGCAGGGCCAGGGGGTCCAGCAGCACCAGGTTCACCAGGGCGACCAGCAGGTCCAGTCTCTCCACGGTTACCCTTGGGTCCTTCCTTGCCACCAGGTCCGGGAGGTCCAGCTGGGCCAGGGTTTCCCTATGAAGTGAAAGGATTTTCATGGTACTGGTGAAGAACACGTCTATAATTTCAGTTGTTGGTACAGTACTTCATGAATTGCCTACATACAGTAAAGGAATTGACTGCAGAGAAGGTATTTTTGACTGATGTACTGCTAGTGTAAGTGTAAGTGTACTTACAGATGGGCCGGGAGGTCCAACTCTTCCAACAGCACCAGGGAATCCAGTAGCACCCTATCATGGGGGGTAAAAGCAAATCAGGTTAAACTGAACTCAGAAATTATACAGTGGTGATGCATGTGATTGAAAGCCTAGATTTGACATGTATGGCAACTTCTGGCAAGAAGTCTGGTATGTGTCAGTGTTTAATATGTTAGTATGTTAAAAATCAATACTTACGGGAGGTCCAGCAGCACCACGGGCACCCTTGGCTCCAGTAGCACCAACAGGTCCCTGTGTGGATGTAAAATTGCATCACTTAACAGGAGTTGTGTAGATAATGATCCAGTATAACGAGTGTTACTTGTAACTATCTGATAGAAATTTGTGTGTGTATAGCTCTAATGTGCAAATTAGCAACTCTAAATCAAAGTTGTAACCACTGTACAGACATAGACAATACCACAATCACTCACACTCAATTTCTGGGAGTGTGTTATATCTGTACAAGATTAAGTTAAGATTTCATGACTTGATGACTTCTGGCTCAAAAATACTCAAAAATGATGCCGAGTCCACATGGGATGGCTTTTGATCTTCATTCTAGCCAAACAGGTGTTACATTAGCCAACTCAATGTTTCTGCTAATGGATGAATGAATCTCTGCATTTGCTCTGGGTTAGCTCCCCAAATGCTATGTCTGTTTTTTGGGGGCAAACTGGTAATGGTGCCTTGTGTTGGTGAAATGAGTGGGGTACCTGAGGTCCAGGGGCACCAGTGGCTCCAGCAGGTCCGGGAGGTCCAGAATCACCCTTGGCACCATTGTCACCAGACTCTCCCTTAGCTCCAGGCTGACCATCAGCACCCTGTATGGGAGGACAGTGGAAAGAGTCTACAGTTAGTAAGCTCTAATATACAGTAGTACAGTACCAAAGTGTACTGTGTGTGATTCAGAGATTAGGTGAGTGGATGTTACTGTAGGTGGACTGGTTTGCTGGATGGGTTGTTTGGATACTTACGGGAGGTCCAGCGAATCCAGCAGGTCCGGGAGGACCAGACTCTCCACGCTCTCCCTGTTAAAGGACCAAACATAAGAGTGTTAAGGATGTGAATTAAGAGTTACCATTAAACATTGAGGGTTCATTTTTCAAATAATGGCAAAATTTAGCTCCAATTCCTTGTTGCCAAACAGACCTACAAAGCAAATTCAAATTTGCTTGAGGTGTGTCTGGGTTCTAAGGTTGACTGCTATCACGAATCAACAGTGAATTGTGTCATGTTTGGAAGAGCTTATAAAATATTACTCACAGGGGGTCCACGAGCACCAGTAGGTCCAGCAGGTCCAACAGCACCAGACTCACCCTAAGAGGAATAGAACAACACTTGAGTGCAAGCACATGCTAGTTGTTAAAGCAACACAGTGACCACCTGTGAAAGTACAGTTTAAAAATAAAAAAGCAAAAACGTAAGATCACCTTGTCACCAGTGGCACCAGCTGGGCCAGGAGGTCCAATAGGTCCAGTCATACCACGGGCACCATCCTTACCACCGGCACCATCGGGTCCCTTGGCACCTTGCTCACCCTATCAACAAACAAAAACAAATCATTTAGTATGGATCAATAAGCATGTCCTCAAGTCACAATGTAGATTCTTTTTGCTGTCCACATGGTGTGTGTGTGTGTGTGCATGTGTGTGTGTGATAATGTAGTACTTAATTTTTTGATCTATTGGGGTGTAAAACACTACAGATTCAGTTTCTATCAGGTTATCAGGGAATTCTCTGACATGGCTATGATTGCAAGGACATGCTGTTGGTGTTGACTGGTGGGATGACTGTCTGGTGAAGGGTATCGGTGGGTAGGGGTCAAGGCGCATATAGTGCATTTTCAATTAACAATGCGATTACTTTACATTTTGAGGTAGGAATTGGTACGGAAGCTATTAGTAGTCCATTCAAACTCTGGTGGACTTACTCTCTCGCCCTTAAGTCCTGGGAGTCCAGCAGCGCCACGCTCGCCGGGCATTCCCTGCAGTCCTGGGGCTCCCTGGGCACCAGGGGCTCCTGGGGCACCAGCATCACCCTGGAACCAGAGAAGAGATGGGTAGAAATTGGATGATTAGTTTAGATAAGGCTTCTTGATATTGTGATCTTGCTAAAACCACAAAGTCAATTTATTGGGTAACTAAATCTAGCAATCTGAATATTTCTCTTTAGACACATTACAGTAAAATTGGTCATGACTAAGTTATCATATCATGTAACTCATGTGACCGCTAGATAGTCATGTTGACAGATTCTGATGATCTGCTGCAGTTTTAAGTTCCAGTTCAGTTCTGTCTGGTCATTACGTCTGCCAACTACAAGTTTAGCCTCTGATTTTAGGAATATCTAGACACAGCAATTGGTTGGTGCCCATGTTTGTGCCCATACCTTAGCACCATCGTTACCAGCAGAGCCAGGAGAACCACGAGCACCAGCAGGTCCAGCAGGTCCAATTTGACCACGCTCACCGGGGAATCCTCTGTCTCCCTGTGGAAATCAGAAAAGAGGCATTTTTGTCAAGTGTTCAAGGTAAATGATGCACACAGCACCAAAAAAAGAAGACCCGTCAATACTAAGAGAATCTGCTGTGAGGTTGATTATGTTTGTCTGTGGGAGAAATACTCGCTTGGGAGAAATACTCACTCTGGATCCAGCGGGTCCAACAGCACCAGCCTCACCAGGCAGACCCTGTGGAGAAAAAAATCAATATATTTCTCAAGAGATGATGCCAACTTCTTCTGGAGATGCCACTTGGCAAAGTTGACAACTAAATGGATATACCATAGGAGTTGACTAAGCATTGAAGAACCATCATGCAACCATAGTGTCCAATCCCTTGAAGTACTCACCTGCTCGCCAACCTTGCCGGGCTCACCAGTAGCACCCTGAGGTCCTGGGAGTCCCTGTTGAGAAGAGACAAGAGGGATAGAGAAGATGAGTCAATTGGTCAACATTTTAACATTAAAATCTCACTCTCCCAGAGTGTATCCGGTTTCTAAAGAGGGCAAAGGAGAGAACACCCACCTGGAATCCGGGAGGACCTCCAGGTCCCTGCTCACCTCTCTCTCCAGCAGGACCCTATTAAGACACAAAGCAGAGAGGCCTTCAGAACAAAACAGTATCCATATCTATTCATGCTAGTCAGTCTCAGCTATTGTTGTAGCTATGTTGTATTGTTGTATGATACATTTTAGCGGTGATTTGCGGGTGAAAGTTGTGCAGCGGTCAGGTATGTGTCACACAGGAATATTGTAGGATGGAGAAACATTAAGTGGCACTCACAGCAGGGCCGGGGGCACCAGGAGCACCAACATCACCATCTTTGCCAGTAGCACCCTGTAGAACAACCACAAGGTTACCATAAGGCATACAGTATACCTAAAGAACTTCCTTTTTGTTAAGTAACACATTAGTGAAGTTAAGTGCAGAGAAGGGAAGCCAATGCTTGAACGGGTAGACTTACAACTGGGCCAACAGGTCCCTGCACTCCTCTCTCACCGGGCTTGCCACCCTCACCCTGTCCAGGGAAAACAACATGTTAATGCTGAGAACAGATAGAAAAAAATCTTCTTGCAAGTGAAATAAAGTTTACTATTCTGCCCACTATTCTATACTATTCATTTTCAACTAACATTAATTGCTTGTGTTGATGGGCAATTAGTCCCAAGCTACAGCAGTTCTTAGGTCAGGGTTTAGGTGAGGTTTTTTCAGCCTTTTTCACAGCAAACGTGAAATGTAATGCTACTTACAGCAGCACCCTTAGGTCCTGGGAATCCCATGACACCGGGCTGGCCTCTGGCTCCAACAGGGCCAGGGGGTCCAGGGCGGCCATCTTGTCCAGGGGCACCCTGTAAGGTTCAGGATAAGAGGGAAGTCCATGAGTCTCTCAAAATCTCAAAAGTTTTATTCTACAAAGTGGATTTCACTATTATGCGGAGTAGTGAAAGTGTCATAGTGAAGTAATGAGGTAGTTTAAGGTAGCTTGTGTGGAGTAGTGGTTGAGCATGAGGTAGTTTGTGTCAAGTGGTTTCAAAAATGCTGAAGAGAAGAGGTTGTACTTACAGAGGGACCCATCTTTCCGTCAGGTCCAGGGCTACCAGGGCTGCCAGTCATACCCTAAGAAGGACACAAAAGTAGGGAATGATGAGAGGAGGGCAAACGGACAAATTCCATAGAAGAGTCGCCAATGAGTGCAATGGCTGCTGATCTAGTCATGCGAGGCAATATCTCATGCATGGCTATTGGAACACTGGTACATGTTCTAGTGTATTATTACATCTTTCTCAGTTAGCCTACTGAAAGTGTTCTACAAAAGGCACTGTTATCTCTCTCCTGAAGATATTTTGTTTCATCTGTGCTGTACTCACCTTGGATCCGGGCATACCAGGCTCACCGCTGCGGCCAGGCTCACCAGAGGAACCTTTAGGTCCAACAGCGCCAGGGGCACCACGCTCACCAGTAGCACCCTAGAGGGGAAGAGAGACAGCATGAGCCATGTCCCCACTCTTAACTTCAGTGATCAGAAAATAACAAGGCACACTTTAACAAGGAACCTTTTGTCAGACATTTGTTGACAAATGCAATCCAATTTGTGGAGTGACTAGTAGAGGTTTACTGTGTGAGTGGGGTTGTCCTGAGATACAGTACTTAAGGAAATTAATTTTGTCCAAATGGAAGACTAAATGGATGACTTAACCTTACTGTTGTACAGTATGTTATATTATAATTCAAATGCATAAAACAATGCATGGTTCGATCATTTGATTAATTAATCAATCAGTCAATTAATTAATCCCTCAATCAATAAAACAAAGAGTTTTTCTTGTTCTTACCTTGGGTCCAGCAGATCCATCAGCACCAGGGAAACCACGGCTACCAGGGGCACCCTATGAAAAGGAAATCCAAATGTTAGCTTCCACAAAATATCAAACAAGAAGCCATTATAACAATGCTAAAGCAAGAGGCCAGTGGAGCAACAACTCAATAACAAGCTTAGCACTGCAACAGCTCCTAGATCCTATGTGACAATACCAGCAACAAGTCAGTCAGGGTCCCAGGCATTACAATAGTGTATCATTTGATAGTACTTGTGTACCAAGATATCCTTAATGCTTGTTAAAATGTTCAGCTTCTGTCCAGCTCTCTGTATATTCGTGGAGCACTACCTCAAACTGTTTCTGAATGTTTGTTAATATTCATGGAAAATTCCAGGTAGTAGAGGATTTTGCCCCCCTCCTTGCAAAAATAGAACACAGAATTTAACGGACGTTTGTTCCTCTCGCTCCACTTTTACCCACTCTGCTGGTACTGCCAGTCAGCTACTGTATTCACCAGTCTCAAGCCAATCAATAGACCGATGCAGGTTATAGTTCCAAAGCTGGTCCCCAGGACTTCTGTTTAACATTCCATATGTTATGTCAATGTAACAGGAAGTAGTTGGGGACCAAGATAGAATGTTCAAGCATTGTTT
>JAUCNH010000191.1:0-10429 GCA_032353275.1 Sardinella hualiensis | reverse complement strand
AGTGGACCTCCTAATTTGGATCCCGCCCTTAAAAATAATTATGGGTCCAGCAGCTTACTGTGGGCCTGTGCAAGTATTTTAGGAGCCACTGTAGGCTGCTTTAAACCTCACATTTAGCCACACTGACACCATGAGAGCTGCCTTGAGACTGCTTTTGACGATGGCGTTGGTATTGCTACTGATGAAGTGTGTGCAAGTGCACGGGACTGCAGTTGGTCAGCCCATCATGTCTGGGGTGAGTTTTAAGAGGACTCTATGCGAAATGAATGGAAGCACTCGTCACAAGTAACCTTTTGAGGAAGTTTACCTTTTTTTTTTTTTCTTGAAAATGACACATATTATTGGATATAAGTGTAGTAGGCCTCTCATTTGTAAATTTAATACCTATTTAAACAAAATAAATAAACTTTGATGGTTTAGCAATGCATCTATAAATTAAAATCCATTGCCAAAAATGCATTAATTTTGAAGGTTAATGATAAAAGCTCTGATTCTGCAATTTTATGATTTAAGGCTGTGTCATAAATGCAGCAACTGGTGCATTCATGTTATCTTACAATCCTGTTTCATCTTTGTCCAGATGCCCTCTTCAGGGATTGTATCAAAACTTGAAGAAAGAGGCACTGCGCATGCAACAGTAAAGGTCAATAACATTTGTTTTGCCTTGGTTTCCCCCACAATGCTGTTGTGGAAAGTGGCGTTTCTGGTCATTTTGAAGGTGATGTCTTATGACTCCTGTGTTCTTGGCATCCACAGGATTGGAAACCTGCCATGAGCTTCTTATCTCGAAAGAGAAGAGCCTCCATCTCCAGAAAGCCTGCTCCCTTTTGTGCAGGTTGTTTCTCGGTCATTGGAGATCCAACTACAACGCGGCAGTGATCAAGGACCTGTCAGTGACTCATGGTGGTTTTAGCTGACTGGCTGAGGTGTTATAACTTAACAAGAACCTGAAAATGGTCAATGTCTGCTGATTTCCTTGGTTTCTCTTTAATGTACTCAAGGACAATTCTGAAGCTTTCCCCCCATTCTGCCTCTCATGCCCTGGTGAGACCAAATTTTGCTGGGATGTCACTAGAGTTTACCGCAGTTACCTCACCTGGCAGTCCTAATTCGACTAGGCCATGTTTTAAGTGATGTGTACAGTCGTGAGTGGTGATTTTACAGCCAGGTGATTACAGCTCCACCATGTCATTAGCCTCCACCATAGAATTATGCCATCACAGAGCCAACCACCCACACGTCACAGCCCTCCTACTGCGTCATGATGATGACAGGACAAGTCCACAGAAACACTCAGCGTGGCTTGTGGTTTGCTTTGATGAGGAGAAATTGATACTTTGGGAAATGGTTTGTCAAGTGGAATAAATATTTAGATGCTTAGCACAGATTTCTCAATCCAAAGTCTGTTCACACTGGTTGAAGACAAAGTTTTGTAATGTGCATCTCTGTATATGAAAATGTATTTACAGTAAAAAATGGCTTTCACAATTTTATTTGGAATTTTTATTCACCCCTCAAACGCTTCTATGCAAATGGTGGCTTCAGTGGTAGAGTCTGTGCTGGTAAGTGGAGAGTGGGTCAACTTCCTCCTTGCCAATATGTAGATCAGTGGGCTCACTGGCGGCATCAGTCTCAATTCTTTGGGTCTTTGGCTGCGGTGCGGTTGGTGGCATCTTTCCCTAAACAGACCATCATCTCTCCAGTGAGACACTGAAACTAACTAAGCATGACTATGACTTTTCTCAGTTAACACTGTATCATATACGCTATGCAAATACTATTTTACAAATAAATATACTGTGACAGTTGTTTATAAAGCAAAGAAATACAACCAACATGGGCCAACATACAGTACACTGTAGCCTATAGCCCAAAGGAGGAACATTACCTACAGTGGCTCCAGGTCCACTGGGAACTTACCATTAGACTGGGGGTTACTGGGGGGATCTGGTGTCGAAGCAGGAAGAGCTGACCTACTTTCAGGCTCGGCAGAGCCTCCGATGCACCTTTGGAGAACAGGAACAGTGTCTTATATTTCACTTGTTTTTCAGATGTTTCCATAACAAAATCCTTATGGTGAATTGCCAAAGATATTATGAAGGACATTGGGTCATCAGAGTGTTGTACAAAATGTCATGGTGCCAGAGGCTAGTGAAGATACATGTATACTCACATTCCTGGATGGAATCGACTCTCCTCCCCATCCAGAATTCCATGATAGGTCCCGATCTCCATCTCAAGTTTCATCTTGTTGCTAAGCAGCGTCTCGTAGTCACGGCGTTGCTGCTCAATGTCTGCTTTTACATCGGCGAGCTCGGACTCCAACTTGCCAATTACAGAGCCCAGGTTCTGCAGCTCGATGTCGTGCCAGTGCTTGGCGTCATTCAGGGAATTCTCCAGACCCCGTTTCTGAGGGGACAAACAACAACCCACCAACAAGCCTTCAGTCTGTGACTTCTATTTACAGATATTGCTTTTGAATACTCTGTCAGTGTCTGGTCAGCATTCAGATACTCCTCCGATTCCTCTAGAGAGGGAGGGTAGGGTTACATAATGAAGGCCCTAGGCTAGCACTACTACAACCCTGGCAGTGCTGAGAAAGCCAGGAGCAGGTGAGGAGGGTTGGTTCATACATACCAGCGCTCTCATGGACTCGGTCTCAGCCTGCAGGCTCTGGATCTTACAGCCAGCGTCATTGCACTCTGTCTTCAGACCCTCCAGCTCTTCCTCCTCCCTGCTCAGCTTACTGTTTAAGCTGTCAGCCTGCTGCTTGCAAACACACACACACACACACACATACAAATACAAATCCATGAGCATATCCAAACACACACGAAGGAATTAAGATACAAGAGGGAGAAATAGTTTACAATTCAGTAATGGGCTACAAGTGTTATTCTTTCAGCACAATGAGAACCTTGCATTCCATGTAAGCATCAGTCTCGGCCCGGTTCTTCTCAATAACCCTCTCCCAATGGGATCGGATGTAGCTGAGTATTTGGTCCAAACTGGTTTCAATGGGAGCATCGGGTTCATCCACCTCACGGCCGGCCATCTGATTATACAACACCCTCACATCCTGCCAAGAACGCATAAGAAGGCAGCTGTTAATCACAGAATTATTTTGTTGCTTGTCTAACAGTCTATGAAGTTAATAGTATGCTATTAAAAAGTGAGGAATCAATAGATCTAAGAGATGAGATGTTTTGATCATCTTGATTCTGTGAGCTATAACATCATTACAACATAACATGTCAGGAACAACATAACTAACATGATTACAAGATACAAAAAAGAAGAAGCCACATTAAAGACATTAATAATACTGGATAGATGTTGATATATTTTGTCTTATCAAATATAGAAAGGAAAACACATATGGACAAACTTAATACAAACTGTGAGAAAAAGAGTCTCTCAAAAATAGTCTGAGCTTGAGTCAGTGAGTGAGTATGGACATTCACCTCCTCATGGTTCCTGGCTAGATCTCTTAGATCAGACTTCATGCAGTCAATCTGGTTTTCCAGGTCCATCCTTGTCAGGTTAGCATCATCTATCACTTTATAGAGAGAGCTGATCTCCTCCTCCACGGCCTTGCGGAAGGGCTGCTCGTTTTCATATCTGCAGGGTCATAGAGAACAATGAATGTGAGCCTTCCTCCAGCATGTCAATCAACACAGCTCAGGTACCAGATACTAAGAGGAACCCAGTTAATGGCTCAAACTCCAAGGAATATACACCGGTACACAAAAGAGCTGAACAAAACAAAACATACAGTAGCCCACTCCCTCCCTGCACATTTTACTGTGTCCTCTGCATCAGCTAAAGTCATAAACAAAATGAGAAAAGGGTTGATGGTGTTCTTCCACCCTGAAAGACACACCTGTCTTTGAAGTCTTCGGCGTTGGCCTGCACATTCTCGGTCTGCAGCATGAGCCGGGCATTGTCCAGGATGGCCTCGCTGACCTAAGGAGCACTTTCAGAGTGTAAGTGCAATTGCCATCTTAAAAACATGATTGAATCCCACCACATCTTAGTGCACAAGCATCTGAAGAACCCATCACATTACAGGGCTTCCACATACTGGAGTTTAGTCATTATCAAAATATCACTATCTGGAGTTTAAAAGCACATATGCTTTGTATTAAACTTTTCTCCATCTCTATCATTGCTGTGTTGGCAAAACAACAGGTGTCCCTCACCCCCTCTCCCTCACCTGCGTAGAGACATCCTCCCAGTCCTCCCTCAGGGTCGCCCAGGTCCCGGCACTGGACGCCTTGCGGTCCAGGCAGTTCCTGATCTGCTCCTCCAGCTGCTGGTTGAGCTGCTCCAGGGCTCGGACCTTGTCGCGGTACTCCAGCAGGCAGCCGTTGAGGGTGTCGA
Organism: Sardinella hualiensis; assembly: GCA_032353275.1. Taxonomy (NCBI): domain Eukaryota; kingdom Metazoa; phylum Chordata; class Actinopteri; order Clupeiformes; family Clupeidae; genus Sardinella; species Sardinella hualiensis. The sequence goes on along the minus strand of JAUCNH010000191.1, from coordinate 6,046 downwards.
AGTTGGGCTGGTGGCCTCGCTCCCCAGGTTGGGGCACCACGGGCACGCTGGTGCTCCTCAGGCCCTGGAGGAAGACGCTGCTGATGCCCAGAGCCCTGCGGGAGACGCGGGCGCCCAGGCTGCTGGCGCCACCAGTTGGGGCCATGCTCACAAACACGCCCCGCGGTGCGCTGGTGCTCCCCACAGTCACTCGGCCTATGCCACCTGGCCGCTCGGTGGCAGACTGGCCCAGGAAGGAGGATCGGCGTCTCGGAAGAGGCATTGCTTTTGTGTGGTGGTGGTGGCGGCGATGATGGAGGCGGTGGCAGTGGTGGTGGTGGCAATCTACTCACCCATGGACATTGCTGCAACAAAACCTCTCTGCCCAGCACTCAGCGAAACGGCCTCGCCTCCCAGCACATGCCTCTTTATGGTGCGCTGGGCTTCTGGAAAGCAGAGCCCTTTGTTACCGTCCTGTTGTTTGCAGTGGCATTGTGACAGAGACCTGGCCCAGGCCTTTGTGCATTGAGGCTGGGCTGATTTCGGCTGTCTCAGCACTGTGGCCTTCTCAGGAAAGCTCTATGAAGCCAGATAGAAACCCAGAACCTGGTGGTATATCCTCCCATCCAGGTATGCAGTGCACACATGGTGTAGTCAAATGACAGGGCACAATGAGATTATGTGTGTGTGTACGTGTGTTTGTGCACGTGCATGTGTGTGTGTGGGGGTGTAGAGTGTTGGAGCAAGAGCATCCTTGGTCCTGTCAAAGCGAGATGAACATCCCTTGTGGGTGTGAATTTGCTGAAGTGAGAATGTGTGAAGTGTTTGAAAGTTGTTGTGTTCTCACTGCACAGGGATGCTATGAAAAGAAACTATCTCTAGCTTGTTTTCGTTCAAAGGACAAAGTGTGCAACACAAGCTGCATTTCCAAGCATGTTAATGGGCCATGGCTTTGGTCCAAACAGATAGCAATCAGTGTGACATTATCTGTGAATCTGCGTTTATTTATGTAGACCTATAAACAAATATTTTCTCATGAGAAAACTCTAGCGTCAACAACTGCCACAGAGACAAGTGTGATGGTAAATTTGGTAGGCCCACAGTATAAATTTGGTGCAATATATGTATAGCCTCAATGTGTATTCACAGTTTTGGCATAGTCTTGTAGTATCCTAGTAGTAGAAGTCACAGCAGTGACAGCTCCATCTCTGTCAGTGTACCAGTGGGCTCTGAGTCTGTGTACATGGGGGATCAGAGAGGTCTATTTGAGCAGGTCTAACAATAGACATTGTGAGATGATGACATGAAAAGCTTGAAAAGCTGCTGGTATGCACAACATCGTTGATCAGACATGAACAGATCATTCCAGAACTCCTCCCAGTGAGATGAGTCGGACACAGACGTGGACAACAGAAAGAAGACAAGCCTACATTTTTGATCATTTAAAGCATTAATGGACAGTATTACCTTAAATTTGTTTGCTGGTCGTTGTTTTACTTATTAATGGTTGTTTGCTTTATTATGTCTTTTTTTCAATTAACCACACAATAGGAGTAGGTCTATCTAGCCTATCTTTGGCGTTTCCAACAGGGGGAGATGTTGGACAAGGGGAGGAGGTTTTTCTACCACGTCAACATCAGTTGCATAGCAACTTGTGGTGTTTGCAGGTGGCTCTCCACTACTTTTCTAGCTAGCTTAGCTTGCCACTAATACGCGGTTGATGGCCAACAGCTCAAGCCAGTTACAAATGCTTCAAAGTGTAACGTTATTGTTGAGCAATAACTTTATTCGACCCTCATTTCGTAATTGAGATATCCCAACCATCAGAGTGTCTTAATAACTAACCTATTTCCATTGGTTGTCCGCTTCTGAACAGGCCTTGTGATTCCATTCCTGTTACTTGGCATTATGGTAAGTCATCTTAGCTAGCCAAACATATGTTTCCGATAGCAGATTTAGATGGCCCCAGAAGGACGTTAATAAAATGGACAAACAAACAATGTTATTCTTTAGCTGCTAGTCGTTGTTAGCGCCATCCTAGCATATTAGAACTATCACATATACAGTGTGTAGCGTTACTATTGTTTTGGTTTATGTGTCAACTTGAGTAGGACGTGATTCTATCCTGTAGAATTCGTCACGTTACGCCTAAAACAACTTACCCTGGGTCTAGATGAGCGAAATTAGTTATTATGAGCTGTGGGTTTTATATATACCATTGTAATTACTTCTCTATATCGTTTATTATGTGTTTAGGCGGAGCTTGGTTTCAATGAGCATCATCAGAATGAAGTGATCAATTACATGCGTTTTGCAAGGTCCAAGAGGGTTCTGCGATTGAAAACTATAGATTCTTGCTTCGAGGACCTCAAAGAAAGCAGGTGACAGTGTGCCAACACCAAATTAACATCAATCACCTTACTTTTAACGTTAAATCAAAGTCTCACTCTGTCAAATTGTGTGTGTGTGTGTGTGTGTTTGTGTGTGTGTGTGTGTGCACTCTCCCTGTTGCCCAGGCTGGTGGAGGAAACATTTACAGCGGACGAGGTGTCCGACATGCTGGAGGGCCTGCAGGCTGTGGTACGTGGGGAGGTGGAGATGGAGCTCATGAACACGGCACACACCAATGTACTCCTCCTCAGGCAACTCTTCTCACAAGCAGAGAAGTACTACCTCAAGCTGCAGACTGACGTGTCAGAACTGGAGAACAGGTGCGACTAGGTGGGGTGGGGTAGTACTGTCTATGGGTAGTAGAGAAAGTACTGTTACCATGTAGGCCTGTGTATGAGCTCTTGTGTTGTCTGTGTGTATACTCTGCAGAGGTTTTCTTGGCCTGTCATTATGTGACCTAGTTGCTTCACTCAAACCAACTTAGAAGGAAGAGTTAAATGACATTACAGACAGATCGTAGACAGTCTTCAAAATGTTTAAAAAAAAACAAAAAAAACCAAAACTAGTCTACATGTGAATTGACAACAGTTTCCAGTTGGTCCTACTTCCAAAGCAGATGAAAGGTCATGTTAAGCCACATGTATCGCTCTCATAATGGGTTGTTTATCTTAGCCAAGTGGCTTTGAAAGCAACATCCTCGCAGAGAGACCTTGTGCAATGTTCATTTCTCAAACAGTGCATGAGTCAGTGCTTGCGTGTTTAATGTGAAAATATATTTTAATCTACTTAACATGCAAGAAATTATGCAAAATGCAAGAACCTGGTTAGGAAAGTTTATCTTGACAGCTAATGCTTATCTGTGATAAAATTTCACCAGACCTGTGTCTTTGCTGTAAAAGGCCTGTTTGCCATATGTAGTTCCCTCAACTATTCAAAGAGGGACTCTTCATTAGACTGATAAATGTGGACCTTAAAATCACAGTGGTGTGTCAACAGTGAGTCCGACCCTGAGTGTTATGTTCTTCTATGTTATGTAACTTCTGCCCATTGTTTAACAAAGATAATCTGTTCGAGTGTGTCCTCAAAACTGTTTTGTGTCTGGGGATTTTTATCATTTAGAGGTGTTTTTTTATGTTTTATTTTTTTTAGAAGGGGGAAAATTTGTTTGATATCGTGGAACATGACGCCTGATGATGTGGCATACTTCACTTTGTATCTGCTCTGCAGTCATTTAGTTATATCAGAGTTTCAAGAAATTCCACATTTGACAAGAAATAAGATTGATTAGCATAGTGCCTGAATGCATGGTGCAGGTTGGGGCACCATTGGTAGCCTGTGGCGTCTTCTTGTTCAGTTCAGCCATACATTTACACTAAATGAGTTGGAACACGTCAGCGTTATTGTTTGGTAATGCGAGTATAAAATATATGTATGTGTTTGCATACTGTATGTGGCTGCACAGAACGTAAAATAACTGATAACTGCTGGTTGCTTTCATACGATAACAAACTGCCATTTCCTCAGAGAGCTGTTGGAGCAAGTTGCTGAGTTTGAGAAGACAGAGTTCAAAACGACTAACAAGAAGGTGAACATCAGCGTGCAAGACTTTCCATGTAAAAGTACATGAACATGTGATGTATTTAAAAGTCACTGAGTGAATACAAAAAATGAAGTTATGATGCATTATTCATAAGATGTTATTCAAGACATTCAATCAATCAACCGAGATGTAGTGGTTTAGGTGCATGCACTGTATGTAAGTATGTATGGAAGTGTGATTGTTAATGCAGTTTAATGACTGACCCATTAATGTGAACACTTTATGTGCCTCACAGACAAGCCAAGATGTCAGCAAGCCCAAACTGGCCCCATTGAATGAGGGGGGTGTATCTGAGCTGCTTAACAAGGTGGGCTTTGCTCATACAACTGAGCAAAGACTGGTGGCATTTTGAAGAATTCATCGTTAAAAATAGTTTAATCTTATACTGAAGTACTAACATTATTCATTCTCTCATGAGCCAGTTGCCTGTATATGTGTGTACTTCATATTGTCATCATGCATTAGGCATGTTTACTTTTGAGCTTACGGCGCAGTGCACCACATAGCTGCTCATACATTTGTGCTTGTAGGAGATTGCCAGACTACAGGAGGAAAATGACAAACTGAAGACACGGCTCAAGACTCTGGAGACACAGGTGGATATGGTATATTTGAAGTGTGTCTCTTTGTGGGGTCCCCTCTGTTAAGTCTTGTTTCAGTGCTCAATTTCTGTCCTGCCACAGATGGCCCTAAAGAAGGGCTACTAATCACTCCCAGTGGATATGGCATAGTCAGCTGCTTGCATATGATAACTTTTGAGTGGTGCTTTTCCAGGCCACCAGTGCTCTGGATGAGAAGTCCAAGGTGGAGAAGGCCCTGAAGGACCTCCAAAGGGTCCAGAGCGATCAGCAGGTAGGGAGTACCACCCCCAACCCCCCACCCCACCCCCACACATGGACATAAACCTACCGTAGATCAGGAGGTGCAGCAGTAGAGACTGAACCTGCGGTAGATCAGGAGGTGCAATAGAGACTGAACCTGCGGTAGATCAGGAGGTGCAATAGAGACTGAACCTGCGGTAGATCAGGAGATGCAGCAATAGAGACTGAACCTGCCGTAGATCAGGAGGTGCAGTAGAGACTGAACCTGCCGTAGATCAGGAGGTGCAGCAATAGAGACTGAACCTGCCGTAGATCAGGAGGTGCAGCAGAATAGACTGAACCTGCGGTAGATCAGGAGGTGCAGCAGAATAGACTGAACCTGCGGTAGATCAGGAGGTGCAGCAGTAGAGACTGAACCTGCCGTAGATCAGGAGGTGCAGCAGAATAGACTGAACCTGCGGTAGATCAGGAGGTGCAGCAGTAGAGACTGCACTTGTAGGAATTCAGGAGATGCAGCAGTGCCCTAGCCTGACAAGCCAGACTATGACATCAAATGTACAGTCTGGGTTCGGTCCATAGACAGGGCGCGCCTAGCGGCGAAAAAAGTCTAACTCCTCCAAAGTTGATTCAAAGCGCCTATTGAAACGATCGCTATTCCCTGGCCACTGTTGACATCTGTCCTTATCTAGCTACAGTAAGTCTGCCCAACAACTCTTCACAAAGAAGGCTCCGTCTCGCTTTGAAGGCTCCGTCCAACTGTTGGTGTGACGCTAGACCAACCCGATAGCATAAATTATTAATACATTGATGTTGCAAATGTGAGGTTAGTACATTGCAAGAGGCTTTCCATGTAAATTCATCTCTATCTAGATCTTCTGATCTATTGTACATAACATCTGTTTAACTACAGGTAATACACAGTTTTGTTTTGTTTTTAAGTTGGCATAAAATGCTGTCCTGCTTACAGTATATTCAGGAAATGACTACAGACACGTTCCTTTTTCACACATCCTCTTAAGTTCACTCTCACAGTGATGATGTTCTCTTTTGCTGCATGGAATACATATGGTGAGTTTGTCCAAACCAAGGGCCACTGTAAGCTGTTTGTCTGCAAGGCCTACAATAGTAGAGTGTAGGAAAGTGTTGTATACGTAGGGTAGTACAGTACAGAACAGTATAGTGTAATATATTGATTGATTGATAAATATGTCTTAATATATTGTAATATATTGATTGATCATATGAGAGGGTTTGA
>JAUCNH010000185.1:20002-31018 GCA_032353275.1 Sardinella hualiensis | reverse complement strand
GTCCGGTCTCGGAAGACAACACAGAGGCGGTAAACCTCAAACAAACACTAGGGGCACAGGCTGTGCACCAAAACAAAACAGCCCACATTTCAGCCAAACACCAACAACATTGTTAGGGGAGGGTGGGGGTTAGTGTGCGATGTGCATGCACATATGGTTGGGGGGCCAGCTACTAAAGTGTGAATTTGAGAGTAGTATTTTGTTTGGTATTTTGATGTACATGGAACGTCAACGGAAGTCAAATCACGCGGGATCTCATAGTCCACCTTTAACAAGAATGCAAGAATGTTAACGGAATGTATTTTACATGTTTGTATATCTCATACAATTCACACACTTTATACAAATTAACTGACATATTGTCAAGTACCTTAAATATTAATTATTTTTTGGTTACATTGTGGATGCCTCATGGGATAACATTGAGAGCAGTTTCATTTCCCCAGGTTAAATGCATATCTCATGTGATAGGCCATAAAGGCACAGCATATGTCAGACCCATTTTCCCTTACTCTCATTGAGCCAGCAATGATAAGGCTTTCATCAACAACAACAACAACAACAACAACAAAAATAAAATAAACACCCTCTAGATGTGGTGATACCTGAACACACAGACTGGTAGATAAAATCTCAAAAAGACTGTGTAGATGTTTGGAATAAAAAGATCTGCTTCCATCAAGAAGATAGGTTAAGAGGTACCGCTACAGGTGACTTTGACTACAAGACAGTTACATCCATGGCTAGTCTTTTATAGTCTCAGTTAAAACAAGTCTGTTCCATTGGTAATGTTCCCTACAGGTTCACTCTTGGGTTTTTCAGGCAGCAGCCCTTGCTTGTGCTTTCTACTGCTTGATCACAAGAGGCACCAAGAAACGAACTGAACGTCAGCTTGCTTTTGCTAAACTTAAAGTCAAGCCACAATTCAACTGGCAAATGGCTTTTTTTACGTCCCAAGGAGCAAACACCAAGCATTCAGAGGCAGCCTTGCCGAAGTCCTTCTGCTACATAATGCCCCAGCATTGGCGTCCAGGGAGCCACCAAACTCTGCAGAGTCACCAGCAAACGCCCAGACTCCACCTCCTCTGGCCCAGCCAGGAGGTATTCAAATCCTGAAATGTAAACAGCAGAATGTCAATCAAAGTACCTCTGAGATGTTAGCAGAGTGACTTGTGATTTGAGATCATTTGAGGTTGGATTGACGCACAGGTTTTGGCTAGCCTTAAAAGGAACCATACCTAAACAATTATGGGTTGTTAACTATGTTTACGTGTGGTGAGGGAAAGTGTTTGATGATTGCCATAATGATGGGCTTTAAGTAACGCTATAACTTCAATTTTAGGGCTGAAGGAGCCACCCATGTTTTTTCCTTGGCTATGTGTACTTCGCCTTCATCGACAACTAAATACTGCATTTTTGTTGTTTCCAGACATTGTGGCAGATGATTCCCTAGAAAAGGGCTTAAGAGGCTTTTACCTGGATTGAGAATGGGACAGGTGCATCCTCTGCTGGTCCAGGACAGTGGATAAATGCTGTGAGTTCCCAGAGAGACTGGTACCTTGCCTGAGTGTAAGACCTTCCTAACTTTGACCAGCACAACAGCATGACTTCCTTTGTCATGGGCTGACAGGACACTGGCTTTAATTGCTGTGCAGAGGCATACAAACACACGTGAAGTCCCCATTGAAAAAAATACCTGCATACAGGTAGACCTTTGCAGCAATGTAATCAAAAACAATGCTTGAACATTCTATTTTGTTCCCAGACAACTTGACATTGACTTTGAGAAATGATTATAGAATGTTAAAAAGGAAGCCCTCTGGGAACTGCTATGGAACTAGAACTTGAAATGGTCTATAATAATATTCTGTATTCACAGTGTCAGTGCCATTGAAACACATTCTGTTGTTATTCTCAGACAATAGGTCACTGATAATGAAAGTACCGGTATACAAGAGTAGATGACTATGAGTTGTTCCCTTACCGTATGCATGTTTTGTCTTGCATAAATCAGCCACACCTCTCAGTTTCCTCTCTTTGCAACTGCATTTACCTGAGAGGAACAATGGCATTAGTCCCATTCATTGACCTCATGAACTCCTTCAGGTAGACATGAATACCATGCTACCGAATACTGATGTTAAGGATCTCTAAGTTATCAGTTACTGAGATCAGACAGGTTTGCTTACTCTGTTACTGTTTCCATCATCCTGTCCAAAGTTTTTCTATTCAGATAGCTTCAGAGGTGTACTGTATATAGTTTCATCTCATTGTTTATGATAATAAAATGTTAACTAACCCGTATAGTACAAGGCAGACACTGCCAGCTCTTTGGACCATGTTCTCTCATCTTCATTTGACAGTACATGGAGTAGGTCTGGGATCTTGCCTCCAATGGGAATGTGGTAGAGCTTATCACTTTAGCAGTATAAAATTTGGAATAATTAGTGGATGAAATTTAGTAACACAAATTAATTTAACATAATTTAAAAACTATCGCATTATGGCATATAAAATACTCACCTGTCTATACAGTGTCCAGTGAGAGGATCACACTTCAGAGGGCAAGCACAGGGTTTGCAACCCTCTGTGCCAAAATCCCAGTAGCCTGGCAGACACTGACTGCAGCTTGTGCCTCCAACCCCTGCTTTACAGTGACATTGGCCGCTTCTGGGATGGCACCATGGTGCCTCATCCTTAGACTGTGAAGGCACTGACCCAACAGGATCACACCAGCAACCTGAAAAAGACACATGAGGTTTGGACTGATGGACACAAGTGCTTGTAAATCGATGATTTCATGCTGCCTTGTACATTTGTTATTGTACTTTTCACTATGACCAGCAGAGGGAGTCAGAATGTTAGTTTGAATGAGGACCTAAGTAAAGATACCAGAAGTCCTTGAGACTCTTAGTAAATCTCAGGAGCCAAGACGTGATGAATGTCGATAAACCTCAACAGGAGAACTTTTCATTTGTTTGTTCTGGATTGTTTCTTTTGTTTACTTACGAGTACAAGCATGGGGTGATGTCAGTGGCATTGCTGGGTGACGATGATATCCAGGACGGCAGCGTTGGCACCGTCGACCCACTGTGTTGTGTTGACAGTTGTCACAGACTCCTCCGCTTGTTCCGTCTGTGGACAGCCACACTCGCTGTGAGAAGTGGCAACTGTCTGCATGGCCGTGACACTCGCACTCTGAAAGCACACCAGGCAACAAGACAAGTGAGTGTGGAGAGAGTGCCAAACAAAATGAGTCCTCTATGTCTGTTGGATGACTTCCTGGATGGGGGCACGAATGGCGGTTATCGAGGCAAGCGACTTACTCTGGCAAGGGTTCGGCTGGCCGCTGCTGCCATTGGCAGGCTTCCAAGGCCTGTCGTTATAGAGGGGAGCACACCTTTCACAGTGCTCTCCTGCGGTGTGGTGCGAGCACACACACCTGCCAGACACCTGTCGTGAGGAAGCGAGAACCAAAGTAGGCAAACAGGATCACAAAGAGAAGCACACACACACACACACACACACAAAGAGACACAAGACTAGAACTGCCATGTCACATCAACAAAAATCACATATCACACATTCACAGACCCTCAGTGGGGGTGATCTAATGTGACGGGCTGGCAGGACTCTCTCACCATGCCCTCCGGAGGGAGCTGGTCCGTGCCCTGCTGCGTGGGCAGACAGTGCTCTGCATGCCCGTGACAGAGGCAGGTGCCCCGGGCCAGAAGAGAGTAGACGGCATACGGCGCTGGCCTGGAGGGGGCTGAACGGCGCTTGGTGGCCACAGAGAAGACACCAGGGCGGGTCTCCAGGTTATTGTGGCCTCCAGAGAAGCTAAAGGGAGATACTGTACATGTCTGAGGCTTAAGGAGCCTCATGCGCAAATTGGTGAGCGTGAGTAAGGCAAGGGCTTCCGGACTGTAAGGATCATCTACTTCTTTGCCTTTGCCTATTGAACGAAATATAACCTGTTTGAAGAAAACACAAAGGCAGACATACAGTACACTGTCAAATAACAGCACCCCAAACAACATGGCACCTGTATTTAATACCCTTTGGCCTAATGTAGAGGTAGAAGAACATTTTCAATACTGCTCATCACTGTGAAAGGAGTTTTCATTTACCAGTGAAAACAGTGGACAGTTAATCCGTTAGCATTTTTCTAAACACAGTCACAGGGCATACACATGAACAGTATTGAAAATGTTCTTATCTACTCATCAGTGTGGACATATAGTATGTCTTTCCTTGTCACAGTTCATTACTTTTGAACCTGTCAAATGCAAAACTCCTCACCTCTCCTCCACTGCAGGGCTTTGCACTGGAGTAGCGTGAGGTGCACAGCGATCCTGGATCACTGCTATCATCAGCGAGGCCAAAGGCAGAGCTGCAGTTTGAGGCAAAGAACTTCAGTGTCTGCCAGGACTGCCCAAAGTCAACAGAGCGTTCCAGAACCATGGTGTCCGGCCGAGGTGAACGGAAGAGCATGACCACGTGGGTCAGGCAGAACCGACTCTCCAGGTCCAAGCGGATCTCCTCTTCCTGGCCCTGGCCTGCCTCAGACTCCCACCAGGTGTTTGGGTGCAGGAAGGGGTCGTCAGTCATCTGCGTGGGTGGGTGCGCTGTTCCCTCAGAGCAGGGCTGCTGGGGGGAAGAGCACGACTCCTGGGAGCCGTTTCTGCAGCAGCCTGTGAGTGTGCGGAGGACCCTGCCAGTAGCCAGGTTCCCCACTGGAGGACTGCAGGCATGACCCACACATCTGGAGGCTGCGAGGTGAGACGATAACACTGAGAACAGATTGAAGTTTGCAAAGAGAAAAATCAGATGTGTGTGTGTGTGTGTGTGTCATGTTGCATGTCTATAGGAAAAAATGTGTCACTTCCAACATCAGCAGCAAACGAACAGATTTTTTTTTTCATTTAGAGCCAGACTAAAGGGAAACAAGGCACGTTTGGAGCTCAAGTTTGTCCAGTCTAATAATATCAGGGTTGTGAAGCCCATGGCAGTGGATCAGAGTTATCAATTACCATAACTCGACCTTTGGCGAGGCCACAGCTTGCCCGAATAATGGGAGATGCTTCTCAATCGGCATTCGATGTCAGGCTCTACTTACGCCTCTAAAACTGTGCCCATTATTTCGTTGAATCCCGTAACAACATTATGTAACAGTCAGTGAATGGGGCACGCGATTGACAGTAATCTGTTCGGGGTTTGCAATGCATATCCTCAATACAAGGGAAGACGCGTAAAAGTTGATTATGCTTTTGACTCGTGCAGCAAAAGAGACGTCAGAGACTAGCATCAGCATCCCGCTATCATGGTGAGAAATTAGGTGTGTAATTCCAGAGATCTTGAGCTAATCACACATTTAAATCCACACACTGGACCTGGACCTTAAATGCTCTATGCCTCACCTGTCATGCCGTGCACATCCAGAAACAGGAGCCCGATCCAGAAGAATAGCTGCATCCTCGAGAGGAGACGCAATGGCAGTGCCTTCATTCTTGAAAGTTCTGTGGCTGGAATTATTGTCCTGACTCAAGAACTGTTCACATGCAGCCAGAGTCTCCCAAAAACTACTAACTTAAACCCATGCACATCTCAGCTGTAAAGTTAAATCTTCAACACGGGAATAAAGCCGAACAATCTAATACTACGAATAAGGTAAACCAACAAAATATCAAAGCATTGCTCAAATACCATAATCTTCTATCGATCCCACAAAACTTGGTGGTAAATAGGCTATCTCATACAAGCTGATATCAAATTCAAGTAGACGCGACTAGATCGGTGCACCTGTCCTAATGAAAGCAGCCTTTCTATGAAATACCCAACTTGAGCGCGTTTAGGTCAGTACTGCGAGAAAGACAACGACCGTTGCTCCTTCCCGGGGTCACCCATATTGCCATAAAACGTCGATATCAACGATCACGATGACAGATGTCCGAGTCCTTTTGTTTTGTTCCTCCTCTGTTGTTGTCGCCCTCGCTCTAAACCCGACGTACCTACTGCGCTGCTGGACTCTCTGCGCCTGAATGCCTGCCCCCATAAAATAAAATCACAACCGAGAAAGTAAATGAGCATCCAATGTGCCCCAGTGCCCCGCAGCGGGTAATGACAGTAATGCAGCAAATGTAACCAAAACTTTGGCACTGAAATTGATTGCGCGACAAGCATTGACGGGCTGCTTGGATTTTGCAGCCTCAGTCTTTCTCGTAAGTCCCCGTAAGAAAACAGAGCAGAACAGAGCTGGCAAACAGAGCTAATGCGAAACAGGCCCCCTTGAACATACCAGACCTCGCCAGTTTCCTCCTCATGTGCTAACTCGGGCTCTTAATGGCTGGGGAGGAAATACGTTTGTTGAGGCGCTGTAGTTGGTTCAACCACAGCAATAATTTATTAGGAAGGTTGATGACCAATTTAAAATGCACAGTGCAATGAGAGAACAGTAGTTAATGCCAAGGACAATTCCCTGATGAGCCAGGAGAGTTATCTGGTCATTCCAGGGGGATTCCAATCCATTCCAGCAATTGATTCCAGAGGCACTGGATGACTTAATTTGTTTCTTAGTGACAGATTTAGCCACTTACAAATTTATCTGCTTTGCTATGTTTAGTGCCGTGGTAAGGCTATATTTAGTTACTGTGGGGTTTTATACAAATGACCTTTCTCAAGGTTCTTTACATTTGCTACAGTTTTCTTGTTGTAGCCTGATCTGCAGCAATCTGTTTGACCATGACATCTCGACTATATTATGGCTCCACTATATTATCTTTTGCAGGGCATTGCCATGCTTTTGCTTGAAAGAGAAAGAGAAGGAAATGTACAAACAGTTTGTATTGATCTTGAATATTATATATAGGCCTATAAGAGGGCATATTTGCACCTCATCACTTGCCTTCCTTCCCTGTCTGAGTTTTCCCTCTGTTTTTTTTTTTAGCAGTAGGTTTGAAAAACAGTCAACAACAAGCTTTTTTTTTGTACTACACATCACACTGTGGTACCGGTAAACATGCATTTTGGAGGCCTGAAATGCGCCACTCTGCATTTTCATGAAACCGCACAGCACTTTCAAAGGCACTTTAATTCATGAGAAGGGTAGAATTAAACAACTGCACCTTGCTGAGGTTTTATGGTAAGTTTCACGGCTTTTTAATAAAAACAACAGGGCACAGAAAAGACGGGAAATCACATTGAAGCATTTCACACCAAATGAGCTTATTTGCAGGCAAATTTCGTTATTGGAACACAGTGTCTATTAAAGTTAATCAGGTCCTAGTGCTCTTAGTTCCACATGCTGTTTTGTTTTATCCAGCTGGATTTCAATGTCTTTTTTTTGCACATTCTTTTGTGAGGATGGGCTGAAAGTAATTGAGCCCAGTGTGGTTGATGGACCCTCATCAATCAGCACTGATAAATGCACCACATCATTTGATGAATGAGAGAAATTATGTTCTGACAGAGAGTGCCAGCAACCGATTTACAGGTGAGAAAACAGACCAAAAACAAAAGGGTTGGTTGGTTGGTTATTTTGTAGCACGTAAGTACAGTAAGTACTTGTCCTCTGATACAATCCAAGTCATTGATATCCAGTTGTCTCATTTCCGCAGTTTTTGATTAAATTTTAATGTCTTTTCATGTTCTTTATCTGGTCTCCATTAAGACCCCTAGATCCTTGTCTTCCCTTTCCCCTGCACACTATTGGCGTTTTTATTTTCATTTCCCTCTTTAGACTCCAACACCCACCCTGGTGTCTGGCTGCTCTCCAGGCCATAAACCATTCTGAGGGCTCTCCTTCATCTTCAAACATCACTGCTCTTTTTTTTGTCGTCTCCCTGCTCACATCTTGCAAAAATAAGTGTCATAAATATTACTACGATTGTGTTAATCCAGTTTATGGGAATTAGGTCTATGTTAATAGTTTTTGTTATGTCCAGATGTGTGTGGGCCAGCTGTTTGGATCTCTTTTTGAGATCAGGAAAACTACCCCCCCCCCCTTCCCCCCCAAAAAAGTCTGATTTAAAAACTGTTAGAGCTTTTGATTTTCTATCAAAGGCATTCAATTTTCTGCAGAATTCAAAATGTATGTGAGGGATATATCTGGCGGTCCATAGTCCCAAAAGCAAGCCTTCCTCCATGTGTGCTTCACTGTACAAAAGGGTTGTGATAATAAAATACATGCCCTCTGCCCCTCTATCAGCTGGGTTGAGTTTAGTGAGGAATGTACAGTTATTGTGCATTCTCCCCTGCTGGATGGCTGGATGTCACTGCATTGCTGTTTGCATTGAAATGACGACCTCTGCCATGTTATAAATGATCTTGGTTGAGTGGAGAAAAATAGATCTCAATACTTAGGTTCAGTTAATGATCTTTGACTCGTTTGCACCTTTTAGGAAACAATTCAGTCTATAAACAGGAAGAGGTTGCTTTAGTAGGTAGTAAACAGAGAATTAAACCATGCTTTTACTAAAAAGAGAAACGGATATGAACCGTAAAAGTGATTTATAGCTTTTATGAAATGAGACCTAAATCTCGCAGATCCCTGGAGCTGTAGTAAATCCAGCTGTGGTTTAGAAATTCGCGGTGCTTAATGCTGATATATGGGTGTTCACCAGCGAGTGCTTGTAAGGCCTAGAGCAAAGGGAAGAGCTGTAAAGCACCTTTAGAACTGCCAGCCAAACAGGTCTGCTGTGGGTGGCTCCTCTTCCCAGCCTGAGATTTTAAACACATGAAGACTTTAATTGGCTCAGTGCCAGTGGTAACTGTCAATAACCTAATCAGCAAGACAGGCAGCAGAAGTGAAGGGCACTACAACTCAATGATTGCATTGTATTTAGCTATTATTACTGGGGCTGTGTGGGGGAATGGTACTCTTCAGTTAGATGTTTGAATAGAGATGAGCCTGTAGGTTGGTGGATGTTTTATGTCTTGCTGTTGCCCTGGGTGCTCTCTGTCTGCTGATCATGCTCCCCTGCCGAGAGGTGAAATAACAGTAAGCCGGCCTGAGCAAAGGTCACTTACCTACTGGGTGACCTCCTCTCTAATTGTTCTCCAGTCTTGTGGCGGGACAACCAGGAAATGAGTTTTCAGTTAATTTTAGAGATTTCTCTTTGGCTAGAGTGAGTGCTATACATTCCTGTTGTGTAACATTTCAGATGTTTGTGTTTCCCAAGGTTTCTCAATTCATTTTTTTATCCATTTAGGCCAAATATATATACTGGACTTGATTTGTTTTTGTTCAATACCTTCTAATTCTGAAGTTTATAGATTTCATATTTGCAACTAGACTTTTGGAACAAAGTCATTGACTTTACCAACATCGTTGGTAAAAAGACAAATGTCTTTCTTGCCTGTTAAAGAGAGTGGAGATAAGCCTCTGAACCTTTGTCATAAAATGTTTGCCATTGACATTTCATCTGCTTGTAAACAATCTGTGGTCTACTGGGACTAAGTTGTTTGGATCATTGTAAATTCACCAGATTTGTTTTGTCGTTAGCCAGTCTTTTTATATTGATGATGCCACTTGTAACAGTTCATAATAGTATTATTGTTTGCAAGCTTTTGCAAACTATTGAAGGTTGTATTTATGTATGTGTGTGTGTCTATGAAGCATACATGTGTATGTAGGTGTTTTTACATCTACGAGTATTTGTCGAGTTCAGTCCATCACACAACAAAGAGATGTATCCTTGCATGCATGTGCGTGATCAAAACTCTAGTAGCTGTGTGGATCTGTGTGTGAATACATGGGAAATGCCTTTGGTTGCGGGTAATGGGTTTAAATTGCATTTGGTGCCTTTGATCTTAGAGAATGAATGACACAGATTAAGCTGTCAGAGCAGGGATTGATAGAGGCCAGATGAAGTGGTGTGACAGACAAGAGCCCCTGTAGAACAAATGGGCAAATCGCCAAGCAGTGTGGGTGTGCATAGTTGTTTATATTATCATGGTCATTTATGCACATCGACTAGTAGTGGGTCCAGCCAGTAGTGGCTGTGTGTATGTGATAGTGTTTCTGGAATGTAAATAGAGCATACTTCTATGTATTTGTCTGTGTTTGCTGCGTTCACATGAGAATCCATGTCTGTGTGTGTGTGTTTGGTAGTGTGTGTCTGTGTTTGTGCATGTGTGTGTGTGTGTGTGTGCGTGTGTGTGATGACATATGTATTAATGCCAATGATTACTATGGGTGCTATTATATCAATTGCACAGGAGGCACTTTAGTGAGAAACGTGTGGGCTGCTGAATTGCAGAATCTATTGCTGCCACCGATAACTAAATGGTGGTGGTGATCTTTTCTTTTTCAAGTGCTCATATAGGAGGGTGTGTGTGTGTGGGGGGGGGGGTGTATGCAATGAAATTCATGGACTGTGTGATGAAAACCCTATGCATCAAGAGCACTTGCTACTTTTGCTGAGGTCGCAATTAAACAGCACACACACACACACACACACACACCCCTCATGAACATGAACACGTCTGTGTGTGTTTTTACACATACGTACACAATCCTACACACACATCCCCCCTCACACACAACCACACACACACACACACACACACACACACACACACACACACACACAGAATGTAGCAGGCAGTCTCTGGCAGCAGTAAGGAGTCATTGCTAGTGAAATGGCCAGCTTTGATTGGCACTTTATTCCAACCCCAGTCATGGCCCAGTGTGGAAGACAAGCTCATTAGAGGAACCACACACACACACACACACACACACCGTCTTCTACTTCTGCAGCTTCACAGAGCTGAGTTAGGCTCCAAACCTGCCCTGGCTGCCAGAGGCTTCCCTACACACACACACACACACACAGATTCTGTTTTGGAGGGAAAAGAGAGCTGAAATCACCGAAGGGTGAAGGTGTGTGTGTCTAGTGTGTACATGTGTGCGTGTATACGTGTGTATGTGTGTGTGTGTTCTCGCAGAGTCAAACAGTGCTCGGAGCGGCCAGCTTTGCTATGCTAATCCACCCCATTCCTCGGCAAAGCTGACCT
>JAUCNH010000183.1:31725-46653 GCA_032353275.1 Sardinella hualiensis | reverse complement strand
CCATGATTCTTCAGCAGCTGGTAAAGAAACTGGATTAGCTGGGTCTGAACACCATCCTCTGCAACTGGATCCTGGATTTCTCCAACAACACCACGCTGAATACAGGAGCCCCTCACGGCTGCTTGCTTAGCCCCTTGCTGTTAACACCCCTAACCCATGACTGAGCAGCCACACAAAGCTCAAATCACATCATCACATTTACTGATGACACAGCTCTGGTCATCTGGTCAATCTGTCCCACAATGTCGACAAAACCAAAGAACTAATTGATTTCACATGATCTCCAGTCAAGTACACGCCTTTGCCCATTAACAACCTTCCAGTTGAGATTGTTCAGAGCACAACGTTTCTGGGCGTTCACATCACGGATAACCTTACATGGACTCCACATACATCGCAAAGAAAGTCCAGGAACTTTCTGAAGAAACTGCAGAAAATGTTCTACTAGAAAGTATACTGCACTACATACTACTAGTAGCCTAAGTATGCACTAAATATAGCCAGTGTAACACCACTTGATCCATGGTGAAACGTCTCTATACAGTATATACAGTGTAGGCCTATATCAGTGGTTCCCAACCTTTTTTGGACTGTGAACCCATTTTGACATCATACATTTCTGGTGACCCCATAGACATTTGCTTTTGTTGGGTTTCATACTCCCGAACTTTGCACTTTGCTCAAGACATCCAAACCCACATGCACATTCAATATTTTAAGCCCATTAGATCCAACATCACATTGGAGATGGGCACATGGGTTCTTTGATTTAGGCATACACCCAAGGATGTTACACTTTCATTACATTTTTGAGCTCTTGAGCCAGGAAAGGTGCTTGCAAGGTGACAAGGGCAAGGTTGATAGTAGCAGTGTTCCTTTGCCAGTGTATCAAGATGTCTAGGTACCAAACTGCAAAAAATCCTTCTGTTCTGCAATGTGTGTGCGCAAAGTTAGTGCCGTTTTACCGTCAAAAACATCTCCTACGTTGTAGTCCAAACGCACTGCATTGTGGGCAATCTTGTTCCTATGACGTCTAAGTTAGCCGCGCTCGGATAAGGTAGCTAGCAACGTGTTTGAGAATTTTCTTCTTATTCTTGGTTGTAACCACTGTATTTTGGGACAAGACATCGTGTAGGTACTGAGTGAGGAGCCACCCTTCATTCTCTCTCTTTAAAACAAAAGAGGTAAGTTTACAAAAATGTGTGTTAGATTTCTATTAGTATTACCGCTGTTAGTCACTAGCATTAGCTAACGTGAGCTAGTTTCACCTCGCTAACTTAGTGGATGCCATACGTTACCCCAGCGTTTGCTGGCTAGCTGGCTAAGTCTGCGAACTCTCCAGACAACAGATATAACAAGTGTTTTTACATCTAACATCAGTCTGTAGTTAGAAGAAATGTATGACAATTGGGTGTTGTAATTATTTGGAAAACCTTGAGAACCTAAGGGATTGACGAGCAGCAACCATTGTTTGTCTGCTTTAGCTATGTTAACGTTCAGAGTATAGCCATGATTCGGCCATGTTATTTCTGTTTCCTTATCACAGCTTTTGTTTCGCAGGTAGCGTTTATTGTTGTAAAATTTACTAATCTGCCCTGAAGTTAAGTGTTGGGGTCAGCGGTGTGAAGTAAAGTATCGTTACCGATATTTGCCAGATGTTCAAATATATAATCTAACGTTTCTTGTCGTCTAACTTACCTCTTGATAAAGTTACGACAGACTTCTTTGCAAACGTTAGTGTCCATGATCATCCACATAATTTCACAACTACAAGATGGATAGCTTGGTGAACTTGCTAGCTTTGCGTCGTTGCTTAGATTTCAAGGCCCACTTGCCCAAATCAGGCCTATCCTGTTCTACTGTGCTGATTCCTATGCATTTTTAGCTAGATAGCAGATCGACAGGTTGGCGTTGTCAGCCATGGTCATGTTAGTATCAATCGCGATATGTTTACGTTACAATATTTTAAAGGTACAAACAGTGCATCATTGACGTACGTCGTCAGTATGGATGATGCGCGTCACCATTTCTTGTTAAGAATAAAAATCATCTGCCTTCGTCATTGAACTTGAGTAATGTCTACTTTATTAATTTGATAATTGGCTCAGTACTAAAGGATGATTTCACTGATTGCATGAGTAGACTTAAGTCATGGAGGCCGACAGTTCTTGAAACCTACTGTTGGAAGTGGTGTTCGTATTTTATACTAGATTGATGAATTGGCATTGTTTTATGTTAATGCCATTAAGGTAACTCGATTGCTCTTAGACACGGTGTAATTAAAGCGTCTCCGCTCAGGTTCAGTGAAGACGAGGGTCATGTACTGGTAGTGTTGCTACAATCTTGCTGAAGATATAACTAAAACGATGAGTCCTTCTGTATTTCCAACTGCAGGTGGTGTCTTGGTCTGTGTAGATACTTACAGTAGCTTGCATTTCAGTAGGGCCACATCCAACACTACATGATATTGTATCCTTGAACATTCTGTTAGTATTAAATGACATTTGGAAAGGTTAGATTGGAAAACATTCTTCCTGGCGTGATGTATGTGATGCTGTTCAGTGATGTAACCCTTATGAATGAAATGTATGTATGTATTTGATTTGATCTGCCCTATACGTTGTTGATGATTGTACCTCTCCTTTATTTCTTTCGCTCATCTCCCAGAGCAGAGATGTATAACGGGATTGGCCTTACCACGCCGCGTGGCAGTGGCACCAATGGCTATGTGCAGCGGAACCTGTCGAGCGTGCGTGCCAAGCGCCCGCGCGAGGACCGCGCAAACGACGAGAAGGACCGCGAGCGCCTGGAGAGCCAGCTCAACCGCCAGCCCAATGCGGAGATCCTGGAGCACCAGCGCAAGAGGCAGCTGGAGGTCAAGTGTGCTGAGCTCCAGGACATGATGGAGGAGCAAGGGTAAGGTGGAGTTCCTGCCAGTTCCTGATGAGAGAAGATCTGACGGGGCACCTGCAGCATTCAGTTTTAATGGGGCCAATCCTCGTCTAGTCTGCTCCCTCTGTGCGCACGTCTATGCAGCTTAATACCTGATGGCAGCACGGTTGCTTACCACCTGATCCTTAATTGGCACATCTAGATTGCCTAACTACTGAGGGCAGCATGATTTTCAGCATGCTCAGATAATATCCTCCAGTGGCTACATTCAAATGTATAGATTGAATGTCATGTAGAGCTGTGACTCGCCGCGCTTACCTGTATTGCTTCTCTCAGGTACTCCGCTGAAGAGATTGAGGAGAAGGTGAACAGTTTCCGTTTGATGCTGCAGGAACAACTGGAGCCAGCTCCCGCTCCCACAGAACGTCCAACGTAAGCACCCCCACCCCCCACACACACACACACACACACACACACACACACTATCGTCACATCCCAGCAGCTCTCAGTAAACTAGTCGTCTCCAATTTCTATCGTCTCTTCTTCATCCTTACACTATTGTTGTCTTTATTTGACCTGTTTGCAGTGCAACCGAGACACATGCGTTGGCGGCTGCCAACCAACAGAAGAACGACCGGCTGAGGCAGGCCTTCGGCATCGGCTCCGACTATGTGGACGGCTCCTCCTTCCACCCCGACCGCAAGGAGCGCGAGAAGGAGAAGAGGGAGCAGGAGAGGCTGGAGAGGGAGCGGCTGCAGCAGCAGAAATATCAGTGAGTGAATGACTGGAAAGAGCCGGTCGGGAGTCGGAGAGACAGGAGTGATTGAATGAGGTTGTAGGATACATCCGGTTAATCTGGGGTTAATGGCTGTCATTTCATACCGTTTCCATTTTTGTTGAATTGTTTTGACTTTGCATTATTCCTTTATTCTGTGCGCTCCAGACTGATAGAAGCATCCGAGGAGTCGGACTCCTCCCCAGAGCGCAAACAAAGTCACAAGAAGAAGAAGAGGAGAAACAAGCGTAGAGAAAGGTGAGTGTGGAGAGTGAATGAGGAGCTAAGCATACTGTGCAATAATAACACAGGCTTGTTTTGGTTTGGCTGCTGAGGAATGGAGAGTATATGACTTTAGTTTGATCATGGCATGTGCTGTTATGTGTTGTAGCTCAGAGTCTCCCTCCCCCTCTCCCAAGCGTGAGAAGAAGAAGGCTCAAAAGAAGAAAAAGAAGAAAAGGTGACTTTTTGCAACTGTTTTTATTTTTGAGCTGCTGTCAACTTGTCAGGGGTAAATTCTGTGAGACAGACAACAATTATATCAGTAGCAGCAGCAGACAGGCTAGCAATTATCCTCTTTATTAGATTATACACACCTGTGATCCTGTTACAGCCTGATACAAAGTTGTGTATATTTACGAACCCTGCCTTGTTGTTAGCCAGGCCCTGATGAAGTAAATGATTGTTTACGTAACCAACCTCTTCATTATTTCTCAGGGTGGAATCTGAAGACGAAGACAGTGACAGGTAAGATACTTTGGCAGAACACGAGCTTGGGCAGTAGAATTGGTTCTTAAACTGTTCAAGAACTGTTCAAGAATGTTCATCATTTTGTATCCCTGTATTCTGTCCCCGTTATTTTCCAACAGTTCTTCTGAAGAGAAGGAGTCCTCAAAAAAGAAGAGAAAGAGGAAGAGGAGTGAAAATGAGACGCCACCTCCTTCTAAAACACGCAAACGGCGCAGTGCGTCATCCAGCCCCACTCACAGGTTGGTGCATGTTGGTAGTGCCAGTCAGTGACCAGCCTATTGATGCCAATTAGGAATTTAATGACATACTGTCCTCACCTGACGAAATTTCCATTTGTATTGCCAATAGTTTATTCAACTGTAGTGCTTAGTGTTGGATCCATTCAGTATTTCTCCACTGAATGATTAGTGTTCAGCATCTCTATCATAGTTATTTGTCAATATGTGCTGAATAATTTTAACCTTTTCCGTGTGGGTATGCACATGAAACCTGAGTTCTGAACTGCAGGGTATATTCCTTATCTAGCACAATATCTACAGTAGCTTCCTTTGTTGGCTGACGCTATTTCTCCCGATGTCTGTAACCAGCCGCTCTCCTGTGCCGCTGAAAGAGCGCCAGCAGAATCAGTCGGGCAGAAGAGGCGAGGAGGGGCGTAAGGAGCGGTCTCCTGACAGGATGGGGAGGGGGCGCAGCCAGGACTCTCCCCCAAGGAGAGCCGGACGAGAGGTAGGATCTTTGATGCTCCGTCTCAACGTCTGCAATCTCAGTTAATGGCAATATGCCTGTGAAGATGCTCGTTCATCCAGGACGGTTATTGGCAGCCATTAGTTGGTGCAGTTGTTCAAGTTGAATTCTGTTCAAGATCTCATGAGATCTGTGCCCAAATGCACATCTGGAATTTCTGCCACGCTTGTCTGACTTTGGCTCATGTCCTTCTACCACTCTTTTAATGGAATGAATGTTCTCTCTTTGCCCTCCTCTCTCAGAAACCACCCAGGCATGGCAGTTCCTCTGACGGAGAGCGGAGAGAGAAAGAGAAGGACCGAGGCAAGGAGAGGAAGTCCAGACACGACTCCTCCTCTCCTTCTCGGGACCGAGACAGAGCTCGTCAGTCCAGGAGCCGGGAACGGTCAAGAGGACGGGAGAAGCAGCAGGACAAGCAGCAACGAAAGAGACACGACTCGTCCTCCCCTGCCCCCTCCCCCTCTCCGTCCCCAAAGAGACAGAGTCGGGTCGAGGAGCGTAAGAGAGGGGGGGAGGAGGAGGAGAGGAAGAGGAAAGACAAGGCTCCGAGACGACGCGAGGACTCATCAGCCTCTCCCGAGAGGGAGCCTGCTCGGAGAGGACGGAGCAGAGAGAGGGAGCGAGGGAGTGGAAGAGAGAGGGATGCTTCTCCCAAGGCTCCCTCTGACCGAGAGAGGGACCGGGACCGGGAGCGGGCCAGGCAGAGAGAGCCACCCAGGGGGAGGGAGAAGGAGAGCCCTCCGCCTCCTGCCAGAGTGCGAGAGAGCGACCGTGAGAGGGAAAGACGCAGGGATCGCCCCAACGGCTCCCCGACCCCCCCAAGGCGCTCGCCCCTCGCCAACGGCCGGCAGCGAGAGAGGGATCGCGAGGAGGAGAGAAGGAACGAGAGGGGCAGGGAAAGGGAGGCTCACAAAGACCGGGAACGAGAAAACGAGCGAGATAAAGAGAAGGAGAAGGAGAGGGTGAGAGAGCGGGAAGACTCTCGCTCGAGAAAGAATCGCCCCCACGATCGCACGCCAGAGAGGGACAACGCGGCAGAGGCGAGGAAAGAGAGAGCTGTAGACGACAGACACCGAAAAGAAAAAGAGGCGGAGGAGAAGAAGCGAGAGAAAGCGAAAGAAAAGAGTCCCACAAAGGAGGACAAGGCCAAGGCCAAGCAGAAGGCCTCGAAGAAGAGCAAAGCCAAAGAGAGCAGCAGCAGCAGCAGCGACAGCAGCAGCAGTAGTGGCAGCAGCAGCAGCAGTGATAGCAGCAGTAGCAGCAGCAGCAGCGACGACAGCGACAGCTCCTCGTCCTCCTCCTCATCTTCCTCCTCCTCTTCGTCCGACGGCGACAAGAAGAAGAAGAGGAAGAAGCAGCAGCCGCCGCAGCAGCAGAAGGCGGCATCGGAGGGGAAAGGGAAGGGGAGGGAGAAGGATGCCCCGGCTCCCCCTCAGCCGTCGGCTCAAAAGGAGAACGGGAGCAGAGAGAGAGCGGACCGGGGCAGGGAGAGGGAGCAGCCCCTTGCACCCGCTCGAAAGAGTAGCCCGTCTCCCCCGCCGAGGGCGCGCGACCAGAGGGAGGAGCACGCGGACAGGAGAGGCCGCGAGCGCTACAGCCCCGCGCTGGCCACCAGGGGCAGCCCTCCCCGCTCCCCACCCAGGGGCGGAGGCAGGCGGCCGGGCCGGGAGGGGCCCCAGGAGCGCTACACTCCCACCGAGACGCGGGACGACCGCGCCAGGGAGCGAGAGAGGGGGAGAGAGACGGAGCGGGAACGGGAGCGGGGGAAGGAGAGGTTCTCTCCGGCGGGGGCCGAGAGGCAGAGGGACCGCGGCGGCAAGGACAGATACTCGCCCGCCAACAGGGACAGCCGCAGCCCCCCGCCCCCCGCCGCCCATAGAGGCTGGGAGAGAGGAGAGCGCTACTCTCCCACGGAGCCCACCAGAGACGGTGCTCAGGCCCAGAGCAGAGGAGGGCGAAGAGAAGGTGCCGACAGGGACGCTTACAGGTCCTCCGCTGGGGACAAGGACAGGGAGAGGGAGAACGATGGGGACAGAGACAGGAGACGGAGAGGAGAGTCACCCGGCTCCCCCAGAGCAAGGGGCCGGGAAGAGGGCTCCCGTACGCCGCCTCGGCAGTACCAGGACGCCCCGCGGGGTCGTTCCCCCAGGAGGGTCTCTCCTGCCCGCTCGCCACGCAGAGAACGCAGTAGGGACAGAGAGAGGGACAGAGAGAGGGAGCGAGAGCGGGAGAGGGAAAGGGAGAGGGAAAGAGAGAGACAGAGGGAGCGTGAGCGAGACAGGGACAGGGAGAGAGAGAGGGATCGGGACCGAGAGAGAGACGCTGACCGAAGCAGAGACAGGCCACCGGCCAGAAGGAGCAGTAGGTCTCGAAGCCCCAGGAAACGGAGCAGTAGGTCTCGAAGCCCCAGGAAACAGAGCAGCCCCCCCTACAGGTACAGTATGCAGTGCATCAACATCAACCATATTTAATGTGATGGCTCTTTAGCTTCTGTCAACAGGGCAAATCCATCTTG
This sequence comes from Sardinella hualiensis, assembly GCA_032353275.1. Taxonomy (NCBI): domain Eukaryota; kingdom Metazoa; phylum Chordata; class Actinopteri; order Clupeiformes; family Clupeidae; genus Sardinella; species Sardinella hualiensis. Next base: position 38,977 of record JAUCNH010000183.1, on the reverse strand, counting down.
GTTAGTTTTGATAAACTAGGCCTCTCTAAGAAGTGATTGGGCAGTGCATGTTAAATATTATTCCAGACATGTTCCTGTCTTACCTCTGGAGAACTTTTTCCTTTGTGAATCCATGTAGAGTTGCTAAGTAGTATTTTTAGTAGTCAGTCTCTTTTGTGGTTAATTGTCCATTGAAATGATACACCATTGCCTATAATCTTGTCAAGTAGTGGACGCTCAGTGTCTCGAGAACTACTTATGTGATTCTGAAATTTGGTGAATGTATTTTGTATATAATTATTTCACTTCCAATATGCCTCGGCTACCCAGTAAAAAAAGGGCATAAAATATATGCTACAAGTACAAGAGTCCTCTGGACAGTTTATTTAAATGTGTTCATTCCTTTAGCAGATCTCGCCGCTCTCCATCTCCCCGCTATCGACGCAGGAGCAGCCATTCGCTCTCCAGAGAACGGGAGCAGGAAAGGAACCGAGAGAGACAACGAGAACAAGAGCAGGAGAGAGAGAAGAGGACACGCCCTCCGGCCAAAGCACCCTCCCCACACAGTCGCTCTGGATCATCTTCGTCTTCATCCTCATCCTCATCCTCCTCGGACTCTGATTCATCTGCCTCCGACAATGAGGGAGGGAAGGCCGGAAAGGTTCCGAGCAAGAAACCTGAACTGGAGAGAGAGTCAGGGGTGAGGAGGGAGGAGAGGGAGAGGGAGAGGGAACGGGAACAGGGCCGAGAGACTGCCGAGAAGAGAAGGTCCGGGTCTGTGGAGAAGCGTGCTCCTGCCAGCCAATCGGATCGCAAGGCACACAGCAAAGGCCCTCCTTCTCCCGCACGGTCCCCAGCAGAAAGCAGGGATTCGTCGAGAGGAGGCCACCGGGGCCAATCAACAGCAGCTCTGTCCCCACGGGAACCAGAGCAGCCAAACACAGCAAAGAACCCAGTGAATGGACAGGCAGGGATTGAGGAGAAGCTGAAGAAGAGCTGGCAGGGTAGCTCCAGCTCCTCCTCCTCCTCCTCCTCCTCATCTTCGTCATCCTCTTCCTCTTCATCTTCAGACAGCTCAGACTCTGAGCCTGAGCAAGGCAAAAGGTAAGGACTTGCATTGGCATACATTTCAGGAAACATTTTAAACACACAAACAAACAGTTTTTGTTCATATAATTTTTTTTACCCCATTTTCAGTAGCCATGATGCTCCGCCACGCAGAAAATCACCTTCATCTTCATCAGCTGGTGAGAAGGAAGGGAAAAGAAGGTAACTGTTTTCTCTTGTTTGTAAAATATGTGTTTTCCATGGACAGGCACCCCTGTCATTGGGAAGTTGTTAAACTCTAGAATTTCATTTATTGATTTTCATACACTCTTAGCAGATTGTCTGCCTCCCCTAAAATTGCCAGATGTGTGAGGACGGTTATTAGCATTAGTTTGGCAGCCTCAAAAGCGTGTACTGATGTTCTTATAGATTAAATTATCTGTTGGGTTGCCAGATCATTAGGCCATTCTGCAATCTGATTGATATGCTCATTCCCTTTTCCTGCTTATGTACATCTCGAAAACATCTAGTTACTGCCATAATAATATTATTGGCACTTTTTGCCTCACCCCCAGTAATCTGAATGGAAAATTTCAATTGGTTCGGTTACACACAGAAGGCGTCCTGTGATCAGATTCTCAGGTCATTTTTGTTTCTCTCCTCAGCCCTCCTCAGCCTAAAAGGGTGCCAGCTGATTCGCTTAGGGACTCCCGTTCACTCAGCTATTCTCCGCCAATGAGAATGCGCCATGGGGCTCCCTCCCCACCCCACCGAAGGTGAGAATTTTAATCTAATTTAATACTAATGTTGGTGGTGTTGATCTGCCTTGCAGCATGAATAAATAAAATGAGCTTTTATGGACTTGCTGGTTTTATGTGTTGTGATATCAAATGTAATCAATGTCAGCTGTAAATTTGAGTGCAGAAAATGTATGCCATTTTGAAACGGAAAATGTGTGGGAGTCCTGTGTGTTCCAGTAACACAGAGACACACCATGCAATGCTAATAACTTTGCCTCTCCTCTTCCTCAGGAGTGGAAGCAGGCGGTCCAGAAGCAGGTCTCCGAGCAGCAAGAGGAGGAGATGAGCCCTTTCCTACACGTCCCCTTATTTTCTCCCATTTCATATTTTGCGAATCTCTTGACGTTCTGAGCTGGACAGGACTGTGCCGAGCCCTTTGGGTGGCCACTAAGGACATTAGGGACTTTTCCCCAATGATGTGATGGTTAAATTCACTTTTGTATTATGGTGACACATGTGAAGGGTGTGAGACAAACACAATTTTCTCACACTTTTTTTTTTTTCTTTGACCCTTCATTGTTATGAATGTAGATATGACTTCAGTAAATTTGGCTTTCACTGAATGGACTATGTACTGTTCCCACTACTGTGAGTAGACATGACAAACCTTTCTGTTCTCTTTGTGAAAAATAACAAATTGAGTAATAATAAAGACCATTGTGTGTCTCATGTTTCTTTTAATGGGTTTTTGAAGTGCTGGTTATCTTTCCTAACCTGAAACATTCAGACGCACCACTGCAAATTTGATTTTGTTCTGCAGGTCCATTGGGCCGAGCGCCGTGTTGGAGCTCAATGGCCATTGTACTTAAAACTCCAGGCACCATCACATCAGGCTAAGAGCCATGTAGAGATGGATTTAACATGATGATAGAGCAACAACAAAGATGCTTTCGATCTTTTATCCATTGGTGAATGGAGGAACGGACATGTATCCATTGGTGCTTTGGGTATGGGAGGGTTATTGCTCGTTACCAGAACCTACACAATCCCAGATGTGGGTCGGGCCCTTAGGCTATTTACATTCTGTACTTAACTGTACACTGTTGCCTGCAAGACTGCATACCAGATTCTGCAGGGTGGCTCAAACATGTCCTTTGCAAATGTTCAAAATATGAAAGGGCTGTGGCTCTTAACACTGATGTGGAAGGTGTCGTTAAAGATGTTTGGATGGACACCTCTTTTTTTAAAAGTAGCAGCCTTTCATTAGAGTACAAGTAAGGGTTATCTTTGATGCAAATATTGAGGTTGAGGTTGTCCTCCATTTAATCCCAGCGGTTTATTTTCAGTTGTCTTACTCTCTACAAAGTGGTATATGCTACGGATTATTTTCATCAACTTAATTGCACTTATTCATCTACTGAGTTTGGTTTCAGTAAAAAAAGACATCAATTCCCATAATTCAAAGCTGTCACTTCCGCCTTCGTAGATTTTGTGCGCCGGTGTTTGAATACAATGCATGTTGAATGATTGCGCCAAAGGATTTTTTTAAATAGACAAGAAGTACCAATACAGAAAATAATCATCATTACGTGCAAGCATGGGGCCGATTGAGGTATGTTTTCATATTAACATGTCTATTACTGATTTGTAAGGATGACTTATTCTACAAGGGAAAGGCTTGGACCGGTGAACCTAGTCAACAACGTTAGCTAATTAGCGTTACTTGACGGTAATAGTAGCCACTTAAATTTTGCAAAATATGAATTGTTTGCCTCATGTTAATGAAACATTGAAGTTGAGAACTATAGTTGTGTGTAGGATACGTTTTTTTGCATAATAGTGGGGTTACATTTATGTTATGGCAGTGTGGTTTTGAAACTGTCGAAAGACGGAGACTTGCAGAGTGTTCAATTAAATGTCATATCAATAAATCCGTTTTCTGTATCAGCTTCTCCACATGTCGGTGTACTCTCAGAGCTTCTCTCCCTGCGGGCGATTTTTAGCGGTGGGGAACAACTACGGAGAGATTGCACTGTTCAGGTACTTCGATGACCCCAAATTTGACAAAATGTCAGACATTCTTGTCTGCTGGCACCACTGGCCAAAGTCTGCCATGTTGAATTGTGCAAATGTTGAATTGTAATGACTGATTTTCTTGTAGTTTATCAGCTGCCCTCAGTCCAGAGGCAACAGATCTCAGTCAGAAACCAATCCTCACTTTCACTGGTGAGTCTCAAAAGGATTGAACCTGTGTCACCATTCCACTGCATTTAAGATATGTGTAATAGTCTTCTCAATATTTTTTCCAAATCCATGTCTGTGATCATTATAATGCCTTCCATCTCATGGCCCTTTGTTTGTGCCAGCTCATGACGGTCCAGTGTTTTCCCTGCTTTCCACGGACACCCAGCTCCTGAGTGCAGGGAATGGCGAGATGAGTGCCTGGAACTGGTCTGAGCTCATCAAAAGGGTACGGCTGACCAACAAAGTGTTCTTCATGGTCTTGAGAGAACATGCCATTCATGTGCCCATGCAAAGTTCTTCTTCAAGTTTAGGTGCATCCTGTGTTGAGAATTTTTTTTAAAAATTGTTCTTTATCTGTCTTGAATTAGGTGTTGTAAATAAGAGAAGAGAGGACCACTTTGTGCACAAATTGTTTTCCATCCAAGCAATGCTTTACTTGGATAACCAACCTACAAATATGTTATGAGATGATTTGTCGAAATTTAATCTTGGCCTTTGAAATCGTTGAACAATTACTTAATATCACTTGAACCAAAGTGTGACCTCATTGTCCCCCAGTGCAGTCTGGCCGGTGTCATTCTGTGTGTAGATGAATTGAATCTGTGATATTTACAGTCAGATTATTTTAGCTCCTCTCAGTATGACACTGCTCTGTATGACTCCCTGTAGCCGAATTAAGTTCAAAAGCTCTCCGTGTTCTCTGGACATGCGCTATGAATGAATGAAGTCTACTCATTGTCATGGATAGATGGTTACCTCAAAACGATCAACAACGGTAGGAAATTTGTCCTAATATCTCTTTCTCTCTCTCTCTTTCTTTCTCTCTCTCTCTAGAACACAAAAGCTGTATGGACAAGAAGACCTAACTACAAGTGAGATGCATAATATGCTTATTGCAATTTCAGCTGCACAGGGAGTTGTGTTTACTGCATACTAGAACTCTTTTACTATATAAATAGCATATGGAATATACAAATAAATGGAGCATATACAGTACATGTTACTCTGAAAACTAATAATCAGTTTTACTATACTGTATACAGTGAGTTATTGCTTCTTTTTTCTTCCAGAACCAGTCTAGAGATTCCTGAAATCAATGCCATGGTGCTCAGTCCTAAAGTGAGTAGCGTAGCATGGATTATCATGGCTTGTCATGTGTTGCTATAAATTGATCAAGTAGCAGTGTTCAACGTAAAGTGGCTGTCATTATGCTGTGTTCAATGTAAAGCAGTGCAGGGTGTGGGAATGGCAGGTTTTAAAGACAACAGTGCATTCTCTCTCTCTCCCTCCCCTTCGTCTGTTTTCTCACTCTTTCCCCGTCTTGCTTCTCGCTTTCAAGGACAACAGCTTGATTGTTGGTGGAGGCGACAATAACATTCACATCATGGATCTCGAAAGTGGTGTCTTCAAGGTCTGAAAGCAAGTTTCTCCATCGGTGTTCATTGGGATGCTCCGAGAGATGTTCTTTCTCATGTTTGAGTCAACCACTCACCCCCTTATTATGTTTATTTACGTTGATGTTTACTGTGTTTGAGTGCATTTGCCCAAAGCGACTTATGAATGTATATTGTAGACACACTATTGGCTCCCTGCCATACTAACTTCTGTTGTGATTGTGAGTGTGTTGATATGTCAGCTGCTCATGCATCACAGCTGACTTTATTGCTGCTGCCCCCCACCCCCCACCCCCCCATCCAGTCGGTGCTGCAGGGCCACAGTGACTACATCCACTGCCTGACAGTGAGAGAAAGGGAGGGAGAAATCCTGTCTGGAGGGGAGGATGGTGCAGTGCGGATCTGGGGTAATTTACTAGCCTCCTCCCTTGCCAACTTGCTCCAATCTCTGTTTTTGAAAGCAAACTCTATGAGGTCAGATCTTTTTGTACTCACTGTCTAGTAACCAGTATCACCTCCTTTCAGATTCCAGGACAGCTCAGTCAGTGCACTGCATTGAAGTTTACAAATATCAGGTACAGTTACTTGGTGGACCATTGGATGATGGTGTTGTTGAACAGTCAGTGACAAGTTACTGAAAGGGTTGAAGGTTTTAACTGGATGCTTGTTTTCTGTTTCATGTTGGGTCATTGTAACAGTCTTAGAGAAACATAAACAATCAACCAAGAACAGAGACTAACTTTGTCCCCCGCTCATCTTGGCCTGTGTGTTATGGCAGGAATGTGCCCGCCCCCAGCTTGGCAGATGGATCAGCTGCCTGACCACAGACTCCGACTGGATGGTGAGAAGGAGGGGGTGGGGTCGTTGTCTGCTGTGTCCATGACAGACAGGCTCTGTTCATAGGATGGGGGAGATGGGGGAGATGTGGGGTGGGGTGGCATTGTAGTATCAAAAGGGTTGGTGTGGACATGCTTCCAACTAGAGACAAGATTAAGATCTGAACATGTATGCTCTTGTTTCAAATAGATTTATCAGTTACCTGTGAATTTTTGTCATCCTTGCGCAAGGAAAATGACTCCTTTGAGTGTGTTTTGTGACTGTATAAATGGCCGAAAATCCTGATAAGATGGTGATTGTGATTAAAATCAGAATGAGCAGTAGTTTCTCTGCTGCCAGATATACCACACACACACCCTTTCATCTTCACTCTTCCCGCTGCCAGCTCTGTGGAGGAGGCCCGTCGCTCTCTCTCTGGCACTTGCGTTCCATGTCTCCCACGTCAGTCTTCCCTATTTCCGGTTGCCAACGTCAGGCCATGTTTTACCAGGACCTGGTGAGTGTTCATCTGTGGGCTATTCCTCCAGTAAAGTGTGCTTTACCATGACCATAACCACGCATAGTGTGCTGCTGAATGTATTTATGTATTTGAAGAAGAATATGGTTGCCTCTACTTGTTTTCTGTGAACATATTTCACCCTTACGTTCCTTGCCGTTTTAGATTTTATCAGTTGGATAATGATGGTTTTGATGGAAAATCAACATTGTTTCAATGTCAGCTTTCTATCTGGGTTAAGTAACATGAGTGCGCTAAAATTGCCAATTTTCGTATTTTAGCAGCATAGAGTCGACGTAATAATCAACGAGCGTGCAAGTCTCCAGTCAGGCAGCGTCGGCGCATTGATATGGAAAAACACAAGTCTCCAGTCAGGCGGCGTCGGCGCATTGATATGGCCGACTCGGGAATATAGTTCTTGGTCAAATCAGACTCTCAGAAATCGCATGTTTCATTTGTTGTTAATGTTATTACAGTTTTCAAGTTCTCAAGATACGGTGTTTAAATGCTGAGGA
>JAUCNH010000175.1:8483-20294 GCA_032353275.1 Sardinella hualiensis | reverse complement strand
TTAGAAGCTTGCCCCCATTGCTACGCTATTCTGCCTCGCCAAAGCCGCCATAACTCCATTCAGGTCGCATCATTTCGGTTCATTTTTTGTCAGCTTGTTGTACTGGAGTACTGCTTCAACTGGAATGTAGGCTGAGACGTGCCGGCGTTCCCCTTTAATCCTAAACTCACTCGCTGAATCCCATTGCCACCCTAAACCTCAAGCCCTGAACTCTCAAAGACTCAACTAGCATAAATCAGCTATCAGTTAGCAGTATCAGTTAACTCTTCGAGGGCTCAGGGCTTAGAGCGGTACTGGGATTCATCCATTATGTTTGTGTGCTTATCAGCTCAACACACCCATGACTGAATCCCCACTGAATGTCCCCACTAAGCCCTAAGGCCTGAACCCTCAAAGATTTAACTACCTTGGAACTGCCTCGTGATTGGCTGGTTTATCCCAGTTAGACGGTTTAGTGCTTAGGGCTTAGGACAGACCTCATGACTCAGTCTGTGTAGTCCTGACGCCTCAAGATGTTTATGTAAGGAAAACCTTACAGGTGTCTTAGGCCAAAAATAGAACAAGGTACAATAGATGCAACAAGCTGCATTGTGGGTAATGGATTAGAAAGAAGGACATCAGTCAGCGTGAGGGCCACATCAGTGCTCACATCTCCCTGCTACTGCCAAACTGGACAACCAATGGCAGCTACTGATCCTGTTAACTCAAAATGGACCTTTGAAAAGTCCAGGGAGGGAGAATGTGGAACGATCACATGCATCGTCTTGATGTTATGTAAGAGCCGAGACAGAGAGAGAGAGAGAGAGAGAGAGGGATAGAGAGAGAGAGAGAGAGAGAGAGGGGGATAGAGCTCCTCTTCAGTGTGTGATGCTGCCTCAATGCAGAGTGGTGGTGGCATCAGCCAGGCACAAAACTGCCAGTCACCGGCCGCTTGGGCACACATCTGTTGCCCCCCCCCCCCCAAAGCTTGCCACACAAAGGGGGCATTCAGGGGCACCGGGAGAGGGGGGGTAGAGAGGGGCGTGAGCAGTTTGAATGCAGGCCTTTCACTGGTCGGTTCAAGCAGAAACCGCACACCCTCACAGGCAGCCAGCGCACCTCCAGTCTGCAAACACAAACACCCTCTAAAACTGGACCTCCTACACAGTGAAAAACACACAGGTAATTGTTAAGTTGTGTTGAGTTTTTTTTCCCCCCACATTTTCATTTTTGAACTGACTGAAATGCACCTTTGTACACACTGAGGTATGCTGCTCTTGAAATATTTGCATCCAACCAAACACAACCAGTGTCCTGCCTCTATGTCCAATTCAGTCTCAATCTCTTGCATGCGTCAACAGAGAAGGGTACACACACACACACACACACACATATACATACGCACACACGCATTCACACACACACACAGTTCATCTACTATTCATGAATGTTTGAAGAGCCTAGAAAAACACTGAGTGAATTATCCATTGGTCCTTCAAAGAGTAGTAGATTTTATTAACACTGACACACACACACACACACACACACACACACACATACAGTGCATGTGCATGGCTGAGCCTCTCTTGAAATATATAGGGCTATGCTTCATAGCAACAAAGTTATAAGCCACTTGGCATCAAGTGCCGAGGCCTTTCATATAAACACAGTTTCCATGGTTACCGCTCTGGTTGCCCTGGCTCTTGTGATCCTGACAAGCTTGTGAGTATGTCTTACTGCAGGAGGTCTTCCTGTGCGCCCACTCCATGGTAAAACAGAAACAAATATACAACTGGGTCAGTATAATGAAAGCAAACAGGCCCACCGAGGGCTCGAAGTTTTAGTGCAATATGTGTGTCAGCAGACATAAATACGCATCGGCTTTATCGGGCACATCGACATCGAGTGTCCAAAACGGACATCCGTGTGAGGTAACAGAGTGTTTCTGTCTCCTCATTACGGGCTTATGGCGCTAATCTCCATTAATGCCTTACTCCAGTACCTTCCCAGGAGTCTTAGTGAGCCGTCACAACCATTCACATTCCCACACGCATGACTCTCCCTTCCCTTCCCCTCCCTTCCCCTCCTCCCGCCTCATTACATATCCACTCTTCACAAGGCACATTGGTGAGCATCATCTTCACAGCAGTGCTTGCACTAACTGCACAGCCCCACCACTGGGCCAACAGAGGCATATGTTGCCCCGCTGTTTTTTTTCTTTTTTTTTGACTGGGGAGGGGAGGACATGAAGAGAATGGTAATTAGGGCTTTACAGCACACTGGAAGTCAACGAGGCCCCTACAAATACATGCTGCAAGGGAGCCTGGAAATGTGCAAGACGTGATGCAAGACTGCGCAAATGTGCACGGAACACGTACATGTTCCTTACTGTGTGCCTGGCTAGGCTACCACTGGTGTTGCCATGATTGCAGCCTACAGCATGTGGTGCATTTGGTACATTGGGGGCAGGGAATGGGGGTGGGTGAATCTGATGGGAATTTTGGCATCAGTCTCTCTGCTTTGTGTGTGGTTGTTCATGTCCATCAATCTAACTAAATGAAAATAGGTTTTTCTTGTATGCCAGCAACATCTCTATGTCTCATCATTAGCTATACAGGTTGTTTATCTCGCCACCAGCTCTGAAAGTGGCCTTTTGTGGGCGTCTTTGTGTGCGAGTGTGTTTACTCAACTACTTGGACTCGTCTGGAGTCCTAACTAGGGCAAGCTGGCAGATTTCCTTTTTTAATCCTCGGGAAGAAAAGGGTCGGCCCGTAGAACGCCAAAATACCTTTGGATCAGTTACTGATTTCCCAAAAGCAGACCATCCCTGCTAACCTTCAGAGCCCAGCACACACACCTCAAATCAAAGCATCCCTGCACATGACTAAAAAATGAGTGGCGCCACTTCACTGACTAGGCTCCTCTGTCCTTAACACCTCGCCCATAGGCGAGTATGTAAGTTAGAGTAAGTGAGACTACTGAGCATAATCCAGCGATAAGGCTTTGCACCTGATGACTCCACATGCATGATGGACTGGATCTACAGCATTATCTTGGAGGGCAACACCATCATTTCAATACCATGTCTATCAACACTCTATCAAATGATTCTTACTGAATTAATTGGAAACACGAGAGCAAATAGAAGGTGTGTAGATAAAAGAATTTGAAATCACATGATCTGGACAGAGACCTCACAAAAAGATTTCTCACAAGAATTCTTTCACTTTCACTTTCAATATTCATAACTTACTTAGCTAAACCACTGAAACCATGCCATGAGACAAAGGAATATATTGTACATTAGAGAATATGGTTCATTCACCCGTCAACAAGTAGCCTATCTTATAGAGGGCTGAGGCCGGTCATGCTGTAAAACTTCCATACACTTCCACACAACATCCACACATTCAGCCCATTTCAACAGTCTGGAAAATGGCCACAAAAACAACCAACCACCCATGAACTCTGCAATTCAGATCACAGCTTGAGGTTACAACCCAGTGACCAGTCTGCCAACTGGCACACTGTCAGTGGTCAACAACTTTGTTGTTAAATACGTCTATTCCCACACCATACTTTAGCCCACATCTCGGTTGCGACCATATATTGCTCTACCTGAGTCTAGACGATGGCAAAGGGACCGTTTGGCAGCCTCCACGTCTGGCCTGGGATTGTCCAGAACCTGCCTGCTCCACTGGAGTGGCGTCAGGCTTCCTTCAACCCACAGACAAGCCTTAGGGGAGACATACAACCTACAAAAGGAGGAGATAGGAGATAGTCAACAAGAACAGGGGCAGAAGATGAGATTCATAGGCCATTGTTGACATTAGGGTTTAAACAAACAAACAAACAAGGTAGAATGATGTCAGAAAGATAGGCTACTGTCAAAACTGTCAAAGCTGTTCTGTAAAGGTTCAGTTTTTCAAATGCAGCACCTACTGGACATAACATTGCTGGACAGAGCATTCATTAGCCGGGTGAGCATGACCTGGGGTCAACCTGATCATAAATTAGCCATCCACTAATCTTCCTGGACCGTTTTGTTGACACGCTAACCACTTATGGGACTAACAAAACCTACAACAAACAGGCATGAGGACCTAAGCCGCTATACCGTATGCAAATAAATGCTATTCTCTTGTATGCATGACCACCAGCATCAAATATCCTGTTCACAGAATGCATGTCAGTGCGGTTGTGTTGCTTTACTGTTTGCCCCCGTTCACTTCGTTCTTATTTTGGGTGTTCACATTAAATGTTGAACAAAGATTCCGTGCACTCTTTTTAAACAACCTGTCTTTACGCGAGGCCTACACGCTATGTTTCAAATAGAACGATTATTTCAGAGCTAAGCGTTTTAAATGTGTAAAACCGCCGCCCCCACGCTGGGGGCATTGACTACACTGACTGTATTTTGTGTAAAATTCTCATGAAACAGGATTTGGTAACAAAGCGATCACTCAAGGATGGAGACTGCAATAACTGAATTCGCCTTTAGGAGATGACAGTTGTAGGTCGACGAAAACATTAGCACACTAGCCAGTGATGGCTCATGACACCGATACAGTCAAGCCAAATAATAGTAGGGTTGTAGAAATCATATGAGTGCCTCAATATGGAAAATTAGACTGACTCTGGAGGCTACACAAGAAGAAAGGCAGCGGGACGTAGACGGGCGGGTATGGATGGATGTTAAACCTTCCACCTCGGTGACTGCAGACCCGAATCTGGTTCAGACATCTTTACTCCCTGTCTCCCTTAAAAACGCGACCAGATGAAAGCATCATGTATGATTTATCTCCCTATATTTAACAGCCGTGTCAAATTGTACTAAATCGCTGCAATAACTCCGTGCGTAAAATGGCATTCACGCCCCCGTGTCAATACTAGTGAGGTCTGATTACACGCTCATTAGTGGCACATTGACATACAGCTTAAAATTCACAACAACGAATAATAGTGTTTAGAGTAAATTGTTTGGCCTTGTTAAGTTGTGGAGCCATGATAGAGCCCCGGTGCCGTTATGAACCCGACGAATGCATTACTGTCCATCCGATTCAAGAGTAGGACCAGTGTTTCTGCACAAAGCAGGACAGACAGAATGACCATACCAGGTTTCCTCTGAATCCTGATCGCAAGGTAAGAGGGAATCAAGGTTCAATAGCTCAAGATCGTCAAAAACAGTAGGTTCCGTGCTGTCGCCAGACACATAATCTGCATCAGATGAAGGGTCGTCGGGATTGTGTGGTTGGAAGTATGGGAAAGGCTCCTCATTGTAAAGTCCTAAGGATGCCGGGCACGACAGTGTCGGTGGCGGACTCGGGATGCAGTAGCTGCTGCTAGCAATAGAATTCCCGAGTAAGCAAAGCGGCGAGGGCGATAAGATATGGGGGCTTGTGCGTCCGTTTACTGCATTTGCCCGAGTCCGTAGCTGCTCGTTCTGCATTTCCAATTTCCTAACGAGCTCTTGAAGCTTTTTCACCTCTAGCTCAGCGTTCATGGCACTGTTGTTGCAGTTGACATCCGTCATCATCTGTGGATTTAGCACTGCAGCCTCCATTGAACCAAATTATTTCCCCAAAAATATTGTATAAATCCAGACTACTTTGCCCTGAAAATGGAGGACAAGGTAGGCTTTGCGATCCTCACTCATCCGCCGCCCTTACTGAGATTTTTGGTGGCAAGTTTCCCTCTGCACCTATGTCCACTGGCCTTGCGCCGCACTGAGCTGGCTCTCTCCAATGAGCAGTGGAGAAAAAGAGTCTCCTCCCTCAACGTGCAAGCGCCTTTGCTACGCTACTCCACACCATCACCACGGTCGACTACCCTAATCAAAATCAGCAGCAGGTGGTACTATAATTAATAATCATCTATACAGCTGTCGAAAGACGGTTATTGTGTTAAGACATTGAAAATATTATAATAATATAATATCTCGCTGTATTTCCTATCTCCTTTAGCGTTAGCATAAGCCTATATCGTTTCAATGGGACTGAGTGCATAGGATTTAACATAATGTTATAACGCATAGCTTAAGCCTTTGTCTATTAAAACTGCATTACTTCCGCGTAATTGCGCAGTTACCCGTGCGCTGTTTCACAAAAAAATAATAATAATAAAAATTAAGATTTGTCCTTTTCCCTGTAACATTTAAAACTCCCCATGTGTGGACATCAAAGATGCTTTGGAAAAAAAATAGGCCCATTCCAACTCATAATAAGGTAATAATTCATGGCTCAACAGTTCATGACACTAAATATACCTCTTTTGTAACAAGGACTTTATTGAACATAATCATAAGATAGCATCAACTGGCAAACAGAAAAGTTAGGCTACATTATGATTAGTTATCTAAGCAGTGAAGATTAGGCAATAGGTGCTATAATTGAAGCTGTTTCCATCTCTTTTCCACTGTAACATGGAGAAATAAAGAAATAAATTAAAACTAGTTAAACAAATAGAGAATGACCTAATACACATATCATGAAGAGGACAGGGAAGATAAATAGAGTAGTTTGATTATTGTTAATAAATGTGAAGTTGACAAGTAGTGTTTCCTCAGTTGTGGTATCCACAATGATGTCTATTCATGTCCCTGCATTGCCCATCACTGAAACCAACGATCTGCAACAGAAAAGAGTACTCCAAATGAGCAAACCTTAAAACTAAGAAAATATTTTTTTTTTCTTTTTTTTTTGGGGCTATTTTTGTTTGTTTGTTTGTTTTCACAGTAGAGCGAAGCAAACTCACCATAACAAATTGTTATGGCTACAGCTTGACTTCACACATACCGTACTGTACTATATAGTGTGAGAGTTAGCATAATGATTCCTCTACCATAGCTCATAGTAATTAAAACAGTAGTGATCTAAAGACTAACCTCTCATCTTCTGGTAGCAGTCATCACAATTGATTGCGTCCCTGTAAACCCACAGACTGTCTCCCGCAATCAGGTTGCTCAGTTTACAGTGACATACAGCACACTGAAAAAAGACATATCAAAAGAGAGAGCGAGAGAGAGAGAAAGAAGGAAAGAAAGAAAGAAAGAAAGATGGCATGAATCAGCCAATCATGAAATCGATTCCTTTCAAAGTCTTTAGGGGTGAGGGGCATGTCGTACTCATGAGCAGAATTGGGTGATCTCATGATAGAGAAAAAGATCTGGTTTAATGCCAAATGGGAAGTAGTGGGGTATTTTGTATTTAGATAAAATTCGAAATGTTCTGTAGATTATGCTAGTATCATCTGCTACTCAGGCAAGGGATGTCACAGGCTTGGGCCTCTATGGAGGAGCTGCGTCATGTTTTCCCACGGAGGGAAAGTAGGTTTAATCCAGGGTGACCCCTGGCTCTGGCTCTGGCTGTACAAGTGTGCCTGAGTCCGAGAGGAGCTACTGTACCTTAAAGCAGCCAGCATGGCTGAAGATGTGCAGCTCGTCCAGAACCATCCTGATGCTATCTGTGATGGGCTGGTGGCAGAAGGAGCACAGATTCCTGTCAGACAGCGACCTGGATGAGGGCAACAAGGGGAGCAGATTGTCATCAGTCATCATCATTATCAGCACGATTATCAGCACCAAATAAAAGTCTGTACTCAAGATGGAAGATAGGAAACCCTTATGAAACCACGTTTTTGAAAAGGATTGCTTATTGACCTTGAATTTATAAATAAATGTCCAGCTGGATGACTGTGAAAACATGTCTAAAAAGATTCCCCCACTAACTCAAACCCCCAAACCCTCAAAGACGTAATTGGCATGAATCAGCCAATCAGGAAATCGATTCCTTTCAAAGTCTTTGATGGTTCAGGATTTAGGTGATCTTGGGGGGCATGTCGTACTCTTGAGCAGAATGGGGTGAACTCATGATAGATGCATCAAGTTTGCATAATGCAATATCAGCTCACAGAGATACTGCAGGTGTACCCAAGGCTGCACGCCATACTGCAGTCCTGTATGCACGCATACCGTACCTTTTGGACAGTGATTGCATGCTTGGAGATGTGCTTGGAGAAATTAACTGGTCTCCAGAGCTGTACTTCCTGCTGTGGAGAGAGACGACCGGAGGAGAGTTTATATTTGTTCTTGCAAACGTTTGAGTGAGGTTTGCAACATTTATAAAGCATAAATCTGAGATAAATCTATCGATTGTTGTTGAAGTCACTGAGTGCTGTCAGCAGGAAGAAGAAGATAATAGCCAATAATGAAATAGTTGTTGATGCTAAAAGATAAGAACAAGAAAACAACCTTTCCCTTGTGCTATTCAGTTAGCTTTAGTTTTGCCATGTGTGTGAATATAGTCGGTTTGTTAATACTGACAAGATTGGACAAGCTCAAACAACAGGGTTGATTTATCCCAAGTTTAGGCTATCTTTTAAAGGAAGATATTGTCAGATTTGATATGTATGCCCCTTGGCATCATCATATTGATAGTATATGAGATTTGATATGTATGCCCCTTGGCATCATTATATTGATAGTATATGAGATTTGATACGTATGGCCCTTGGCATCATCATATTTATAGTATATGAGATTTGATACATATGGCCCTTGGCATCATCACATTGATAGTATATGAGGGATACTGACCTCTTTGAGTAAGATGGCTCATATGAATCCTTCACGGTCTTAGTTGGGGACAGAAGGGAATCGGAGCGGTTGTCCAACGGACTATTGAGAAAAACAAGAGCAAGTCCCTGAAAATAAGACTACAAGATCCGGCACTTCTTTTTCAGTGCAGACTTAAAAAAACACTATGGCAACACATTGTATGTTGTTGTTCTGACCTGGTAGGAGCCCTCACTGGCAGCGGTGGAGGAATTGAGGATGAGAAAGGGTCAAGAGTATCTGCGAGATGGTCTAGATTGCTGAAAAACAACAAGAATCACAAACAGTCATTGGGTTGAAACTTGTGTTGTAAAAGCTCATGAAATGGCAGAAAATGGTGACCCTGCCAGACAGAAGTGGATTTGCTTGCAGTAGTGGTCCAGTGGTGTTACTGGAATGCCTGGTTGGGTTTCTTTGCGTTCTTAGAATTCTGCGGGATACTAACCTTCCTGAGATTGGTTCCGTTTCAGTGTACTTCTTGGTCGTCTTTGGTGTATCGTAACTGTTTTTACGAGTGCTGTTAAAGAGTATTAGAACAAAAGAAAGTGTCCTCAGAGAGATACAAAGGTGGATGCAATTACAGTCAGACAATTTTTACTATTTTGTTTGTTTACACTTGCTTGACCACAAGCTATGTTCTTTTGTTAAGGATACTGACCTGTAACTGGTCTTTACGGGAGTTGAGTCAGAGGTTTTGGTGGGAATATCAATCAGTGTGTCTGCAAGATTGTCCAAAGTGCTGAAAAACAAAGACAAACACACAAAATTTGAAAATTGGTCTGCATGTCACCTGGCTGAAATGCCCTGCCTGTGTTGCCAAGTACATGGGATATTACTGAACTTGCTTTCTAAAGCTTTTGTGAACACTATATAATGTGGGCACTGTTCTTCTGGAGATTCAGACACTTATGCAACAATGAAAGCAGCACTGGTGCACAGAGGGACGATTCTTCTTTAGCTTTGTCTTTTGTCTGATTGGGATTTTTTTTTGTCAAACCAATTGGCTCATTTTCCTCTTTGCATAACTTCTTGGAGCTGCACAAACTTTCCCACCCATCTTTGAGTATTGCATAGTCTGGTATAGCGTCATGGGCATGCGGCCTTTACATTGTTTATTGTTAGATATGTGGTGATAGATGGACATTGCATAATAGATACAGTAGCTTTTTTCCTCAACAAGTACTTTGTTTTGTAGGTCTGTGGTTCAGTTTCTCTCCATGTGGAGGATGGGGACTCCGGCACAGTGCTTTTAGTTTTGAAACTGCTCCTGTAAAAGATCATTTGAAAAATATAAAATAAAACAGATGTTAATAGGTACATATTCTTCACTCATCGTATGAGAGCAAAGATTAGAAGTGCGGCATATTTTCAATAAAATAAAAAATAAATCAATGAAATCAAAACACTCATAAGAGGATTTAAAAAAAAAAAAAGAATTAGTCACTACTACACTGTAATAAGTGTAGTTAACAATGGTAGCACACGCTCAAAGAAGTGTTTCATATTTTGAGACGTTTGACAACTATTGTGAACACAGCGTCTGAGAAATTAGTCATTAGATAATCCCTCACCTTGTGGTTGGAACTGGTGCCGGAGATTTAGGAGATTTAGGTGTGCTCTCCACACTGAATGAGGGGAATACGGGAAGTAAAAACGGGATTATTATTAATTACCATTAATTAATTATCTTCCAGGCCAGGTGTTTTGAAGACTCTTGGAATATACAACACTATAGGTCTTCTATCTGAGCTGAGAGGGTTGCTTAGGTCTACTGTACCTGGTCTTGATATTGACAGGGGATGTGGGGCTTGAGGTCTTGACACTGATGCTAAAATAAAAGAATTTGAATTACACATTTTGTCAAAAGACATTGTGAGCATCCATGATGTGTGATTATTTTTTCTTGGAGCATCAGTCTGATGTTTCTCAGGATTGACTGCTGTCTGCTATATATGTCATCTGTCATATTATCAGCTTTATCGTTTTGTTCTTAACAGGATTTGTCAGTAAAGTCTTTTGAAGTTGGCTTGTAAAGATCATTCATGTGTCAATCAATAGCTGAGATTCACTAGTGCATAAAACCATCCTCAGACACGCACCATGAGCACACATGACCCTGGCCCAACCCAAGGGTGCTGTCTCCTCCAGCTACATGCCTGGCATACCTGTCTGACACCACCCAACTTCAGAACTCGTCACGGATGCACAAGGTATGTAAATACTCAGTGCAGGCTTACTGTAGATTATGTCAATCTTTTTTTTAAATGTATTTCATAGTTTCTACTGTTATTTTTTAATCCACACTCTGTGACCTTAGACACCATAGGCTATGTGGGTTGAAATGATACACTTTTTTCACCTTTAAGGATGACTTACCCATTAGTTGTCTCCTTAGTGGTTGTGGTTACAGTGGTTGTTTTTCTGTGTGGAGACGTGTATTATGGACACATATTACTTTGGACATTTTGTTTGAAGATATGACTTACTGTATGTTCACTATAAGGCCTGAAGGAAAACCAACCCATATCATTTGCTTGAGCTCACCAAGTGATGTCGGTGGGAATAGGAACGAAGAAAATCGGTACAACATACAGTACAGCAGAAGGAATTAGCAAACGGGCAGCTAACACTAGTAGGGGCGATAAAAGCTAGAACTGAAACAGAGTTTCCTTGACCTCGTTAGCTTAGCTGCTGTTTCGCCATTTTGCCCTTGTTATTGTATGAATAGATATGGGTTGATTTACACCAGATTTGTTTTCCTTTAAGAAATTTCTCACCCATCAGGAGTATCTTTGGTAGTGGTTGTGGTTACTGTGGTTGTTTTACTCGGAGATGAGTATTTTTCAGTGTTTCTGTGAGGAAATAAAAAAAGAGATGATAGTTTTGAAGTGAGTCTTTCATAATTTCAAGCTTGAGTCATTCACTTGTGGCAGAAAAAGTAAAAATGTTAGGCTGAGGCTCTCTGAAGAGCTTTACTCACGTTTTATTGGCAGAAAAAACTCTGTCAGTGAAGCTGGTCTTTACTGGACTCGATGCCGGCCTAATAAAATCCACAGGCAAACATTGATGGTTAATTGATGTTGTGCATTCAATTTTTAAAAGCAAAAATAAACAAACAACATTGTAGGTACTGTATATTTAACCTACTTGGAAGGGAGAGAAGGCTTTCTTGGCGTTGCTGTTTTTACTGTTGTTGTTGTTGTTGTTGATGATGATGGTGT